>CM023484.1:105325559-105649087 GCA_013339685.2 Hyalomma asiaticum | reverse complement strand
TCCTTTACTGGGACTCGAAGCAGCAAAAGCACAATGGCCGTGAATGGAAGTGCAGTACGGTAATCCCGTACCACGTTTCCGTAGCTTACTAGAGGCCTCACTCCCTAATGCTTGTTACCCCTCACAGGCAAGAAGCCGTGACGAATCGTCAAAGCACCTGGTGTGCGCACGCTACTTCCAAAGAATTCCGGGGACCCCTGGCCATTGTGGCCACCCCGTTGTTTTGCACTCTCCCCGCCGCTTTTTGCTGTTCGTCAGCCGCGACCAAGGAGCGAACAAAGGAAGCCCCGCGGGGCCGCGAAACTCTCGCTCCTAACGCATACGCAGGGGTGCCTTCATTTCTATTACAACACTCCAAACTAGTCACGGGGACTTAGTTTTAAGGCCACTCGTGAAAAATAAAGCGCCTGCCCACTTTATTCAACATCTCTCAACGATTTATTTTCGCTGTCTTTTCAACAGCAGTACAAGCCCGCAACAACCAAGCCATGAAAAAGACAACATTAAGTGCACCATTCACGCCTTTCAGAAAGGGCATGACTTACCTGGTTCACGAGTTGCTTGACAGATGACAAGAGAGATGCAGCACGCCGTCGATCACACGTCCATACGCTTCTTTTCTCTCACGCATTCAACCACGTAGGACCATCTATCCCACGCCAACCACTGACAGCAGCAAAGCGCGCGGGCGCGAATGCAGGTCCGCAGAAAAAGTATCGACTGCGCATGCGAAATGTGGGCTGCACTATTTCGCTCATTAACTCCTTGGCGCCTAAAATATGCAAAGTGACTTATAAAGAGTAGCAAGTGTTTTTTAAATCAGTTATTTTTTGTAACACATGTGCCCACGTGACCAACAGTTCGGTGTGCGGGAGCTCACTGCTCCAAAAACCGAAACTTACTGTTTTTCTCGTGAACGTATTTCTGTCAAGGACGTAAAACAGATATTTTCTGTATGAGGACAGAAATATTCTGTAAAAATACCTGTCATTTCACACACATTTCTTACAGTGTACACTGCAATATGCCAGTATTGTATGGGATCCTTATGAAACAGGATTGATCAACATGATTGAAAGAGTCCAACGAAGAGTTGCTCGATTTATTTTGTCTCGTTACTCGCAAAGTAAGTGTGTTACAAAAAGGTTTCAATAACTTTAATTAGCTTCTTTAGCCGAACGACACCATGTAGCTAGAGTTTAGTTTCCTTTCTTGCTTTGGAAACGCCATTTCAACATAAGTACTGTGAGCAAAACATTCATCGGTCGTCTTCTTCACCTGTACGTAATCATCATCACCGTGAGCGTCATCTCCGTTCTGCTCGAGGCTCGGCCACATAAAGGCTACGAGACAGCAGCTGTGCTCCTGCCTTACAAAGTGGTGGAGGTGCTTTCGATCCCTTAGTCCTCTACGTCGACGCGGTTCCCTGGAGCTACGTTCGGGTCGCCAATTGCTCCGGCTGTCCACTGCCATGAGTAACGAACAGCAGCCTGGCCCCTCGGGCATCAACGCCCCCGCGCACCTGGCCGCTACCCCATGGACCATCACCTCCCGGCAGCGTGAACCCACCATCTTCTCTGGTCTCCCGCGTGACGACGTAGAAGAGTGGCTCGAGGATTACGAGAGATTGAGCGCGTACAACCACTGGGACGACCCTCAGAAACTTCGTCACGTCGGCTTCTATGTGTCCGACGTCGCTAAAACCTTGTTTTTTAACCACCAGAGCAGCTTCGCCGATTGGTCTGATTTCTGCCAACAAGTTCGCAGCATTTTCGGAATTCCCAACATCCATTCTGAAGTATCCAAGCGAAAGCTCGACGGACGCGTGCAACATCCAGGAGAGACGTACACTTCGTACATCGAAGACGTCCTCGCCTTGTGCCGCCGCGTGGACTCGGCCAAGAAGGAATCGGATCGCGTCCGGCATATTCTGAAAGGGATAGGACACGTTGCGTTCAACGCCTTGGCGATCAAGAACCCCAGCACCGTGGGCGATATTATCACAACATGTCGGCATCTGGGTGAACTCCAAGCCATTCGGTTACAGCCCGCCGCCTGTGACACCCAACCTTCTACGGATATTGATTTGCGCACGCTGATTCGCACTTTGATCCGCGAAGAGCTACAAGCGCAAGGACTCTCTTGTCCGCCCATTCCGCAACCGTCGTACCCCCTAATGCTCTGCGCGACATCATCAAAGAGGAGTTGTCCGCTATGGCTTGCACTGTGGCCTCCGATCTCCCGACACTGTCACCTCCGCCACCTCCGCCACCCCCGCCCGCCACTTATGCACAAATGGCGGCCATGCAACCCACCTTTGCGCAGCGCGCGCCGCCTGTTCCTGTGCAGAGCAACACAGCGGCATTTCCACCCACTGCGCCAGACCCAGCCTTTTACACACCCTGGCGCTCGTCCCCCGGCCGCGTATTGCCTTAACATATCCGGAGCAATGCACAGGACGCGTTCTGCGCCGCCATTGGCCGCACGCGAGGCCACGTCGTGAGCCGCCCGCTACGTATTTCCGGTAAAATGTTTGTTTACAGCAAGGAGGTTATACATTACTTTTCTGGAGTGGAAGCGTGCCGCCGAAAGTGAAGCTGTCGCCGCCATCTTGCTCAAGGAAACAGTAGCAGACGACCACGCAGACGGCGGAGCGCGTAGACAACGCGACGCTGTTTCGTGGTGTTTAAACACTGTGTCCTGTTTTTCCTAAGTATCTAAATATCTGAGAAGGCAACGGTGACTTCGCGCGTCACTATCGGCTGCACAAATCGCGTTGAGAAGAAGCCTGGAAGGACATTTCACGTGTAGGTTTTTCTCACTTTCTTCACGTACGGCTGCCCGTTTTCAGTGCATTTTGCTAAATAGAGTGCAATTTTAAACATTCGCATCCATATATTACCTCCCTACGCCTGTATGAAAGATAACTGTAAGCTTTAAATACTTGCTAGTGCTTCGTTTTCAGATGCGTGCATAGAGGATTTTCTACGGGCTCGTGTTCTGCTAAAATACACGTCTGATGCACATATTGGATAGTCACTGCAGTGTTTGTATGCGAACTTTAGAGGAAGGGCATCTTTCCGGAGGATAGACGCAGATTTGTTACGCGTACATGTTGACGAATGCGCAAATGCAGCGAGCACGTACGTATGGCGTGTTTCTCCGTGCTACGTCTGGTTTCGAAAATGAAGGAAAAAAAATACTGTGCGTAGCCTTCTGACTGAGAACATGTGGTGTTCGGAGGGGTGGATGGAAAGCTTAAAACAGCCGCTCGATCACCTCTGCTCTAGTGGCACCGAACAACCCAACCTCTGTCTTCAAGTGCATGCTTTTCGGCGCGTATCCCGTGTAAGAAATCTCCTATGTACGTTTACAGTCAGAACTAAATGAGAAAGTTTTCCGAACGCACCCATCGGGTCTTGACAGACGCGGATCTGAGAAGACTTCGCAAACGCTAAGAGCAACGAACCATTTGGAAACATGTACGTGAAATACGAAAAAAAAGAAAATAGAGCGTGCGCGGTTAGGCAACATGCAGAAAACATGCGCTGTACTCAATCGGTTGGATACATGCTTAAATAAAGGGCACGTCGGGTGCGGCATGTGTGTTTTTTTGTTTTGGTTTTTGCTCTTCTTTCGGGGTGAAGTAGAAATATCAAGGGGCTACGAGCTCGGCGCTCGGGGAACTATTATTACTAACACAGCTGCTCCGAAGGTGCCGTAATGTTCTTTTACAAACGCAATCGCGTTGGTCTCAGCGGCGGGCGCGCTAGCGCCCGTCGCTGACGCGCCTTGCTCTGGCAGTAGTGACACGAGCAAAATAGTGAGAGCGCCGAAGGCGCACCGCGAAGCGGCAACGTATGTCAACGGGCCCTCCAGTGGCACGGGCGAACCACGGACACGCTTAAAATAGCTATAACAGGAAATACGCCGGCAGCGATAAAATGCCGGCAGCCTTTCCTTCCGATTGATCCGCCAGAGGGCGCCGACTAGTGCGGACGCGCTGATTTCGGCTCCTGCTTTTCTCAATGCTTTCGGCTGGTTTCTTTCCTTGAAACCGAGTAAATTATGTGTTAATCGACGCAGCGCGTTCTGAGGACTTTGCCGACTCCGGACTTTCCACGGTGGGTGAATTTTTTCCCCGCTATATGAGTGTGCAGTTCCGACCGCGCCACGGCACAGCTACCCTAACGCGGTAAGCCTAACCTCGGCGAGGCAGCGCAGGTAGGCCTAGGCCTACCCTGCGACCGCGGGCGCTTCAGCCCAAGATGGATTTCGTGGAGGGAGAAGATATATCTCCAGAAGAAGCAAGCGGCCCCGGCTGGATGACGGCATATGGCCGCAAGAGCAGCAAGGGGAAGAAAACGGCGGCTACTACTGGCGAACGCAAGGACGGTGGCCGCACCACCGCCCCACGGAACGCGTACCAACGCATCGTCGCCACCTCGAGGCTCCCTCAACTGCCGAGGGACACGTATCGCATCATCGTAAGACCGAGGGACGGTCTGAATGTTACAAAGGTCAGTCAAATACGTTTCGAGCAAGCCCTGGCCATGGCGGCGGCCCTGGCTCCGGCCGAAATTGAAGAGGACACCATTTGCCCCAACGGCATGCAAAACATCTATGTGGTGTGTACTTAGAGCACTGCACGGGCCCGGGCCGGCCCGAAAGCCCGGGCCCGGCCCGGCCCGCGGGCCGGGCCGGGCCGTCTGAAGCGTTTTCGGGCGGGCCCGGGCCGGGCCCGGGCTCGAAAGTGCGGGCCTGGGCCGGGCCCGGGCTTGAAGCCACGGGCCTGGGCCGGGCCCGGGCTTGAAGCTACGGGCCGGGGCCGGGCCTGGGCTTCAGGCTGCGGGAGCAATAAAGATTTCGGTTTTTTTATTTGTGGTTGACACATACGGTACAATCTGTAAGTAAACAAAGATATTTGTTGCTCACGTCCTTTGTTGCGCCTATAAAGGTGTAGGCCGAATTGTATGTGGCTATCCTTCTGGTCAAATTGTAAGCCGTAAATCACCTTCAAAGCCTCATATTAATTTTCGCTTGGGCAGTGAGGGAATTAAGGGGATATAACTTGTCACAGACATCGCAAGCTCGTAACTGTCTTGACGAGGCGCACACCTGAAGCATCTTAAGGTGCAGGCGCGTGTAATTCGCGCCATCCGGAAAATGAAGACCCTACCGCCTTGCAGCGACCACTGCGAGATTTGATAACTCCTCATGCGTGAGCAGAAATAAGAGGCACGCGTGGGAAGAAGCGCGTAAGAATAAGAGAGTAAAGACGGCCTCCGTTGCTAGGCGACACCCGGCTAGGCAGAGCATGCGCAGACCACAGCCCACCCATAAGGAACCTCATGCAAGGAACTGCTGCGTGTGTAGCGTGGGACCCATGTCGCCATCTACTGAAAAAGAGAGAAAAAAAAGAGAAAGCTTTGGATGTTGTGTCGTAGCTCGGCAGAGCGCGCTGATGCTTTTATTGTGTTGGTTACCGGCGTTCTATAGTTCGTAATTTGTCTCCTCTACAAGTGGCGCTATGAATGCAGCTGTATTGCGAGACAAGCTCGCTGCCGGCGAGCTTAAGCTCGTCTCCAAGCAAGCTAAGAAAAGCCAGGTTTGGAAACAATTCCTGCAAGTTGTCGACGTGCACACCTTATCACCAGTAGGACATGTGCAGTGCAAAAGCTGCAAAGCTTTCTTCGCGTATGATGGTGGGAAGACAGGAACGTCGCATCTGAACCGCCACAAGTGCAAGGCTGCTGGTGACACCACTGCCATTTCCTCGTTCTTCACTGAGAAGAAACCCCAGGTTTCATCTACCGTTAAGGGGGATCTGACGACTGCTTGCGTGAAGTGGTGCGCTAAAGATATGCGGCCATTTGACGTTGTTTGCGATGATGGATTCCTAAATGTTGCCGACGAACTGATTGCTATCGGTGCCAAGTACGGGAGCATATCCGCGAGGACCGTGATTCCGCATCCTACGACGGTGTCTCGCAGGGTGTCCGAAGTTGCAAACGAACTCCGAGAAGTGGTAATGCCTGAGATTCAGTCAGCGATGAAGGAAGGTCGCTGCTCGATGACACTTGACATATGGACCGACGACCACAAGAAAATTGCCTATATCACTGCAACGGCGCATTACGTAAGTGTGAAATGGGAACTGAGGAGCCTTGTTCTGTTCACTAGTGACTTTCCCCCGAGAGAAAAACGGGAGAGAACATCCGTAAGGAGATTGTACGAAGGAGCGCTAAGTTGGGGATTGATGAAGGCATGTTGAGCAATGTGGTGTTCGTGACAGACCAGGGTGCCAACATAATTAGCGCGCTGCGTCCGTATGCGAGGATGAACTGCTGTGCGCACGTCCTGAACACCGTTCTTCGGAACGCGTTTGATGACAGGCACCTCGCTCAGGAACTTCCCGACCTTTTGGAACAACTGCAAAAAGTGAAAGCTGTCGTGACTTTTTTAAAACAGAGCGGACTGACGAGCCAGCTACCACACGGTGTGTGCCAGGAGATATGCCCGGGGTGGAATTCAAAGCTCGCCATGATCAAGTCCGTGCTAAGTCAGTACGATGCGATAGAGAACCTCCTAGATTCAAGGGGAAATCTGCTCTTGGAAGACGTCAATAAGACTTTGTTGACGGAGGTCGCCGAATTCTTGGAGCCCTTCAAAGAGGCCAGCGAAAAGCTTGAGCAGGATAAAGTGGTAACGCTGCCCCTTGTACTGATGTACTACACAAAACTGAAGAAGCACCTTACTGCTGATTCGACAGACTCACCAGAAGTGTGCCAGCTCAAGTCGAGGACACTAGAATTCCTTCAAATAAAACTGCCCATAGAAGAGCTTCACAAAGTGGCAACGTTCTTGTGGCCGCCTTTCCGCCATCTCCGCGTTCTTGATGAGCAGGAGAGGAAAAGTGTTCATGACAGAGTACGCGAATTGTTAATCGATGTACATCTGCATTTGCCACAAGGAGAAACGAGCACAGATCATCCTGATTATGAACCCCCAGCGAAGCGTACGTCCCTTGACGAATTTAAGGAGTGGCGCGATGCTGCGGAAACTCAACCAGCCGACAGTGAGCTTGACAGTTACCTTCGGGACAGTGACTCGTGTGAGGACATTGAAAAACTGCTTGAATG
The DNA here is from genome assembly GCA_013339685.2 of Hyalomma asiaticum. Classification (NCBI taxonomy): domain Eukaryota; kingdom Metazoa; phylum Arthropoda; class Arachnida; order Ixodida; family Ixodidae; genus Hyalomma; species Hyalomma asiaticum. Next base: position 105,641,945 of record CM023484.1, on the reverse strand, counting down.
GTGGAAAGCCCATCGTAGGAAATACCGTGGGCTTTCATTTCTTGCAAAAAAAGTACTTTGCATCCCATCCACGAGCGCCAGCAGCGAACGCAATTTTAGTGCAGCTGGGTACGTACTCCAAGACAGGAGGACCTGCTTGAAGCCGGAGAGCCTGGACAACTTGCTATTTTTGCACAAGAACATGTAGATTTTTGCCTTTTTCTGGCCTTTTCGCACTCGTGTTCCTGTGGCACCGTTTTCAAGTGCGGTCTTTTTGTGTCATTGAGTGTTAAGCGTATTTTCTATCTTTATTTAACAAAGAAGGGTGAAACCTTTTATCTGAAATAGCATCAAGCATTGTGTGTAGCAGCTTGATTATATAATTATATTGTAAATGGCGATTACGTTTCCGTGACAACTTAGAATACGAAAAATACATATTTCATCTGCTTTTGGTGGCTGTTCACAATATATAACGTTAAAGTTTTTTTATCTTGCTGCAAGAAATTATTAATCAGGATCCTCTTAAAAATTGTGTAAATAATGTTTCTAACGCGAGTGTAGAAAAGAGAATCAACGAAAATGTCCCGGGTTTGATTCTATCCGCTTTTTCATGTTAGTTGTACACTTTTCAATAAATTTTGTTTCTATGTTTTATTTTCCCTATACTGCTATTTTAATGACTTGCCATGTGACATATAGGCAACATTTCATCTATATTCCTTGCTCCCAAACCACGATGTGATTACGAGGCACGCTGTAGTGGAGACCGGATTAATTCCGACCACCTGGAGTTCTTTAACGTGCACCTAAAGATAAGTACACGGGTGTTCTTGCCTTTCGCCCCGTCAAAATGCGGCCGCCGTGGCCGCGGTAATCGCACCCACGTCCTACTACTTAACAGCAAGACAGCTTAACCACTGAGTGATCACCGCGGGCAAAGCAACATTTCAACGCATGTGCACACTGAATTTTCCCTCTGATTCCCTGCTGCAAAGCGAAAAGCATCATTAATAATCATAGTCAACAACTAATATTCTCTAGTGGGCCCGGGCCGGGCCTAATCATGAGTTTAGCAAGTTTAGCAATGAACACCCGAGCCTGGGCCGGGCCCGGGCTTGGAACCTCGGGCCCGGGCCGGGCTCGGGCTGGGGTCGGTCATGTACGGCCGGGCCCGGGCCGGGCCCGGGCTTAGAACCTCGGGCCCGGGCCGGGCTCGGGCTGGGGTCGGTCATGTACGGCCGGGCCCGGGCCGGGCCCGGGCTTTGAACCACGGGTCCGGGCTGGGCAAGGGCCGAAAAATCTGGCCAGTGCAGTGCTCTAGTGTGTACTCCTCACGAGAAGAATGCGCGCGCCTACGTAAAGGCGCAGCAGGTCCGACTAGGCGAATGCACTTACCGGGTCTCTGTGTACCCGGCTCCCCCCGATGACACGTGCAAAGGTGTCATAAGGGGTGTCGACGTGGATATCAGCGAGGCGCAGCTTCGAGCAAGAATCGTGAACCACCGCAACCCAGGAGCCATCGAGGCCAAAAGGATCAAGAGCACCACGGCTGTGATAGTACTGTTCAAGGGTATGAAGGTTCCCAATTATGTGTCCTGCGGTGCGAGCATATTTCGCTGCACCCTATACAGGAGACACACTGAGATTTGCTACGGCTGCGGAGGTTTAGGGCATCGTGCTGACGTTTGCCCTAATCCAAACAGCAAGTGGTGCCGCACGTGCGGACAGAAATCACCAACGGAGGATCATCAGTGCACTCCAAAGTGTTCGCTATGTGGAGGTCCACATCCCACCGCAGACAGAGCATGCAAAAACAGATTTCAAATCCCCTACATCGTCAGACGAAGACGCCGTCAACGCCGTCGGCGCTCCGAGAAGACGCAGATGGCCCGAGGAACGCAGTCCCGTGACTCCAGCGTCTCTTCTGGCGTCTCCAACACCCCCCAGAGAGGCCGCTCCGTCACGCCAGCTGCGCAGCGGCGAAACGCCACGCGGAGCCGCTCGCGTTCCAGAGGGCGTTCGGCGTCTAGAACGAGATTCCAGGAGGAGCTCACATGGGTGGATCGAACCAAGGAGAAGACGCCCAAACCCAAAAAGGTAACGCGGTCGGCATCGCCAGAGCATGGTGAAAAGAGCGAGATTGCATGCTTACGTCAGGAGATTGCTAGTCTCAAAGCAGAGCTACGCAAGCACACAGCCGCGCAGGCCATTACCAGCAAGGTCGAGGGCGCGAACGTGGCAGATGCTGCCGTACATAAAAGCACGCAGGAACCCAAAGTCGAGGTCAGCAAGGCCAAGCGTAAGGCTCCCCCTCCAAAGGAGGATGAGAGCGACTCGGAAATGCCCGAAGTGGAAAGCTCGCAGAACAAGATGCTAGAAGAGTTACTTAGAATTTCCAAAGAAAATCAGTCAATTATTAATCAGCTCGCGCTGCGCATGGGAGCACTTGAGAGTAAAGTAGGGGCTATAGAAATTAGGATAGCCGCACTAGAGAATAAGACGGCTATTAGGGCCAAGCCAAAGGTTCGTACACAAGCTACAGCCAATAATGATACGGGGGCGACCCCGCAGGGTCAATAAAACGGAAACCAGCAACATGGCGGGCGCACAAAATCATCTAGTAATTTGGCATTGGAACTGCGCTAGCTTTCAAAGGCGCAAGACCTCGCTGCAACAGTACATTACAGCTCAGGCTGAAAGACCGCAGGTAATTTTGCTCCAGGAAACACTGTGCGACACACCCACTTTCGCTGGTTACAACTCGGTGGCGGCAAGGGGGGAGTCCCAGAGAGGTATAGCTACACTAGTGAGCAAAAAGCTCGCATATATTGTACATAACATTCAGCTAGGTCGCGGCAGAACGGAGGCGCTTCTCATTGAAGTTATCCCCAACAGGTGGCTGAAACAAAGCGTGTTCATTCTCAATGTTTACAGCCCACCATCAGATCAGAGACAGTCTTTCCACTCTCTGTTTATGAAGGCCGCTACACTCGCTAGACAGTCACCGTTAGTAATTGCGGGAGACTTCAACGCCCCACATAACGCATGGGGGTACATCAGGCAAACGGCTAAGGGCATAAATCTAGCGCGGGCAGTCGATGACTTAACACTAACAGTCATCACTGATCCCCGTTTCCCCACGAGACTGGGCACGTCGGTGGCTAGAGACACAACCCCCGATCTCGCGTTTATCAAAAATATACAGCAAGCAACCTGGGATAACAAGCAAGAAAACCTGGGCAGCGATCACTTCATCATTAGTGTTACCCTTCAGGTCACAACCCCCCAGGCAAGGGAATTCAAAGTGACGGACTGGGATGCTTTCCGAAAACTCAGAAAAGAGGACACGGGCGAATACGACAGCTTCAAGGAACTCATTGAGACACTCAAAGCAGATGTTGAAAAGGCCACAAAAACTATTAAAACAGAGCTCGAGGTTCCCAGGATGGATCCGCACCGCGCACACCTCTTGGAAGCCAAAGCCTCCATTTTGAGACGATGGAAAACCCAGAGGCTTAACAGGAGGTTACGAAAGAGGGTCGCGGAACTTAATAAGGAGATCGAACAGTACTGCACCGAGTTAGCTCGGCTACAATGGGATGAGATCTGTTCAGCAGTCGATGGACGTATGCGTACAGGGGGAAAATGGAATCTCCTTAAACACATGCTAGATGACACACAGACCAAGGGCAATCAAAGACAGGCACTGTGCCGCCTGATTCACAAGTATAGACAAGAGGGCGGAACAGAAGAAACACTCTTGGACGAGGTAGCGAATAGATATCTCCCGCTAGGCGCAGGATGCTTAGAAGAGTATCCCGAAATAGCATGTGATACGGTAAAGGAACTCGATGACCCCTTCACCGAGTCTGAAATTAGGGCCGTCCTTCACAACTTGAATAGCAGGTCAGCCTCAGGACCGGACGGCATCTCCAACAGACTATTAAGGAACTTGGATGATAAATCAATTGAGCTGCTAACGAAAGAGGTCAACAAGACTTGGGAGAGTGGAAGCGTCCCGGTAGAGTGGAAAGCAGCCTCGGTTGTGCTTATTCCAAAACCGGGCAAGCCCTTAAATCTTGACAACCTAAGGCCGATATCGCTAACCTCTTGTGTAGGCAAGGTAGCTGAGCACGCGATCCTCAATAGGATCTCGGACTACACAGAACGCAAGGAACTATTCCCGCACAACATTATCGGCTTCAGGCCCGGCCTTTCCACACAAGACGTAATGCTACTTCTTAAGAAGCACATTTTCGATAACAACACTAGGGATGTTAGGGGGATCTTAGCCCTTGATTTGACCAAGGCCTTTGACACCGTATCTCATCGCTTTATCTTGCAGGCCACGGCCAGCCTAGGTCTGGGAACAAAGTTTCAGGCCTTTGTTAGATCATTCCTGATGACTAGAACGGCTACCATAAGGATCGCTCAACACAAGTCAGGTGAATTCGCCTTAGGAGCCAGAGGCACTCCTCAAGGAGCGGTCATCTCCCCCCTGTTATTCAATATAGTCATGAAGGGCTTATCAGAGAGGCTCAGATCCCTGCCCAATATAGGGCACTCGCTTTACGCGGACGATATCACGATCTGGTGCCCGGGTGGATCACTCGCAGAAGTAGAAAACGCGCTGCAATCAGCCCTAGACGAAACGGAGTCCTACCTAGAAGGCACAGGCCTCCAACTCTCTCCAAACAAATCAGAACTATTACTGTACAGGCCGGCCAGGCAAGGCGTTAGGAGACTTCCACACCTGGACCAAATTCCCATCGCTCTTTTTGCAAAGAATGGACAGCGCATTCCACGAGTAGATTCAATTAGAATCCTAGGACTACTGGTTGACGCGAGAGGATGTAACGCCAAAACCCTCACGCACATCACGGCCAAGACGGAAAGCATGCTAAGACTTGTCGCTAGAGTATCAGGACGCAGAAAGGGAATAAGTGAAGCCAACCTGCTCCGGATCCATCATGCCTTCCTAATGAGCCATATTAACTATGTAGCCTCGGCCCTTAACTGGACTAGAACGGAAAAAAGTAAGCTAAACACTCTCATCCGTAAGAGCATCAAAAAGGTACTGGGGTTACCAGTAACCACACGCTCTGACAAATTAAGGCAACTCGGAATGCACAACGACATTGATGAAGTGATCGAGGCGCAGGTCACCGCCCAGGTAGTCAGGCTCTCGTCAACCAGGGCAGGGCGACGCATCCTGGACGGGGCTGGCATGGCTCCCAGACTGCTTGCTGAACGGGAAATCACCTTATCCAGGGAGGTCCGCGAAACCTTTGTGGTCAGCCCATTCCCTCGGAATGTGCACCCGCAATACAATGTAGGGAGGCGCAAAGCCCGAGCACGGGCGCTATTACAGAACGCCAGAGAGAATCTAAAATCGACTGTCTTTTTCGACGCGGCTCAGTATGGCAAGTCTAGCAAATTCGCGCTGGCAGTCATTGACGGCAACGGGGAATTACGCTCCTCAGCCTCGGTCAGGTTAGCTACGAGCGCAGTTGCGGAACAGGTCGCCATAGCCCTGGCCATGACCGACCGCTCGTGCACCAACGTGTTCACAGACTCACGAGCGGCCATCAAAGCTTTTGAATCGGGTAACCTAGCGCGAGAGGCTGCCTCCATTCTCGAAAAAAGAACAGACCCTGGCACTCACTTCATCTCTTGGTTTCCCGCCCATATGGGTGTCGACGTTCATCAGCACATCCCTAACCTCAACGAGCTTGCCCATGACCGTGCGCGAGATCTCACGCGCCCGGCATGGAGGCCTTATGGGGACAGGATGAAATCCAGCACAATGATCCGCTCCTTACCTTCAATGAAATTACCTCTCACTATCGGCTTAGTAGAAGGGCCTACCCTCTTCCTCACCCGAAGTTGGATAGGTATCAGTCCGTTACACTTAGAATGCTCCAGACGGGCTCGTTCCCTTCGCGGGGCTTTCTGAGTCGTATCTCCATAGACATTGATTCAAGCTGTCCGGACTGTAATGAGACTTACTGTTCCTTAGCGCACATGCTTTGGCAATGCCCCGCGTTACCTAACGGCCCTCTATCCAGCGAAGCCGACTGGGAAGAGGCACTCCGGAGCCCATCGCTCCAGGCACAAATCCAAGCAATCCAGAGGGCCCAGGAAAGGGCGGAACATCACGGTGTCCCAGCCCCGACTTGGACGCGGCCAGCGGCTTCTGCGGGTCCCCGATAGGGGTTCCCGCGCAAGCTCCTCAGGATCCAATAAAGTTCATTGTCTGTCTGTCTGTCTTTCCTTCCCGTGCAGGCTACTCTCTGCCGGCTGCCGGCATGTGCGACTGTAAACAAACATTTACCGGAAATGCGTAGGCGGGCTCACGTGGCCTCGCGTGCGGCCAATAGCGGCGCAGAACGCGTCCTCTGCATTGCCCCGGATATGTTAAGGAAATACGCGTCCCGGCCAGTATGCTGCTACTGCGGCATTCGAGGGCACATCTCGAGGTTTTGTCGCAAACGGCAACAGGACGAACGCCGCGGCTACGATGTCTACGAGAGGGACGGGGCGTTCTCTCCAAGTCAATACCACCGCCGCCCGTCGACGCGTTCCTTCTCACCACCTTCACCACCCGACGCTCCTCAGAGTTACCGTCCAGGGCGCCGACGCTCTCCTTCTCCTCTTCGGCGCTCAACATCGCCCCTGCGACCAGTCACTCACGCTTCTGACTACCCTTCGGAAAACTAGGTGCTGCAGTTTTTGGAGGGAAAACTTCATCGCTTGGACAACACACAATACCTCCAGAGTGCCCGGCCAATTCTCTATTAGTGTATGCTGAAGGTGTGCCCATACAAGCTTTAGTCGACACGGGAGCCACTGTTTCTGTCATTCGCTCTGACTTGTGTTCTCGTCTACGCAAGGTTACTACACATTATAGTGGAGCCTCTTTACGTAGTGCAAATAATGTTTCAATTCGACCGTCGGCACAGTGCACCGTCCGAGTTTTTATAGATGGGATCCGCCACCACATTCAGTTCGTCGTGCTACGTTCCTGCGCCTATATGCTCATTCTAGGGTGGGACTTTCTTTCAGACGCTGCCGCCTTCATCTCTTGCCGATAACGTCTTGTGCACATGCGGGAGACTCATGATGTCGACACAGAAGTCCAGTCCCGCCACCGTCTTCGAACCGTAACTGATTGCGTAGTGTCACCTGACCACGAGCAACTCCGGACGGCTGCTTCTGACGTAATCGAAAGCGGTGACGTTGTCGTAGCTCCGTCAGAATGTTACCTATCGAAAGGGATTGCAATAGCCTCCAGTCTTGTTCGATTCATCAACGGCACGGCTCTTCTCGCTGTACTTAACGTTACCAATGAACCAATTTTGCTCCCTAAAGATGCTGTTGTGGCTTCCGGTGCCGACACCCAGCCTGTTTCTGTGATTACCATGAGCTCTGCTGCGGCGCCACAACGCCCAGCTGCAGATAGTGCTCCTGCCTCTACCCTTGCTAGCGCAATCAGTACGGACCTGACTCCGCCGCAGAGAGATGAATTCCTTGCCTTGTTGTCGAAACACAAGTCTTCCTTCGATGTAGACTCTCCTCTTTTGGGACAGACCTCGGCGGCAACACATCGCATACACGTCGATGGAACTACTATTGTGCGCCGCCGACCGTATCGCGTCTCTTCCACCGAACGCGAAATCATCGACAGGCACGTCGCCGACGGCATGTCGGCGACGTGCTGTGTTCATTGTCGCTGCATATATGACTGTGTTCATTGTCGCTGCATATAGACTGTGTTCATTGTCGCTGCATATATGAGTACAGTTGGTAGTTCTCTGGTGTGTTATGAACGTGTGCTCAAAAAGACAGTATTTGGCGCATAATTTCCGTGCATTGTATGTAATGTATATTATATATTACTTTTTTATTATTTTCTGTGCTGTACCCCACCACTGTAGCGGCCTGCGAGCCAACAGTATGCCCAAATAAATAAATAAATAAATAAATAAATAAATAAATAAATAAATAAATAAAACCACCTTTTAATTATCGCACCAGTTATTACCAGCCATTCACTATCATTAAGTGCCTCAGAATCTAGCAGTTAAACTGGTATTGTAGCGACTCCTGATGTCCCTGCCATATTATTCCTCACTGTGCCACACGTTTTGCAGCATCTGTCTTTGTACCTTATACATTCCTTATGGGAGTGCAAGGGAGCGCATGAAAATCTTAGTTCACGAAAACTGCCAACAGCATTGTGTCGGGAAATGTGAAGCATACTCACAGCAAATTGAGCAGCAGCAGTTGGAGAGAAAATGCGAGGGCTCTCATGGCGGCCGATCTCTTGGATCACGTAGACCGCGCAAAGCTTCCTCCGTATCTGAAAAGGTGCTTGTCGTGCTACCTTAAATACTCTGTAGCGCTGCAGCTGCATGAAAAAAAATAAATAAATTCAAGTCAGTTTCATCTGGCTGAGGGTGGCTGTGTCTGGTACGGGAAAGGCTGCTTTGAAACAACCTGCGCGCTCATAAATACTGATGCGCTACTACCTCGCAAAATAAATGAAATATTTCTACAAAAAACAAAACGATAGATATGGTTCCCTTACCGTGCGAGCGTCAATCATCTAAAGTTCTGGGACCTCACCGACCGCACACACGACATGTTTATCGGAGAGGCCGTAGGGGAGAGGGCCACTACGGAAAAATGTTGAACGGCTGCTTTTCCTTAAGATGCGCACAGTACACAAGCCCAATTCACGCTCGTCGAAGCGAGGCGGCTGTCGTTAGCAGGGAACCCACGCCGTCAAGCGTGGTGTGTGACGCCTCGCTTACTGAGCTACCATGAATGAGCTGTATTCCGAGGAAATTAGCGGTGACATCAGGACGGTAACCGTAACTGCTTACTGAATTGTGAAGGTTGCCGCTAGTACGGACGTAATGATCACTAAAATAAGGACAGCAGTTTCTAATTTGCGCAGTCCGTAATGACCCTGGTGGCACACGCAGAGTGGCAAGGTTCCCTTCTGACTGATTTCACCGTAAAACATGAATAATGGGAACGTATTGTGACACAACGCCAAGAAGTACTGAGCAACGTACATGCGATTACCTCGCATGCTTATTCGCAGTGTCTTTTCTGTAGCCGGTGTGGTTCACTACAATCACTCCCCCCGCAGAAAGGAGCCAACCTGGCGACTTAGGGCATTTTTCACCATAGCATGTTCACAATCATTCCTTCCTAAGACCTCAATCGATTGGAATAACCTACCTGCATCATTGGTAACAATCACTGACCCCACTCGTTTTAAGAATGCACTAACAGTAAACTTGAAATCGTGAATTATTCCAACGGGTATAACTATTATTGGTATTGATTGGCTGTTTTCTTTTTGTTTGCTTTTTTTATTTTTTTGATTTCCACTGTCTGTTAATACAGTGTATTCTTTGCGTGTAATATTTACTATTATGTAGCATCATTATCTTTTCTGTAATGTGTTTACATAATCCTGTGCTTACTTTCCTGCATTTATTTCTGTTCAACTGTATTTCCGCCCCTCCCCTCTATAATGTACTAATGTACCCTGAGGGTATCACAAATAAATAAATAAAATAAATGTCACAACAGGAGGGTCGTAGCACGGTTTGAGCCGTGCTGCGTGAACTATTTCGCGCCCTCTGCAACGGTGATCGGAGGGAGGGTTGAGCGGCTCGATGACATAATTCACTGGTGATGTTTGTTGCACGATGCGGTAGGGGCCATGGTAGCGTGACAGCAGCTTCGTCGAAAGACCAGGAGTTGTGGAAGGCACCCACAGCCAGACCAGCATTCCCGGGGTATAGTCGGAAGCACATGCGGAGGCATCATGGCGCGATTTTTGGCGCCACTGATCTTGTGCGGTAAACGAGCGAGCGAGTTGGCGGCACTCTTCGGCATAAGCCGCCGCTTCGGACACAGGCGTTGCTTCGGACATGTCGGGCTTGTATGGGAGAATGGTGTCCATGGAGCAGGATGGTTCGGGCCCGTACAAAAGAAAGAAAGGAGAGAAGCCGGTGGTAGTTTGTGGCGCAGAGTTGTAGGCATAGGTGATGAAAGGTAGCACATGGTCCCAATTTGAGTGATCGTCGTTGACATACATGGCAAGCATGTCACCCAAGGTACGATTAAAACGTTCCGTCATCCCGTTTGTTTGGGGGTGGTACGCCGAGGTGGTGCGGTGAACAATGCAACATTCGTGGAGCAGTGCCTCGACTACGTTGGAGAGAAAGACGCGGCCGCGGTCGCTGAGTAGTTCGCGTGGTGCGTGTCGTAGAATGAGACGTCAGTCAGCGTGTCGTAGAATGAGACGACGAAGGATGAAGTTGGCGGTATCCTTAGCGGTGGCAGCTGGCAGCGAAGATGTTTCCGCATACCGGGTGAGATGGTCAACGGCGACAATAATCCACCGGTTACCATCAGGTGTGTTGGGAAGGGGACCGTAAAGGTAAATTCCAACGCGGTCGAATGGACGTGCTGGGCAGGGCAAAGGCTGTAGAGGAGCAGCGGTGCTATGAGGTGTCTTGCGGCGTTGGCACGCAGAACATGACCGAACGTATTGGCGAACGTATCGGTACATGCCGCGCCAATAATAGCGAAGGCGAATGCGGGAATACGTCTTAAAAACGCCAGCGTGGCCGCATTGAGGGTCATCGTGGAATGCGGCGCAAATATGTGAGCGCAGGTGACGAGGAATTACAAGCAGCCACCTGCGGCCGTCGGTGAGGTAGCTGCGTCGGTACAATGTGCCTTCGCGTACGACGAAGTGTTGCACTTGACGACGAAGAGAGCGTGGTAGAGGCTCGGGGGAACGGTGTGAGAGAGCTTGAAACAGGGACGCGATCCAGGGATCCTTCAGCTGCTCGGCCAGCATATCGCTGATGCTCAGAGATGACGTATCGCAGGTGGTGACTTGTGAGCGAGCAGGGTCGGGAGGTAGCGGAGAGCGTGAGAGGGCATCAGCGTCTGAGTGCTTACGTCCAGAGCGATAAATGACACGTATGTCATATTCTTGAAGACGTAAAGCCCAGCGAGCGAGGCGGCCAGTGGGGTCTTCTAGAGAGGAGAGCCAACGTAAAGCATGATGGTCGGTAACGACGTCAAACTGGCGTCCGTCAAGGTATGTGCGGAATTTTCCAATTGCCCAAATAATTGCCAGGCATTCTTTTTCCGTTACGGAATAGTTGGACTCCGTCTTTGGGAGGGTACGACTGGCATAGGCGACAACATATTCGTCACAACGGTCTTTGCGTTGAGCGAGAATGGCGCCAAGACCAACACCGCTAGCATCCGTGTGGATCTCAACAGGCGCAGCGGGATCGAAGTGGCGCAGTATTGGAGGGGATGTAAGGAGCCGGCGGAGCGTCATAAATGACTCATCGCAATCAGAGTTCAAAGCAGTGCTGCCGGCAAGAAGTCGAGTCAAGGGGGCGATAATTGAGGCGAAATTACGGGTGAAGCGGCGAAAATAGGAGAAGAGACCGACGAAGCTACGCAGCTCTTTGAGGGTAGTGGGCTTGGGGTACTCTGCAATCGCGCGCAATTTCGCAGGATCTGGCAGAATGCCTTCTTTGGAGACGACGTGACCTAAGATCGTTAGCTGGCGCGCGCCAAGATGGCATTTTTTCAGGTTCAGTTGCAAGCCGGCAGCCTTTAGACAGTGAAGAACTTGCTCGAGCGAGTGATATGGCATTCAAAATCTGAAGAAAAGACCACCATGTCGTCCAGGTAACAAAGACAGGTGTGCCACTTGAGCCCTCTGAGAACAGTGTCCATCATCCTTTCGAAAGTCGCAGGCGCATTGCAAAGACCGAAGGGCATTACATTAAATTCATACAATCCATCTGGAGTCACAAAGGCGGTTTTGGAACGGTCAGCCTCTGCCATCGGCACCTGCCAATATCCAGAGCGCAGATCCAGCGAAGAGAAGAACTCGGCACCTTGAAGGCAATCTAGAGCGTCATCTATTCGTGGTAGGGGATAAACATCCTTGCGTGTGATGTTGTTGCGTCGGCGGTAGTCCACGCAAAATCTGATCGAGCCATCCTTTTTCCGCACCAGCACTACCGGTGAAGCCCAAGGGCTTTGTGAGTGCTGAATCACGCCACGCTGAAGCATGTCATCGACATGTTCAGTAATGACGTTGCGTTCAGCCGGAGAAACTCGGTAGGGACGCTGCCGCAGTAGAGCACGGTGACCGGTGTCAATGTGGTGTACAGCCGTCGACGTACGCCCCAATGAAGGTTGACCGACGTCGAATGAGGCGCGAAAACGATCAAGCAGCGTAATGAGCTGATTCCGCTGTGCTTGCGTCAGCCCCTTATCAACGCAACGCAAGAAAACGTCGTGGTCAAGTGACGCGGGTTCGGCAACAGAAGCGATAGCATCAATAGTCAATGGTGTCTCATCGAAAGGGGCTAACGGGAAGATAGCATCAAACGTGTCGAGATACCCAACGCATTCACCACGTAATATAGCTGCATGGCAGGGGAACGGATTGCAGACGTAAACTACACCGGAACCATGAACAAGTGTGGTAACAGCAAACGGAACGACAACGTTACGGCGCGCTGCAGCGCTCATACTCCAGCAGCCAGTCCTCGACGTCGCGATCGTCAGTACCGCTGAATACAGGAGGGTCACGCTGACGGAGCACGCCAGAGCACATCACAGATGTGGGGATGGGGGCGGCTGGCGCAGGGACAGCTTGCGAGGGTCCGGCGTCCTCATTCATTGCTGAGCCAGAAGGTAGCATACGGCTGCGGAGCTCCAGGACGCTCAAGGGGTCTACCCAGCACCTGACCACCGAATGTAACGAGGTGTAATGAAAGACAAGACGTAAACAGGACACGCTCACTATGTTGGAACGAGCCGAGCTCAAAGCAACACCAACGTCAACGTCTTCTTCTACGCGCTGTGTCAGAGCTGCTGCCGGTGTGCTTCACTACAATATATATATATATATATATATATGTTGTTACGGTGAGATGAGTTTATGAGTTTATTCGGGGATGATTTATAAGAGGGGCCTAGGGACTGAGGGACCACAGTTCTTGCTAGCGTCGTCTTCCTCTGCTTCTAAGCATCCACCGCGTACCGTAGCATTTCCCTCCTGGCAGACAATGCCCACTGAGCGAGTCACGTCGTGTCCCGATGGTGAAAACGTTTAAAGCGGGCGACATGGACGACGTCGGTCTTCCTTGAGCGACGGCCAGCAGACAAGAGTCGAGATATCCCGTAGTGACATCAGTGAGGTGTGCGATGATGACGAAGGGGCCGGCGTAGTGGGCCAGGAACTTCTGGTATAGGCCACGCTTGCGAAGTGGTGTCCATAGCCACACCAAGTCGCCTTTCTGATACGACACGGGCTGATGATGCTTGTCACAGCAGATCTTTGAGCAGTCTTGAGAAGCAAAGGTTCGAAGGCGTGCGATGCGTCGGGCCTCTTGTGCGCGGCAAAGCGTTTCGGCCAGTGAAGGCTCGTCGGTTTCAGAATATGGCAGAATCGAATCAAGAGCTATGCGGAGCTTTCCTACGTATAGGAGATAGAAGGGGCTGTATCCGGTGGTTTCACGTCGTGCAATATTGTAGGCGAATTTGATAAAAGGCAAGACAGTGTCCCAAGTTTTGTGAGCTGAATGAACATACATTGAAAGCATGTTAAGTAGTGTTCTATTGGTGCGTTCAGTTAGACCGTTAGTCTGCGGGTGGTAGGGGTGGCATGACGAAAAAGAGACATAGAAAGGCGCAGCAGTTCTTCAACCATATCAGCAACAAATTTCCGGCCACGATCACTGATAATAACGCGAGGAGATCCGTGTCGTAATATAATGGATGAAAGCATGAAGCGGGAGACATCAGCGGCCATTGCAGCAGTAATGGCCGCACTTTCGGCATAGCGGGTTAGGTGATCGACGCACACTATAGTAGAGCGGTTGCCCGACGTTGATCGCGGAAAAGAGCCGCGCAGGTCAATACCAACGACTTCAAACGGTGAAGCAGGGGGTGAGATGGGATGGAGAAATCTTGAAGGGCCGCTAGTTGGACGCTTGTAGCGTTGGCATAGCTCGCAGCTTGCAACGTACGCGGTTACACTGTGGCGCATCTTTGGCCAGAAGAATCGTTCCTGTGTGCGCTGAAAGGTCCTGGCAAAACCCATATTCCCAGAAGCAGAGTCGTCGTGCATTGCTTGGAGCACGTCACGTCGCAAGGTCTTGGCACAACTAGACGCAAGAGGGCGCCATTGCTAGAGTAATTCCGCTTGTATAGAATGCCATCCTTTACAACGAAACGACGTTGACCATTCGCTTCCGAAAAAAAGTAATGAGCTAAGCTGCTGTCGCTGCGTTGCTGCCTGCGAAAAGTGGCCAGATCGGGAAATGGAGGGTCAACAACCACCAAGCATTCGTCGAAGTTGCCTGCGCCAAACTCGGTCGTCGGAAGAGGAAACCTTGATAGACAGTCAGAGTCGGCATGACGGCGACCACTCTTGTAAGAAATCTCAGTCATATTCTTGCAATCGTAGGGCCCAACGAGAAAGACAGCACGGGTCACGTAATCCGCTGAGCGAGCATAACGAATGATCGTCGGCGACAATTGAGAATCGGCGTCCACACAGATACGGATGAAACTTGTGGACAGCGAACACAACCGGTAGGCATTCTTGCTCCGTTACAGTGTAGTTGTGTTCAGGCTTACTCAGACAACGACTGGCATAGGAAACCATGTGTTCTAGGTCGTCATGGCGTTGTACCAAAACAGCGCCGAGGCCTATACCACCGGCGTCGGTGTGTACTTCAGTGGGAGCAGTCGGATCATAGTGGCGAAGTACGGGCCCAGAGGTAAGGAGAACCTTTAGCTGTGAAAACGATGTCTCACCATCTGCTGAGGCATGTCTTTGTTGAGTAGACACGTCAGGGGGTATGCTAGGTTGGCAAACTTATGCACGAAGCGGCGGAAGTAGGAGCACAAGCCCAGAAAACTTCGTAGCTCTCGTAGTGTCCGCGGTTGTTAGAAGCTGCTGACTGCAGCAACCTTCTGGGGGTCAGGACGAATGCCGTCTTTATTAACAAGATGACCGAGAAGCAGAGTCTCACGGTTTCCAAAGTGGCGCTTAGAATTCAAGATGAGTGAAGTTCTCTCAAGCGCTGTAAGTACTATGTCAAGACGTCAATTGTGCTCTTCAAATGTGCGGCCGAAAATTACGGTGCATTCAAGGTAACATAGACAAATTTTCCACTTCAGTCGTCGTAGTGTCCATAAAGCGCTCAAACGTTGCTGGGGCGTTGCATAGACCAAACGGCATTACATTGAATTCGAACAAGCCATTCGGGGTGGCAAAGGCTGTTTTGCCCTTGTCATATGAATGCATGGGAATTTGCCAGTAACTAGACCTTAGATCCACGGAGGAAAAATACGAGGCACAATGCAAACAGTCAATGACGCCATCAATCCTGAGAAGCGGGTATACGTCTCTTTTGGTGATGGAATTGAGGCGTCGATAATCTCGCAGAATCTCCAGGAACCGTCTTTCTTTTTTACAAGGATCACAGGTGCAGCCCAAGCGCTGCACGACTCCTGAATGACGTTCTTCTTAAGCATGCCTTCGACCTGCTCAGCAATA
Source organism: Hyalomma asiaticum (assembly GCA_013339685.2). Taxonomy (NCBI): domain Eukaryota; kingdom Metazoa; phylum Arthropoda; class Arachnida; order Ixodida; family Ixodidae; genus Hyalomma; species Hyalomma asiaticum. The sequence goes on along the minus strand of CM023484.1, from coordinate 105,626,323 downwards.
ATTTTGCGCTCTGCGGATGAGACTCGGTATGGTTTCTGCCGGATAGGATGCGCGCATCCTGTGTCGATTACATGACGGGTACGTGACTCTGGTACTCCGCATTGTTTGTCGCTCTGTGCAAAATCGAAGATGGTGGCATGCTTTGCGAACATGTGAGCCAAGGCCTGGAGCTTTCCTGACGACAACGATTTGTTGATCATGCTCAAGAACTTGGCCTCTGTAGAATGACTCACACGAACATGACTCACTGATTGGTCGCTTAAGACTGCAATACAACAATCAGTCGCTTTCTGTTCGAAAAGAGCGAGTCGCATCCCATTGGCCAGCACCCCAGGCTCACTAGCACAATTTAGCAGCCATACTGAAGATAGCCCGTCGGTGATAGAAAGCGCGCAACGGGGCACGAACTCGTTTTTCTTAGCGCAGTTAAGAGGAACCGGCTCGACGTGGATATCAAACGCGCCAGTGACTGCAGCAGAGCTTTCAACTGGCACCCGTTTCATCGACTGGGGCAGCAAGAGGACATCGTCCATGACGGTGAGGGTTCCTTGACAGCTTGGAGACCCCTCACAAAACATAGCCAGCAGAATTTCACCAGCGCCGCGATCTACAGTTGCGCCACACTCTTGTAGAGAATCGATCCCAAAATTACGTCGTGTGTGGAACTGGTCAGAACCGCAAATTGAACTATGAACACTCTGTGACCTAATGCGACACTCACAACACACACCCCGGTAGGTCAATACTCCCCGCTCACTGCACGAAACGTGGGAAATTTGTCCCAGTACAACATAACTTTGTGTCCTAACCGTGATTTAAAATTCAAACTCATAACTGACCCATTTGCTCCTGTGTCTGTTAAAGCCATCGAAGGACATCCATCTACGAGCACATGGACCTTATTTTGCATCATAGAAAATGGTACAGGCATGCTTGGGTGTAGTGAATGCTCGGCGACTTCACCTCCATCGGCCGCACCTCCTAGTTTCCCGGCGGTGGGGGATTCGCACGGCGACTAGGAGAGGGAGAACGGCGCTGGCGTGCAGCTGGGGGCGTCAAGCTTCTTACGGAGGAGGGCGTGTCACCGTGGGTGGTCTGTCGGAAGCCGTTGCCAATGGACGTGTCGCTACGGAAATTCTGCTTGAAGCCGCTCCCGAAATACGTGTCACGTGTCCAGCGACCACTACCGCATCGGCTGTCGCGTCGAGGGGACACCGGTGGTTGTTCATAATACCGTGATTGTGCTAGTCGGCACTCAGAGCAGAAGCGAGTCACATGTCCACGGACACCGCAATGGTAGCACCGCGATGCATCACGCACATCACCAAACCGTCCACTTTGCTCCGCATATTCGGATTGGTCTTCCCACAATGACACCATGGGATGTGGTCGGTTAATTGGAGGCGCTCTGCAGACGATGACGACGTTGCCAATCGTAGATCGGCAGCTCCGCGGATTATGACCTGCACACATGACCATATCCCCTGGCATCAACGGATGCACACGTCGCGTCGTAGGGCAAAAAGGCTTCGCTCACCCGCGCCCTTGTCGCAGCGGCAGCTTCACACCGACCAAGTTCTTCCCGTACTATTTGTGTAATGGGCGACGCAAGATCGCAGGATGTTATAGGGCTGACGTCAGCACATTCAACATTGGCGACGGTGGTGACGTTGGCGAGTCCACTGAACTTGGGCTTGATGCGCCTTGCTTTAAGAGCCTCAAAGGTGCGAGAGCGTTTGATCACGTCTGCTACAGACTCCAAGGTGTCCTTTCCAAGCAAGAAGTCGCAGACGTCCTCGGCAATCCCTTTAAGAACGTGGCCGACCTTGTCTTCCTCTTTCATGCGATGGTCTACAGATCTGCACAATTTCAATATTTGCTCGATGTGAATTGTGCATGTCTCGCCTGGCACCTGGGCGCGCTGCACCAAAGTCTGCTCAGCGCATTTCTTCTTCAGAGATGGGTCTCCCCAACAGCTCCTTATTTCATTTTCGAAGTCTTCCCAGGTGGTTATAGCTTGTTCGTGGTTTTCAAACCACACGAGCGCCGTGTCTTCGAGGAACAATGGCGCGTTGGAGAGCCGGCTGTCCCAGTCCCAACGGCTGTACCGGCTCACCCGACTGTAGTGGTTCAGCCACTCTTCAACGTCTTGTCCGGCTGTTGCGGTGAAGACCGGTGGCGTCATATGATTTTGCCACGTACCGACAGGCGAAGACCGCATGTTGTCGCCGTCAGGAATGGCATCCATATGGAAAGCGGTGGTAGTCCGGTCAGTCGGCGGCTTCGGCGCAGTTCCAGGTGTTGAGCTTCCGTGATTCTTGGCACTGGATCTTTCGTCGGTACCCGGCGCTTCCACCAATGCTGTTACGGTGAGATGAGTTTATTCGGGGATGATCTGTGCGAGAGGCCTAGGGACCGAAGGGACCACAGTTCTTGCTAGCGTCTTCTTCCTCTGCTTCTAAGCATCCACCGACCACCGTAGAGCGGTGGATATATATATATATATATATATATATATATATATATATGTAACTTCACCACCTCACAGCCGCGAAGGTTGCCGGTATGGTGTAGGCGCTACGTTACTACGTTAAAAGTCGCTTGTGCATTTTCTTTTTAGGCGTCGGTGCTTTGCTATACATGTACGCATAAGAACTCCCCTCCCCCCCCCTCGTTTCCGCCTTGAAGTGTGACTTGCGTCCGAGGGGTAGCCCGGCCATTGGACCCCTGCTATTGGCGTTGTTTTCGTTGGAAGATAGAGGCAACCAATAGATCTGCTGGTGTGTTAGTTTATCACATGGGCGATTGGCCGCTACCATGAAATGCGCATTCTTCATTGTTTTTCTCCATAGTGTTATGGGGAAAAATGCCTGAGTACAGCAGATTTTTTACTTAATTGCGTGATACCTACGACATCTTTGTAGGCGTTTCAAGACGTGCAGATTCGAAAGGTGTTGCGCATTCATGTGCCACGACTTATAAATGGATATTATTCTAATCTAATAAGCTTAATTATCAATGATTAACGGAACTATTAACATGCAGATAGGAGCAAAATAAGCATAATATCTCAACAATACAAGAAGGCATAAAAATTTACCATGCTATGCAATACCTTCCACCCACAAGAGTAGTGTTGCACCGCTTTCAACCAACGACATTTTTTATTCAAAAATCTTGAAGACAAATTCTTCGCTCTTTCGCGGGTTTTCTCGTAACCGATTCTTCTTGGCATCTTGTATGTCGCACAGGCATTCTGAGTCAGACCTGAAAAATGTCTTGAAGAGAAGCTCTTGAGCAGTCATACTCATGTTTTTGTTATCAGGCTTTGTAAAACGTGATGGCTTGCGCGCAGTTGCCATTGTCTGTTCAATGTGGATACGCCAGCTCACTGGCTTCTGCACGTTGAGATCACTGGTAAAAATGACTAAGGCGTCCACAAAAAGCCACGCGTCATGAGTCATTTTAAAGAAGGTATAGTAAAGCAACGGCGGCTTTTTAATATTTTTTCTAAATCTATTCAAAGCAACTGTGTAAACCTTCAAAGTCACGTTCCACTGAAATCGTCTTCGAGCAATGGAGCTTAAACCACTCCGTATAACGGGGCAATTATCTGAACAAATAATGCGTTAACTCAAACAACAATCAGCACTATGCACTAGACCCCTTCACTCATAATATTGTTACGCGCTATTCTGCACAGTTAGCGACGCACCCTGCCGAGCCTGGAGGAATGCACCAAGAAGATGAAGACGACGATCAGAGCAGCGCTCGTGGTGATGCTCTGCGATCTTGTGTGCTGTTGTCTTTCCTTGTATATATTGTGTAAATATAATTTCTACACTGCTCTGCTTATTCTTATCCCCATGGCATTTTTGGTGGAGGTGCTGGGTACTCCATATGGTACAACGGAGCTTCGCAGCGGCTGACGCTTGGCTTTCTGCACAATGGCGGAAAACGAATCCGCGCCCACCGAGGCGGCTGCAAGAACAACGGTCGTCCTTGCTCAGCTAAAGGACCCAGGCACGTTCTGTGGGACTGACAATGTCGACATTGAAGACTGGCTACAGATGTACGAGCGTGATCATCATCATCCTGTCTACGCCCACTGCAGGACAAAGGCCTCGCCCATGGATCTCCAATTATCCCTGTCCTGTGCTAACTGGGCCCAATTTATCCCCGCAAACTTCCTGATCTCATCTGCCCACCTAACTTTCTGCAGTCCCCTTGTCACAAAATAGTGCCTATATCGAAGTAAAACCGGGCGTCGAAAGCCCAAAACAACAGCACGAAAAGCGGCGCTCGGAGGAGGCCCCCAAAGTCATGCGGCGCCTACAAAAGGCCAGAATGTTGTAGAGGCTTTCTTATTCGCGGCGAGCGCGCGCGCGGGACAGACGTAAGGAGAGAGGGGAGGCGGAGAGTACACACCGACGCTCCTCGTCGGTGTGTACTCTGCGGCGAGAAGGTTCCCAACAGTGCGTGTGCTTTGAGTCACGTGGCCCTGCGGAACATTCTAGCAACGCTTCCCAGGACTATAAAAGCAGTCGGACACGGGCCGAAAAGAGAGGGAGTAAAAAGAAGAGTTGCAAGTAAAAAGAAGAAGCAAGAAGTCGTGCGTGACTCAGTCGCCGAGCCAGCTGACAGGCCACCTGCAAGCTTTGAACTGAGAAGACGCCGAGTGTCTTGGTGAATAGGACTCTGTGTTTCGTTGTTTGTTGCAGTGCATGAGCTTGTTCGTGTTGGTTGGTCTTGTGTAACTTTGCAACCCATCTGTGTTTGAGTTTGTAAAAGCCGTGTTTGTGTACGTTTGTGTACCTGCCCTACTTGATGAGAATATATTTGTTTTGTGCAATCACCCTTGGCTCTGACTCGGTCTTTGAATCGGTGCTGGCGTTTTGCTAGTGTGCTGAAGGGGACCAAAAATCTTATTGTACAAGCTTTCGTGGGATCTTTTTCGGGGAACCTAAGCCTTGCTTCTTGGAATTATTTCCGGCGATCGCGTCCCATACCTCAGAGCACGGGTTGGGTGACACCCCCGCTACGCTTGCCTTCTCTAGGAATCCACTCTGTTACCCTTAATGACCAACGGTTGTCTTGCCTTCGCATTACATGGCCCGCCCACGCCCATTTCTTCTTCTAATTTCTATTAGTATGCCCCTAACACGCGTTGGTTCCCTAACCCACACCGCTCTCTTCTTGTCACTTAAGGTTACACCTACCATTTTCCGTTCCATAGCTCGCTGCGTCGTCCTCAATTTAAGCTGAACCCTCTTAGTTAGCCTCCAAGTTTCTGCCCCGTAGGTGTGTACCGGTAAGATGCAGCTGCTATAAACTTTCCTCTTCAGAGACAATGGTAAGCTACCATTCATTATCTGAGAATGCTTCCCGAATGCACTCCACCCCATTCTAATCCTCCTAATCACCTCAGCCTCATGATTCGGATCAGGGGTCACTACCTGGCCTAAGTAGATATATTCACTTACCACTTGCAGTGCCTTGCCAGCTATCTGAAATCGCTGTACTCGCCCAAGGCTATTGAACATTAGTTTTCTGCATATAAATTTTCAGGCCCACTGTTATACTTTGCCTGTTAAGGTCAGTAATCATGCTTTGTAATTCATCTCGCGAGTTACTTAGCAAGGCAATGTCATCAGCAAGTCGGAGGTTACTGGGGTATTCCCCATTAACCCTTACACCCACCTGTTCCCAATGCAGCGTTCTAAATACTTCTTGTAAACATGCTGTGAATAACATTGGAGAGATTGTGTCACTTGTCTTACGCCCTTCCTTATAGGTATCTTGCTGCTCTCCTTATGGAGGACTATGGTGGCTGTGGAGCCGTTGTAGATGTCTTCCAGTAGTCTTACGTAGTGCTCGTCTACGCCCTGATTCCGCAATGCCTGCATGACTGCTGATGTATCGACCGAGTCAAATGCCTTCTCCTAATCTATGAAGGCTATATATAGGGGTTGATTATACTCCGCGCATTTCTCTATCACCTGATTGATAGTGTGAGAATGCTTCTGTCTACTGTTGGTCTACTGTTGAGTAGCCTTTACGAAACCCTGCTTGTTCCTTATGTTGACTGAAATCTAATGTGGCGCAAATTCGGTTAGTGATTACCTTCGTAAATACCTTGTAAACGACTGACAGTAAGCTAATCGGCCTGTAATTTTTCGAGTACTTTGTGTCGCCTTTCTTATGGATCAGGATGATGTTAGCATTCTTCCAAGATTCCGGTATGCTCGCAGTCATTAAGCATTGCGTATACAGGCTTGCCAGTTTTTCCAGTATAATCTGCCCACCATCCTTTAGCAGTTCTGCTGTTATCTGATCCTCACCGGGTGCCTTTCCCGCTTGCATCTCTTTCAAAGCTTGCATTACTTCCTCTGTACGAGCGTGCAAGTAAGAACAATCATTGGGACGAGACGATCATGTTGGCAGATATCTTATTTTACCTCAAGGGAACAGTGAAGCTGTGGTTTGAGAATAACAAAGACGAAATTGGGAGCTGGGATGCATGCAAGGAAAAGATGCGTGCCCTGTTCGGCAAGTCTGCAGGCAGAAAGGCATCAGCAAAGAAGGAGTTACCATCTCGAGCGCAAACGTCGGCAGAGTCATACCTGACCTATATACAGGACGTGCTCGCCCTTTGCCGCAAAGCCGACGACGGCATGGCGGAGTCTGAGAAACTGAGCCATGTGCTAAAGGACATAGCAGATGACGCCTTCAATCTGCTAGTCTGCAAAGACTGCGACACCATCGATTCCATCATTCAGGAGTGTAAGCGCTCTGAGGCCGCCAAATGTCGACATAATGCCCATCAGTTCGCTCGACTTCCGAACACGGCAGCAAGATGGTCGTGTGAAGACGCACCTGAGCCGTCGGCGCCACTCACCGGCGAACACGTCAAGAAAATTGTCCGACATGAGCTTGACGCTGTCTCTCCTGCTTCTACGTGCGCCCGTACTTGTGACCACTGTTCCCAGATGGTGCCTCTAGTCCAAGCTATAGTGCATCAGGAGCTCTCCAATGCTGGCCTAGACACTGTGTGTGCTGCAGTTCCTTACCGGCCGATCGACCGCCGTCCACCTTTCAGGGGCGAAGCTCCTTATGCCGTGGGTCTGTCGATCCTCCGTTTGTAGTAGCCACCTCTAGTTCGTGAAGTGCTCACTAGATGGTGTGATAGCGCTGCGGTGCTCGCTTCATTCAGATGTATGGGAACGCGTAGTGTGGGAGTCTGTCTGTCTGTCTATCTGTCCGTCCGAGTGCTGCGGTGCTGCTTAGATAGTACGTGAATTGATCAATAGATCGCGCGGAGGCGCTCGCTGCGTGCTCTAGTGTGATAGGAGAGTGATAGAAGGCGACACACAGTATTTGTCACGTCTTTGATGATGTACTGGGCAAGATTCATGGAAGATTCACGGTTTTTACCGATTAATATCCGGAGCTTCGCCCACTCATCATCATTCACTCCGTGGATATGCGTGGATTTTTTTCGTACACGCAGGGTGAAAGGCCGCCGTTCCGTTCTCGCAATCCAACCGAGTGGAGGACTGCTGATGACCGCCCCATATGCTTCCAGTGCCGTCGCATTGGACACGTGGCCCGTTATTGTAACAGCCGGTGGTACTGGAACCAGCCGTATAGATTCAACCGCCCCCCATACGGACCATGGCCGTTTTGCTCGCCGCTCTCTCGTCGGCAATCTCGCTCGCCCCAATTCCGCCGCTCTAAGTCGCCGACTGAACGCCTCCCTCGGGAAAGCTAGGCAATGCAGCTTCCGGAGGTGACGCTGCATCGACGCCTAGCCTGCCAAATCCTCTGACTACACTGCAGACCAGACGGAACCTTATAGACATTAAACTGGATGACGTACATGTTGTTGCTCTAGTGGACACAGGCGCTCAAATATCAGTGATGAATGCGGAGCTCCGTCGCCGCCCTAAGAAGGTCCTAACACCACCCACAGTGCCACTCATTCGTGTCGCCGATGGCGGAACGCTTCCGGTGCTCGGGATGTGCTCTGCTCGAATAAGTATTGCTGCCCGGTCCACGAGCGTACTACTTGCCGTGCTCGAGAGGTGCTCTCATGAACTTATCCTCGGTATGGATTTTCTGTCGGCCCATTCTGCCCTTATCGACTGTCGAGCAGGCTCGCTTCAGCTCGACCTACTGCATTACTATGACGACCCTAATACACGCCGACCGCACTTGTGCTCAGTGGATTACGTTCGCCTACCTCCTCACGCTGTTACATATGTGGGCTTGCAGTCTTTCTCCCATCCCCGATGGCGTTTGGATTTTGACTCCGATCATCGACGTCTTATTGGCGAGGAACGTCGCTCTTCCTCGCACCCTTACCAGAATGACGGGTCATCGAACATCGCTACCCATATTGAACTTCAGCTGGTGCACGCAACTTATCCCAGGCCGTATGGCTCTAGCCAACATCTCTCCTGTCGATGACTGCGCCATTTCTGCATTCGTTACCGACGCTTCTGTACCCTTGGCCCCTTCCTCTTCCTCGCACGCCGACGGTGACATTGAGAAGATGATCGCGTCTGACCTCCTGCCACAACAGACAGCAGATATGCGGTGCATATTAAAGTCCTACCGCGACATATTTGACTTTGATGACCGTCCTTTGGGGCAGACAACACTGGTCACTCATAAGATCGATACCGGAGACGCCAGCCCCATCCGACGACGTCCTTACCGCGTGTCCCACGCCGAGCGAAGCGTAATACAGCGTGAGGTGGACAAGATGCTCACCAAAGACGTCATCGAGACGTCGTGCAGCCCATGGGCATCGCCGGTCGTTCTTGTCAAGAAGAAAGATGGACGCTGGCGCTTCTGCGTGGACTACCGCCTCTTGAACAAAGTAACGCGCAAAGACGTCTATCCTCTGCCGTGGATCGACAACGAACAAGTGTCTACACGGATCTGCCTACTTCTCTTCTATTGACCTTAGGTCAGGATACTGGCAGATTTCCGTCGATGATAAAGACCGCATTTGTTACGCCCGACGGACTTTACCAGTTTAAGCTAATGCCCTTAAGCTAATGTTCTCGCCGACTATTCAGAGCCATCTCAGGCGCCTCTCGGCAGTTCTCGAAGTTTTCCGGCAAGCAGGCCTTCAGCTCAACTCTGCCAAATGCCGTTTTGGCCGCCGCGAAATCACTGTGCTTGGCCGCCTTGTGAGTGCCGAAGTCGTGAAACCTGACCCCGACAAAGTTCGCGTTGTCAAAGACTTCCCTGTGCCTCGTTCCACTGAACACTTACGGAGCTTCGTCGGCTTTTGCTCCTACTTTCGACGTTTCGTGAAGAATTTTGCTGACATTGCCCGTACCCTTACGGAACTTCTAAAAAAGGAAACGTCCTTTTCTTGGAGTCCGGCCCAAGCCGATGCGTTTCGCACGCTGACAACATTACTTACGTCACCGCCCATCTTGCCCCACTTTGACCCCTCAGCTCCCACTGAACTTCGCACCGACGCCAGCGGACATGGAATCGGCGCTGTTCTCACCAAGCATCAACAAGGACGAAACCGCGTTATCGCCTATGCCAGTCGCCTTCTTTCGCCTTCCGAGTGCAAATTCTCATTCTCTATCACTGAACGCGAGTGCCTCGCGCTAGTTTGGGCCGTCGGCAAGTTTCGGCCCTATTTGTTCGGCCGCACGTGTTCGGTCATCACAGACCACCACGCGCTTTGCTCGTTGTCCTCCCTCAAAGATACGACTGGCCGACTGGGCACTGAAGCTGCAAGAATACAGCTTCGAGGTCAGTTACAAGTCCGGCAGAATGCACCAGGATGCGGACTGCGTATCCCGCCATCCTGTGGACCCGCCCGACTTGTCAGCGCACGATTCAGACGCCTGTGTCTTCGCACTCTCTACTTTAACCGACATACGCAGCGAACAGCTCAGCGATGCCTATTTGCGGTCCATTATCCACCGTCTGTGTTCTCGTTCCTCGGACCCGTCTCTACAATTGTTCGTGCTCCATGATGGCATCTTGTACAGACAAAACACCACCTCCGACGGCCCCGAGCTTCTACTTGTTATTCCTGAGACACTCCCTTCGACTGTTCTTGAACAGCTTCATGACGCTCCACTGCTGGACATTTTGGAGCTACTCGCACGTACGATCGCGTGCGGCGTCGATTCTTCTGGCCAGGCCTCCGCCGTTCTGTACGCCGATACGTTGCTGCTTGTGAGTCCTGCCAGCGCCACAAGCATCCGTCCACGTCGCCAGCTGGTCCTCTTCAGCTAATAGATATTCCAGCTGTCCCGTTCTTCCCCGTCGGGCTTGATCTCATCGGACCATTTCCAACATCTCTGAATGGGAACAAGTGTTTAGCAGTAGCTACCGACTACGCGACGCCATACGCCATCAAGCGAGCACTACCGAAAAGCTGTGCCACTGACGTTGCGGAATTCCTTCTTTACGACGTTATTCTCCACCATGGCGCTCCTCGACAACTGCTAACCGACCGTGGGCGCTCATGTCCATCCAAAGTCGGCGACGACATTCTTCGTTCGTGTTCCATACGTTGCAAACTGACCACTGCATACCACCCGCAAACCAATGGCCTTACTGAGCGGCTTAACTGTACACTGACCACAATGCTCTCCATGTACGTTTCTTCAGACCGCCGTGATTGGGACAGCACGTTGCCATATGTAACAGTTGCGTATAACTCGTCTCGCCACGACACCGCTGGCTTTTCCCCCTTTTATCTTTTGTTTGGCCGCCATCCCACATTGCCTCACTAGAGCCCCGCCACGGTGGTCTAGTGGTTATGGCACTCGGCTGCAGATCCGGAGGTCGCGGGATCGAATCCCGGCCGCGGCAGCTGCATTTCGATGGAGGCGAAATGTCGAGGCCCGTGTGCTGTGCGATGTCAGTGCACGTTAAAGAACCCCAGGTGGTCGAAATTTCCGGAGACCTTCACTACGGCGTCTCTCATAATCAGAACTGGTTTTGGGACGTTAAACCCCACAAATCAATCAAATCAATCAATTGCCTCACTAGACTCTCCTAACAGCTCTTGCGCGATCTCTGTAATTACAGACTATGCCCACGATGCACCATCTCGGGCTGCAACGGCTCGCTAGATTGCAAGGGATCGTCTTCATGCTTCCCAGCTATCCCAGAAGGCTCGGTACGACAGCCACCGCAGAGTCCTCCATTTTTCTCCAGGCTCACAGGTCCTCCTATGGACACCTTGTCGCCATGTTGACTTCTCACCCAAGCTTCTTTCACGTTACTCCGGGCCTTACCAGGTCCTCCGCCAGATCACTGACGTCACATATGAGATCGCTCCGGTGCACAGCCGATCTTCTGCCGTGCCTTCCACAGATATCGTGCACGTCTCCCGACTTGAGCCTTATATTGTCTGACACGTTCCTACCACTGCTTAAGCGTCGAGACGGCGCTCTCGACGGCAGGGATTCTACGTTACGCGCTGCTCCGCACAGTTAGCGACGCACTCTGCCAAGCCTGGAGGAATACACCAAGAAGATGAAGACGGATTCATGGTGAAGCCCGATTCATGGTTGTGGAACCAAAGGTCGGCAACGTTTTTTAGATAGAAGGGGACATTCTGCAGTTTTGAAGGGTCGTCCCACTTATTGTGGCCGCTCACCTTTTCGAACGTGGACAACCAATCTTCGACGTCCTCGTCATCCGCCCCGCTGACGAAAGGGGGATCGCGCTGGCGCAGCGCGCCAGTTACGATGACGGGCGGATATTGGGCCATGGATTGCTGGGTCGGCTGGGCTTGCTGGATGTTCTCTAAGAGCATGGTTGGGATAATGGGCAGCTTCGGACTTCGGAGTTCCAGATTTGAAGACCCGGCACCTCCACCACCTTGAAGGGGGTTTTATTGGCATCGAGTAGCAGCGGTTAGTAGCGCGTCCAGAAGCAGCGTCCGGTAGCAGCGGTCAGTCTCGGCACCAACAGCTCGCGCTCTGCACTCGCACCTCTTGGCTAGGCAGCATCCACTACATTTTGTAATTTCGTTCCTCCCCACTACAAAGACAACGATCAGAGCAGCGCTCGTGCTGATGCTCTGCCATGTTGTATGCTCGTGTCTTTCCTTGTATATATTGTGTAAATGTAATTTCTACACTGATCTGCTTATTCTTATCCCCGTGGCAATATTGATAACTAAAAATTAAAAAGATACCGCCAAAACCGAGAGCCGAGGAAAGCCACAAGTGACGTCATGTTCTGACCTCTTAGAACCATTAAAAATACCGTATTATTTGCGCAGTCTTTTACGCTAATTGCATGGAACCAAATTTTCCATTTGTTGATTGTAAAGCCATCACGCTGTTTATATGGTATTTCTTAGCACCACCTCCAGTCGTAGCTGCCTAAGAATTCTCCTAATCACCCAACACCCCTCCCCCCTCAGTACCCGGTCATTTTAGCTGTCTGTGAACTGGCAACTGCACCATGGCGGAGGACATTCAGGCGCCCTCTATTGCTTTTGAGCGAAGATCCTGCGCCGCAGGCTAACTGCACCGGCCGCTGTTCCGTGGAATGTTAATTGCATTCCGCCTTTTTCTACCATTGTGCCAGGAAAGATTAACTGCTTGGCAATATTATACAGCTCTATTCCGCCTGGTGGCTGGCGTAGTGATCGGTCCTTGACGCTGACGCAGCTCAGCAAGTGGAAATCAGATGACACATTTCTCTGTTTATATCGAATAGAGAAATGTGTTATCTGATTACCTCTTGCTGAGCTTCGATATGAACTATATCGGTTCATGTCATCCGAGCGGTGTTAAACATGTCAAATGAGCTGAAGTGCTGCGTATGCTCGGCTGCTGACCTGAAACAAGCGGGAGGGATCCCGCTCGGGGCAGTCACATTTCCAGCAAGGTGAAATGCTAGAGTCGTGCGTAGCGTACAGTGTCATTGTGTAGAATTCCAGAAGGTCAAATCCTTGGGAGCCCTATACTTCGGCATTTCTTATACTGTTGGTGCACCGAGTGAAAATTCAACAAGTAAACAACACGAACCTACTCAACTATAATCATTTCGGTCATCGTCTTCTCGGAATGGATTTGGGCGACTTCCCAGTTTGACAAAGAGGGAGCAATATATGTACCGAGAGGAAAGAGCACGCTTGACTCCACGGTGACATTTTAAGCACTCGTAGTAGCAAATACTTCATAGGAGCACCTCCGTCCTACTACATCAAAACGAATGTGCGATTCGCATTGATTACTGTAACTTGTGTGCTAGGAACCTTTTTCGCAAAGGAAAATAGAGAAGTCTGCTAGATCCAGCAAATAAGGAACTGTTATTGCTAATCACAAAATCACCTTTTTCAGGGACATAGATTTGAATAAAATGCAACAAAGAGGCAATAAGACGAGATCGCTGTTTTTAGGCACACACAGAGTGCAGAAAGCGCCTGTCTTGTCTTGTTATCAATGAGGGCTGCCAGCGACATATGCCAATATCAACCCACCAGTAGTTAGTGAAGGCAAATAGCTGGTGAATCAAACAGGCAGTGATAGCTGTAAGGCGGAAGAGGAGCCATTTTTTTTTACTGTGCTTCTTCGAGTCCTTCCGCCGGGAAGAATTAACGCCTTGTGCCTCCATTTTCGTTCTCTTCCTTTCACTCACCACATTTTTTCCAACCCCTCCGCGGGTGTCATAAAGACCTTTAGTTGCAGTGGCGAATTCTAGCGGGCTCATGTCGAGGTACGTTATGACATGAAGGATATCAGGTTTCACCGAGGTTCGGACGGCATCGAAAGGGCCAAGAAACGTTGTGTCGCTAACTTGGCGCCCTTTCTCCAAGAGCACAAGATTGTTAAGCCTGATGTCTGGCCTGTGTAATCGGTGTAGCGTTTTGAATGGAAGCTTCATCGCCGCTCAGTGCCCAGTTTGTTCCGGTTTCTTTTTAATATATTCGAACAATTACAGGCCGTCATGATATCGAAGCGCCCTGCCGGCTGGCAGTGCGAAAATTTCATGAGATGCAGCAAATGTGGCCTACAAGTAAGAATAATCGTGTTCAATCTGTTGCGGTGAGCCGCCGCCTCTTCAGGCCAACATTTGGAGCCTTCTTTATACGCTCAATATAACTACATGAACGGAGTACAGGGGCCCCGCAGCAGCCTGATAATTGTGCCAATTGGTCGTGCAGGCTCCTGTGAACATGTGAGCTAAATCATATTGCACTGCGCGTTCCAATATGAGCCCACAATTTGATTTCTACTAGAGTTAGAAAGCAGCTCCTCTCTCATAAAATGACGTCCCTGGGGGTAGACAGTACGTCACTTATAATTTTTGTTTTGCTTGTTGAGGAAGGTACAGATATTTTTTTGTTTTTTTTTTGAAACCAGACAGATAAAACATCGCAAATAATTTTCTGTGGTTACGCATTCCGCCAATATCATTTCCGCCCCAAGCGATGAAGCGACTTAGGTACTCCACCCCCCCCCCCCTTTCTCCCACCTCTTCCCACTAAAGTTGACATTTCCTTAAAGAAGAGCGGGTGTCTTCCAGCTCAGATCGAAAGGTAGTGCCAATTTCCTGTCGCGTGCGGTACAATATTAGTTGGCTCACATGTTCGCAATATCCTCCACGACGGATCATTACCGTTTACTGACGGCTAAAAAAAGTGTTGGAGTGGTCTGGTAGCATCGCACATGAACCTTACAGCCGTTCATCTACGATGCGAATGATAAGAGCAACGACAGTAACGCTACTCCACCGCTTATGTGCCCGTGGCTGAGGCTTCCTGTTTAGGAGTGCGGGTGCGCTGCGTGTCGCACTATCCCTCAGTTGAGCAACAACTTTTACACCGTAAGCTGTTATGAGATCACAACAGGGACCGTTTTCGGCGCCATAGTTGTCCGCCGCCGCCTGTATCCGCAACCGCTGTCGCGTTAATTTAGGAAAAAAAAATAACCACGATCGAGAACGATTCAAACCACGTCCTCCGCATGGACTCGAACCCACACCTTCGGCGTTGCAGTCGAGCGTTCTACCACTTATCTACGCCTGTTTTTTTCTTTATTACATGTATATCAAAACTG
This sequence comes from Hyalomma asiaticum, assembly GCA_013339685.2. Classification (NCBI taxonomy): domain Eukaryota; kingdom Metazoa; phylum Arthropoda; class Arachnida; order Ixodida; family Ixodidae; genus Hyalomma; species Hyalomma asiaticum. The sequence goes on along the minus strand of CM023484.1, from coordinate 105,611,255 downwards.
AGGTCACAGGGAGAGAACGCCTACACACTCAAAACTCGGGCAAGCACACACAGGCGTCCAAGAAGCGCATCCAGTCACGCGGTACTTCCTGGGCAGCGTACACACTTCTGACATAGGCCACGGTTTCTCGGTAGATAGATCTAGTGGAACGCAGGTTTTCTGCATGGCGATCACACAGTCTTGATCTCCATAGGCTGTACAAACCAAGTACTACAAACATATCATAGAGTGGACCGGCAGTCGTTTTAAACGGTAGAAACCTAATTGTGTATGGATTGATGTCGATGTCCTTTTTAAGAGTCCTCTGGAGAATGTCCCAAAAAATATTGCATCCGTACAATCAACAAAACAGTGCTCAATTGTTTCCGCACGTGGACAGAGTCGGCAGTTCGTGGACCATGGCACGAATAAGCCCTTCGAATTCAACTAGGTTTTGACAGGGAGAGTTTCCGAATGAAGTTTAAAGAAAAATGTTTTAACACCGGGAGGTACACACATTTTTGAAACCCTTCTAAGTACATCCTGATAAGGCCGACTTAAATACAGTGTCCGATACAAAGGATCCGGGAAAATCGAGTGCTCTGTGCAACAGAAATCGCTTTTCGGCTCGCGGTAAAAATATACTCTATGCTAAATCTAACTTTCAGGAAAAGGAATGAGTTTACAACTTCCTTGAGGAAGCCCCAAATATCCTGTGAAATACCTATGACATCTGATGAAACTACTATATTAGGAAGGTGCTGAACTAATCGGAGCTGTAGAATTTCACGCAAAAACAGGTGGTCGCTTTCTCGAAAGAAAAACAGTCGTGAAACAATTTGCCTAACAAAGAGATGGACCAATCCGAGGGCACCCTGATCAAGTGGGACGAACAGATTGTCGCGTCTCATGCATTCATAACTGGAGCTCCAAATAAATGTTGCAAATACACGATGCAATGCCTGAATGCGGAGTCGTGTGCAGTGCAGTACTTACAGCACGTATATGAGACGGGTAACTAAAAACACGTTGCATAATTTAGCGCGGCTGAACATCGACAGATTACGCCCTTGCCAAGAGCTCACTTTACTTGGTAGCTTTTTGACTTCCCCCGACCAATGACTGTTGCTATTCCTGTATTGTGAGAGAGGGACACCTAAGTAGCATAGATCTTTTTTCCACTGAATGCCGGCATAGCGTAACGGCATTGTGGCCCATAGCCCACACCAAAAACCTGAGCTTTTTTCATAGTTAACACTAGCTCCAGAAACCGCGCAAAACTCTTCTGTAATTGCAAGGCTAGGTCTTACACTCAATTTATCCGCACAGCCTGTGCTTGAAAAATCTTCGCTAAAAGACCTAAACAGGTATAACATCTGCCGAGGAATCGCATTAACAAATGTATTGTTACGTGGCAGCATAATAATTTACTTACACATGTCGCGCAAAGTGGACCGCATAACGAGTTCGAGGAATCATTTGAAAGAACACAGGGGTGCATGGTTTTGTAGCTCTGCACCCATTACAGAAGAATCATCAACATCATCATTATCAATCTTAATCTTTTCCGTCGCCATTATTACAAATCGCTGCCTTTGAAGCTATTTTGTCGTATCGTGCCATACGTCAAGCGGCAGGCGACGTGCGCAGCGCGAACAGCAACCTGACTTGGCTCTTCGATAGTCAAGAAGCGAATCGCAGAGCTACGCGCGCGGCGGCAGCAAGGCAACGAAGGGCAAAACAGACAGCTGTGCAGAGAGAAGCCCAAACCGCCGCTCGCCGTCGACGCCGGGCCGAGAATTCGGTTCGTTCTCGGGAAAAAGACTGTCTAAGGTGTGGAGCTATACAGATTTGCACGTTACAATACCGCAGTAATTATGGCATAGTGGGTACTTCACTACTTGGCGAAATGATAAGAGTTGTGGCACATGGTGATACCTATCCCCTCTCCTTGAACTAGTTTCCTCAAGCGTTTAAAATGGCCTCTAAGAAGGTCGCTCCCCCCCTTACGCTGCCACTGACCTGCCGTTCCGCTCAGGCCTGGCTCTTGTTATTGTTCAGTTAAGCAAAGTCATAATGAAGTTAGTGCCTATAGCAAGTAAATGTTGCTTCTTGAGGACACTGGACAGGAAATGTGCGGGCTTGTCTGAGCGTTAAGGTAGCCCGAGCCCGTCGGGTTGTTCACCTGACGCAAGTAACACGACTCGGCATACTCCTGAATAGCTGTTTTTAAGTTTGTTACTGCTAGCTGCTTGGGTAGTTCGTGTACGTTTTCCCGACACCACTGTAACGCCTGATTTTTAGCTCTCGCTGTGTGAGGTAACTTTGGAATCCGTGTCCGTAGCAGAACAAACTTGCCGCCCTTGAATAAGAGGTGCTGGTCTCGTGAAATTTATAGCTCCACGGGAGAATTTGAGTGCCTAACGAGACAGGGGTCGACGTTAGCGTGCTAACGCCGGAATGCGGAAACTTAGCACAGTCGTATTGGTGAAGCTAGCTGGCCCATGAGACCGGCTTTTGTCTTCGCTATTACACACTCAAAATATGCGTGAGTCCTTCGTCACCTCTATGCAGTGCGACCGCCGTTTCGTCGATGTATGGCTGGAAATAATCCACACCCATTAAAAGGGCACGAACCTCCTTTTCACTCGCGGAATAATTTTGCTGAATATGGTTGAAGGCTTGCAAGGATAAGTGTTCATCTTAAAACGTAGTGTGGTGAGATAAGACCAGTGTCAGATAAGATCTGATTTAGAAGTTCCTGATACGCCCCTTCGCCTTCGTTAGCTCAAATAAAAGGCGCTTTCTTGTTCAGGAGCATCGTCAAGCATTTGGACATCTTAGAAGCATCATTAAAGGAACCGTCGCAGTGACCTGCGAGTCTGACAGAAAGTCGCAGCGAATGAATACCGTTTCACGTTCTAAGTTTGTTGATTCTCTGGACGGAATTCCAGTTTGGTTCTTTTCGCAGTTCCGCGGAGCACTCTTCCACGCGTAATCTCTTTTCACCGAAAAATTCCATTTATCTTCCAGTCTGCATCAGTGATTCATTATGGAATTTTTCTCATAGGGCTTTCCCGGACACCCAAATTAATGGTAGTCCAGCTGCTTAGTCCACCACCACAAGAAGATTTGTCTTTAATATTTTCATAAGGTGACTTTTTAACTACAAGATTTGCGATGTCCAAAGTGACGCGTTGAAATCTACACGCATAAAACTCACGGAAATAAAACAGCCATTTTTTTATTAGAACGCGCCTTATCTTGACGTTTATCATCCTATTTTGCCTCTGCGCGCGCATCGTGACAGCTAGGTAACGTGGAGCAGTACCGCTATCTAGAAGCGGTGAAGCGAATTGGCTTAACCGCTTCTAGATAGCGGCACCGCGCCACGTAACTTAAGTAACGAAGGGTGCCACTGGCGAGCGCCTATAGTGATCGCTTCGGTGGTCCCAACAGACCGGAGCCTCCACACACACAGATTACATTCGGTGATTACACGGCTACTGGGTTTGTATTTAACGTCATATTATCGCGTGGCACGTCATCGTTAGCATAGTGCCGATCCCACTTGTACCAGCTGTTCACCGCCTAAAACTTCGAAGGTAATGACACAGAAAAAGATAAACTGTGTTAAGCACCGTGAAAGCAACGAAGTTGACGGGTATGTCGCGCAAGTGGGCGCCTATTAAATCCGAATTATCGCGCGGCATTTACCATCCACTACGTCCATGTGTTAAGTAAACTACTTCAGTTACCACAACGGGTTAGTGATGGTTATGGATGTCAGCCGTCAGGACGGACGATATGTGCCTGCAGGCGTCAGCGCGGGTGAAAAAGTTTCATATCACGTGAAAAGGTGTCATACCAGAAAAACACTCGTAGCAACTTGCAAGTTTATCTTGATGTACACCGGCTGTCAAAATAAGTCGGGACGCGCGAGCGACGATCGCAATCAGATAAAACTGCATCGCCGCGCCATCTGACGTGGAGCGTCTGGTGTCGAAACATCACAGTGCGCTTGCGCATCATTTCATTCTCGCAGCCATGTCTTTTTGCTCGCTTGCAGCGGACCAGGTCATTACGTGTAGCGTTTTGCGCTAGGTGTCACTTTCTTCAATCCACAACGCGCTCATTTCGACGGGCGCATGGTGGCGGTGAAGTGTACGCGGTTCGCTATGCCCTGATTAAAGAGATAGCGTATCTTGTCTCAGTGGCAAACCGGCGCCACACACATCATTAGTTCTTTTCACGTTCGTTTTGGTTGAAGCATACTATGTGATACTGAAATACGAACGAGAGCATCGAAAACGAAAAGGGGTGGAGCCGAAAGAATGGTTCAGTTTATTAACATAACAAGAGGCAGGCAGATCACCTATCGCATGCAACAAAATAGGCGAGTGGACGAGAAAAAAGAAACACTTGCTCTATTGACTTGGGTTGAGGGCGAGCGAAAAATAGCATCGGCCAAACTTATCACCGGTGCCTCCTCCCCCCTCCCCCCCCCCCTGCGCCCGCGTCACGGATTGAAGAAAGTGACACCTAGCCCGAAACGTTACATGTAATCAGCTGGTCCGCTGCAAGCGAGGAAAAAGACATGGCTGCGAGAATGAAAGGATGCGCAAGCGCACTGTGATATCTCGACACCAGACGCACCACGACAGATGTCGCGGCGATGCAGTTGTATCTGATGGCGATCGTCGCTCGCGCGTCCCGACTTATTATGACGACGGGTGCACTATAAATATGCAACCGCCTCTCATGGGACACCTTTCGCTGCCGTGTTATACAAATCCCAGTCTCAGAAGTATCAGCCACGCTTATTTTATTGATGTTTCAACAACCTCTTCTTAGGCTGCACATCCCTAAAATTCCGGTATGTTCACAAGTGCCATAGGTCAGACAGTTGCGGATTAGCGCCGCAGGCAAGAGTAAGCCTCATTGTATCTGTTAAAAAGGCTGGGGTCGCATTCATAAAATTCACTTGCGAACAAATTTCCGCATAAGATAAACTTTTTTAGCGAAAGTGCATTCCCGAAGCTAAATAAACATCGTAAGAGAACTTCGTTCTCACATCGGCCGCTGCTCTAGCGGGCGGTGCGCTTCTCCTTTGATATATCAGAGATGATGGTGCAGTTACTACGTGAGCGAAAAGTGCTCATAAGTGGATTCGCGAAGGGAAAATGTACGAGAATACAGCATAGCTAAGGAGAAATCCTAAGAGTGGGCCCGAGCCCTCTTACGAGCGATATCGCCGCTTGGGAACAAACAGCTCTGCGAGTGCTTTGTTGCCGAGGTTAATTTTCGAATATTTCATGACAATGTAAGCCTGTCTGATGATTGCCGTTTGCGTTTTCTTAACCTCACCGCCTTGCGATTGTTCTTTTAATTCTCTTGTGCACATTGACATAATTTCCACTGACACTTGCCGAATAAGCTTGGCGCTGCGCCAATCGGGGAAGCCTATTGGGCAACCGTAGCGAAAAATTATGGATGGAAAGGCTTGGGCTTAGATAAAATAGATGCCTTTAGAGCGGTCTCAAATACGAATAGCTGCACAGGGCATAGTCGGTATTTTCATCTGTTTTGTGTTGCCTCTTACTTATTGGTAGTATTGGTCGCAACCACCACCTCATACGCTTTTGAGGACGGTTATTGCGCGCACTATTGACAAGAAAATTATGCACGAGATGGTAGTGAGCCGTCCATGAAGCATATACTATGTTGTTCTATGGCTTCTTTAGATGGATTGGCCTTCATTTCCAAATAGACCCGCTGTCTCAAGTGCACCCTTCGCTATATACTCTTTGGGCTGATCTACTAAGGGCACAATGTATCGAAATAACGGCGTTTCTGATGTGATCGGGCTTAGGCAGAAACAACTTGAGCTTGTTAGACTTTAACCGTGTGGAAAGAAAGCGGGAGGCTTCGATACGGCACACAGTTGGGATTAATTGGTTCTAGTAATTATTCATTATACTGACGCTTGGAAGTGCCTGCTATCCCCGAGAACAAAAGCTCTTCGTGAGAATCAATCCGAATTAATCACGCCTTGATAATTAGCACATATTTGACCGGGCCCAGAAATATCGATAAAGGTCATTGTACCATGATGCGTATATTCTGCGAGAGAGCCACACAGCGAAAGCCTGACCGAGGCCAAGCCAACGGTAAAGATATGGGGCCGAATTCACAAAACTTCTCTCTCTTACGTGCTTTTCGTCATGCGCTGGCCGGCTTCTCTAATAATATCTCCAACATTAAGATTCGCTGAAATTTCCTCTTGTGTACATTTTTCATCGCAAGTAGTTTCTGAATACAGGCCATGCTACCAGAGGATGACGCTAGCATCCTCTGTTTCTGATTAACTTGCATTAATGGTGGCTATAACGTGATTAATATGTTGCGTATGTATGCTTATGTGCTTTGTTATCTTTTGTGAAATTCTTATATTTGGTTATGCAGTATGGTGTTCTCTTTCAAGTGTTTTTTTACTCTTCATGTAATGTACGACTTGCAGAAGTGCTGCTTCTGACCCACCCTGTAACGGCCGTCAGGCCAACAGTATGAGTAAATAAATAAATTGCACATTGCAAATTGGTGGCGGTACTCCCGCCGGCTCTCACAATCTTTGCCAAAATTTGAACGTTGCCGTGGTTGCCCATGGCTACCCTCCCCCGGGGACCCATATTTAAACACTCTACTATGCACAAATAACCGTAGAGTGAACTGGAATATACTAGTCAACTTTACGATTGCTGACTGTGGCTGTTAGTATAGAAACCAACACCGCGACCGCATCTCCGTGAACTGAGCGTCGTAACCACTCGGAATAAGTGGAAATGCGGACTTCAAAGCTGCGCTTCAAGATGACCCTGTAGTGTAAGCGCCACCTCGGATGCAATTCCACGCCTAGGCGGCTCCTCGGAGACAACCTTCGGCGAACCGCAACTTCACATGGTGTCGCCAAAAGTGCTTACCGGCCGACGCGTTCACGTAGGGACCCAAGTGGTCGGGTCGTCCTTAAACCCATGGAATTCGGAATTCACATTCTCGGTGAGTGTGGTAGCGCTCGGAATGCTTCTAGTACAACAGCTTGCTTTCTTATGGAGTTGTTGAAGGAGCGTCTGCACGAAGTGTTCATGTCAGTGTCGCCAACCTGAACTGGGGCCGCTGTGGAGGCTTGTACGCCGTCCTGGAGCAGTAGCGAGCAGCCGAAAGTACTCTCCCGCTTCGAAGGGTCGCGGACGGAGCAGCTCTGTATTTGCTGTGATGGAGTGAAGTGGCCGTATGTGGCAAGAAAATGTGTTTAAAGTGCGTGCCACCGAAGCCATTGAAGAGGATGTGGCTGGGTCATCAAGGAACCAGGGCGCGGGAGTAGAGACCCGTCGGGTTGCGGACTTGAGGTCTCAGCAGGCTCCCGCCTGTAGCCGTACCGCCAGGCAAATCCAACCGCCACAACAACGAGTGCAAGCCACCATCCGAGTTCTGCCGTGCAGACGCCGAGCGGGCTCCAGGTCAACGGCCTCTACGGCGAGCAGCGTTCCTAACAGTGGCGTCAGACATCACGTCCATCGTGCTTGAACTTTGATCGTCCCTTCTCTACATTCACCTGTCATGGTGACTGAACAACGCGCCGATCGGTGAACTTTTAACGCGATAGCGTTAGAGAGCTCGTTCCGCAGAAATACCGCCGTCGATGTCGGTGCCTCCCCGCGTCTCGTGCGTGAGCGAAAAATCATCCGTGAGCTAAAAAAAAAAAATTGACGGCAGATCCACGAGGTGAATGATGATGAGATTGGGCGAAGCTCCTGGAAGTAATCATCGGTTAAACCGTGAAATTTCTTCCGTTAATTCGCCCGATAAAATTGACGTGAAACGATTGACAAGCCTGTATCGCGATATGGTTTCAATATAAAACCATTGCTTTAGAAAACACCTGGCGTCTTTCGCTAAGCAGCTGGCGTCTTTTCGTTTTGCTTTAGAAACATCTGGCGTCTTTTCGTTTTGCTTTTAGAAAACATCTGGCGTCTTTCGTTGGTTTATTTCATCAATCAACGGCGTTTTGAACAAAATTTTTATTGTTTAATCACGCACAGGAGAAATCTCACCAGGCACTACCTTGGAGGTAAACAATGGCTGCTAATGGGAATGAGAGACAGAAGAAGTCGGCTTTTAGCTAACACTTACACTTCTACTTCTACTAACGTTTCCTACTGGAACTTGCCAATGGCTGATAATGGGGAATGAGAGACAGAAGAATTCGGCTTTTAGTTAACGCGCACGCTGCGAATTTTTTATTGTTCAACAACGCACAGGAGAAATCTCCCACCGGCACCACCTTGGAGGTCAAAGCGTAAGACTGGTTACGCACTACGACTACGACGAGGGACGAACGGGTGCCGCTTTAAGGAGCTTCGCCCCTAAAAAAAAATTGGGGGACCCTTAAGCTTCGCCTTTAAGAGTTGAACGCAATAGCGAAATCTGGCTCCTAGTGTGCCCTTCATCCACTCAGTGCATACTTATTAATGTGTGTTGTTACACACGCACACACGCACAGACACAGATACACACACACACACGCGCGCGCGACGTATCTATAGTAATGGTACAGGTATTAGTTCTACTTAACAGCACTTTTATACCAACTTCATGGAAATATTATTGTGAGCTTACGATGCGCAATTTGTGCCGCGTGCGTTTTAGGGGCGAAGCTCCTTAAAGCGGCACCCGTTCGTCCCTCGTCGTAATCGTCGTAGTGCGTAACCAGTCTTACGCTTTGACCTCCAAGGTGGTGCCGGTGGGAGATTTCTCCTGTGCGTTGTTGAACAATAAAAAATTCGCAGCGTGCGCGTTAACTAAAAGCCGAATTCTTTGTCTCTCATTCCCCATTATCAGCCATTGGCAAGTTCCAGTAGGAAACGTTAGTAGAAGTAGAAGTGTAAGTGTTAGCTAAAAGCCGACTTCTTCTGTCTCTCATTCCCATTAGCAGCCACTGTTTACCTCCAAGGTAGTGCCTGGTGAGATTTCTCCTGTGCGTGATTAAACAATAAAAATTTTGTTCAAAACGCCGTTGATTGATGAAATAAACCAACGAAAGACGCCAGATGTTTTCTAAAAGCAAAACGAAAAGACGCCAGATGTTTCTAAAGCAAAACGAAAAGACGCCAGCTGCTTAGCGAAAGACGCCAGGTGTTTTCTAAAGCAATGGTTTTATATTGAAAACCATATCGCGATACAGGTTTGTCAATCGTTTCACGTCAATTTTATCGGGCGAATTAACGGAAGAAATTTCACGGTTTAACCGATGATTACTTCCAGGAGCTTCGCCCAATCTCATCATCATTCACCTCGTGGATCTGCCGTCAATTTTTTTTTTCTGAGCTGTGAGTCGGCGAAGGGAGATTGCAGAGAACATCGGAGACGCTGCACTGCGTTTCGTCTGGAAACAGGATCCCGCGGCGACATACCGCTGGAAACAAACAGCGTCCTAAGTGAAGTTACAACGAGGGGAGTTTGCCAACTACTGTGAGCGGCGGGTGTGTTTGTGTACTGTGCCCCTGCGTTTGTCGTCGTACACGCCCGGGGCCGCCGATCTTGCTCCGTAGCAGACGACGCACACCGTTGCAGATGGCACGGAGTTATTTTTCTCTCGCGATCCGGCATGTGCTGTGCCATTTTCATCATGACAGTTTTACCAGAGCACTCGTCATGATACACAAATCATATGTATACCCATAAATAGGCGTTTTAGAAGCAGTCACGATTTTTTGAGCGGGACTATTTCCTTAGTCGCGGAGGCGGCAATTGCCTGCTGCGCTTCGGTCATCTGGGCGGGGCCTCTCCTGTCTTCTAAAATTGTACCCGACTATAGGCTCTGCTGTAGTCGCATGACCTCGTAGATGGCGGGCGCGCGCACCGTCTCGAAGACCATGGTAGTCGAGACATTGCTTGATATGTCTTCCGCTAGATGGACATAGTTCTGCACTTCTGGAGCTGTTATTTTTAGCTCACGGATGATTTTTCGCTCACGCACGAGACGGATGATTTTTCGCTCACGCACGAGACGCGGGGAGGCACCGACGCCGACGGCGGTATTTCTGCGGAACGAGCTCTCTAACGCTATCGCGTTAATAACAAACAAATATCGCGTTAATTCGTGTGGTTCGCAGCACGCCCGGAAAGCAGCGAAGAAACGCGCGCGTCGCTGTCGCCTCGGTTTCCACCGTGGGCGACTGAGCCGTCCGACGAGAGCTACGTAGCGCGCTCTGGTCAGTAGACGGAGCTCATACATCCCATTAACGAAACGGCAGTATAGCGCGAGGACCATGGCATGTAAACCATGCCGGTCATGACACGCGTGTCATGATTCTAATGTTATGGCCTGTCATTTACGTTCGTCATGCTGTCGTGTTGTGCCATAGCAATTTTGGCATACATCCCTTTAACGAAACGCCTGGCATGTAAATCATGCCGCCCATGACATGTATGTTATGCTTTTTTCATGTTATGACCGGTCATTTATGTTCGTCATGCAGTCACATTGTTGCATACCAATTTTCCTACACATCCCACTAACGAAACGGCCAAGAGAGCACCAAGACCGTGGCATGTAAATCATGTCCCTCATGACATGCATGTCTTGAGTTTCATGTTATGACCTGTCATTTACGTTCATCGTGCAGTCATGTTGTGGCATGCCAATTTGCGTATACGTCCCATTAACGAAACGCGTGGCAGGTAAATCATGTCATTCATGACATGCATGCCATGATTTTCATGTTATGACCTGTCGTTTATGTTCGCCATTCAGTCGTACTGTGGCATACCAATTTTTATATACATCCCATTAACGAGACGACCAGGAGAGCACCAAGACTGGGACATGTAAATCATGCCGCTCATGACACGCATGTCATGATTTTCATGTTATGACCTCTCATTTATGTTCGTCATGTAGTCATGATGTGGCATACCAATTTTCGTAAACATCCGATTAGCGAAACGGCCAGGACAACACAAAATCGTAGGCGGCTAGATAGATAGATAGATAGATAGATAGATAGATAGATAGATAGATAGATAGATAGATAGATAGATAGATAGATAGATAGATAGATAGATAGATAGATAGATAGATAGATAGATACGCTCAAACTCGCCGAAGTTCGCTAAGAAATGCTTAGCATTTAAAACGCACGCGGCACAAATTCCGCATCGTAAGCTCACAATAATATTTCCATGAAGTTGGTATAAAAGCGCTGTTCAGTAGAACTAAAACCTCTACCATTACTATAGATACGTCGCGCGCGCATGTGTGTGTGTGTGGGTTGTGTCTGTGCGTGTGTGTGTAACACACATTAATAAGTATGCACTGAGTGGATGAAGGGCACACTAGGAGCCAGATTTCGCTATCCCGTTCAACTCTTAAAGGCGAAGCTTAAGGGTCCCCCAATTTTTTCCCGTTTTTTCTGCCCTTCTGTCTTTTATTATATTTATAGATTTCTGAATTACTTCCGCGCGCTATTTCTTGTTCTACTTCATTTAATTATTGCATCCTATTAGTTCTTTTGTAAATACAGTGGCGGTTGCATAAATGCCTTCGTTATTGCCCCGATGATAGTTAGGAGGTCATCCCTCATACATATAGCGGACAATCAGTGACTGCGGCTAAGACCCAGAAAGTCTTTTTTTGAAAAAAAAAACTTTTTCCCAAATTTTCTCCCCAAAGAGCGGAGTGACCTTTGAAACAGCCCAAGCTGATAAAGAAGACGACGACCGAATAAGTGCAAAGGGGGCAGGGGCAGGCGGAAGATAATAAAGAAGTGAGAAACGGGCGACATGATGCTTTTTCTGTGTACATTTTACGTGCGGTCATGTTATATAATTTGGCGCAGTCGACGGAACGAAGCAGTATGTGGGTGACTTTCTTTCTGGACAACCGCAAGGACACTGTGGTACTGAACAAACATCAAGTCGAGGATAAAGACGCCGTTCAACTTTCTGAACACATCAGTACAGGTGATCTTCTGAAACTCACCATGAGTGAAGCATCCGTGTCGACAGAGGAACCTCTGAAGCGACATTGTGCATAAGTCAGTAGTCCGCTGTGCATGCTGAACAAGCTGGTGTTGGCACCGCTCGAAAGCACATCCGTGCTCAGCCAATCTTTATCCGATGAAATGCCGGCAATGCTGCGAACCATTATATGCGAACAGCGGCAAACTTCGCATCAAGGTACGGCTGTAGAGACTCTCGCTGCCACGTTAACCCAGCGAGTAAACCACTCATCACCATCCCGAATAATACGCCCAGACACATTTAACGGCGCATCCGACAACCCAGAAGTATGGATAGCTTTCTGTAAGCAAGATGCGAACAAGAATGGGTGGCTATCTGATGAAGATTTGGTGATGAATATGATACAGTGCCTAAGCGGGGTAGCAAGAAAGTGGCACTATTGGCGATTTTCATCACAAGAACCTGACCCATGGTTAAAATGGAAAGAAAGCTTTCTTGCGACTTTAAAAAGCAACCAATTGGGCGGTGGTATGAGGAAATATTTTGCCGCTTCAAGTATGGAACGTCACCAGAGTATTTCCCTGAGAAACAGTGCCTTCTTCGCCTCGCTGAACCCAGATTGTCGGAGTTGTCGCTTATTTCGCTTACGATTTATGGTGTACCTAGAGACTTGCAACGGCAGATTTTATTCAACGCCCTGAAAACTTTTCTAGAGCAGCTTAAGCTCGTTCCACATCCCAGGGCTGAACGAGGTTTTAAAAGCAGACCGGGTGTTTTGGAGACGCCACAGGTCACCTCGACGATAGGCGTTCGCACGAGTTGGGCTCTGTCGGCTCAGACATCAGTGATAGCATGATTGTCGAAGAGAAGCACATGCATTGGAAAGATGAACATAACGGTACCTAGAAACACACCACTAAAAAACGAGACCGTCCAACTTTTCTCATCGAGCTCATTGCATATACAACCTGACATGAACGGTGAGACTATGCGAGCTCTTGTAGACAGCGGTGCTTCGGTTTCAATTATAAAGAAGAAAAAAGTGAAAGCCGAGGACTTATTCAGAAGCAGAACTCTTTAGTACGGTGCTCTGACGGCTGTGAAAAGAAACACAGCGAATGGATACGCCTAACCCTGAAGTACCAGCCACAGTCTACAGAAATTATGGCATTAGTAATAGAAAGCATCGAATATGACTTTGTGCTGTCTCGCCCAGACATGAAATTGCTGACGATTAATATCCACGGGGACGACACGGTGTCAGTGAGCCAAGATGTACGACCTGTCGAAAAGAGAAAAGAAATTCGGATTGTAACGAAAGTAGGTGATATTCCTGCAATGTATCCAGAATTATACTGTACCGGAGGTTATCCCCCAGGTACAACGAAATTTGAAGTCCCGTTTCAGCTGTATGACACAACGATAGTACGGAAGAAACCGTACAACCTTACTAGAGAGAAGAAGGTGTGGTTGAAATAAGAACTCGGAAAGATGCTGGATGCCGGTATTATCCGGCCGTCTGTGTCACAATGTCCATCACCGATAACCGTAGCACCCAAGGAAAATGGAAGCTTGCGACTCTGCATGAACTACAGAGCAATTAACGACCAGACGCATCTCATTCCATTTCCAACGCCTAGAATACATGGAATTACAAACGAGTCAGGAGGATGTACCTGGTTTTCAAGATAGACCTTTGTAAAGGCTTCTGGCCAGTACCTCTGACTGAAGACACCAAGGAGTACACTGTCTTTGTAACCACTTTGACATCTATGAGTACAACCGGCTTTCTTTCGGTTGGAAGAACTCGCCAAGATGGTTCCAGATAATGATAAATACCGTTCTAATCCCGTTCATCGGTAGCTTCTGCAATGTCTACGTGGACGACATTACTGGTTATTCTAAAAGCGAATTTCTTCATCAGCAACACTTTGCACACGTGCTCTCGGCTTTGTCAAAAGCGAATCTAAAGGTCAACTTTAAGAAAAGTGAATTCTTCAGAAGGAAGGTTACTATTCTGCCTGGATGGCACTACGAAAAACACCAAAGAATAATCTATGGACCGTATCGCAAAACTCATGAAACCATTCGACGTCCACTCACTACGTGTGTTCTTGGGACTGGCCGGTCATTTCAGAGCATTTATTTTAGGACTATGCTCTTAAAACTAGATGCTTGACTCGACTGACACAGAAGGACGTACATTTATGTTGGACGGACGAATGCGAAGCGACTTACAAAGGCCTAGTGCGAGTTATCTCGTCGGATCCTGTTCTTCGACTTCCAGATTTCGCTTTGCCGTTCGAGCTGAATACCGACGCATCACACTACGGAACGGGAGCGGTACTTTACCAGCGAGATGAATACCAGCCACATCATCGCCAACTCCGTGTAATTGGCTATCACAGCTACACGTTCAACAAAGCAGAAGTCAATTACACAACGATTGAAAGAGAAGCATTGGCTGTTCTAAAGGCTATTCCGTGCTTCCGTGCTCATCTGGAAGGTACTAAATTTAAGTTATACACTGACCACGAGGCACTCACCCACGTTTTGAAAACGGCGGATCCAAGAGGAAAAGTTGCACGGTGGGTCGGCGAGTTACAACAGTTCGACTTTGAAGTAAGTCATCGCCCAGGAGCTTCAATGAAAGACGCTGATGCAATGCCGAAATTGGGGGTCAGTATTGCCGACATCAAATGGGAAACCGTAAGTACCGCCAAGCTCTGGGAAGGGACAGAAGCTCTGCAGCTAACACCAACAGGAAGAGTCGCAGTGCCTCCTTCACTCGTCCCTAAAATTCTTGTCCTCTACCACACGAGCTGTCATTCAGGAGGTCACGATGGTTTCTGGCGGAATTATATGAAGCTGACGAAACGGTTTACGTGGCACCGCATGAAAGAAGATACGAAAAGTTATGTGCAGTCGTGTCATGAATGCCAAATTAATAACTAAAGTTCAGACAGTCGACTCAGCAGATGGTATTACCAGAACACTCAAGTGTGCCCTTTGAAGTAATTCACTTGGACTTCGCTGAAGACTCGAAAAAAATCTGAAGGTGTGAAAAAGACTCGAGGCTTCCTGTTGTGTGTGAATGAGCACACAGGGATGGTAGCAGCAAAGCCGGGAAAGGAGACGCAAACAGTGTTCTATCCTTTCTAAGCCGAAAGGTGTTTAAAACATTACAGTATTGGTAACCGACAACAGACCAGCCTTTCGGAGTCGTCAACTGAATGAATCGTCAAAGCAACGTGGAGTTTAACTTAGGTTTACGGCACCATATCATCCAGCGCCTAATGGACTGGCGGAGCAAGCTATTCGAGACATCAAGCAGTACTTAAGTATGTACCCAGACTTCCCAGGTGGGTGGAAGTGCTGCCTTGAAGCGGCGGTAGCGCATCATAATCGGTCCTACACAACGGCTCTGGGATGCATAACACTCTTTGCTGCGACTTTGTAGCCAACATATTTGCCAGCTGACAAGACTTTAGGAATTGAAGCAACGGCCTGTCTTACGGAATAGCAAGAACTGAAGAAAGCGAAGTGAAGTACAGAGAAAGGATGAAAGGAATTTCGACAAAAAACAGAACACGACGCTACCAACAACAGAGGTGGGAAACCTGGTGCTGGTACGAAAAGGACTGCCAAGCTCGGTAGTGAGTCACAAAGGGTCATTCCCTTTTGTCAAGACAGCAAGCCACAAGGACATTTGAAGACGGTCTGGTATGTGGGGCCTAACGGCACCATCGAGTCAGCCTCAATAGCAAACGTTTTCCAATATCATCCCAGTCGGGATGAAGACGAGGGAGGGGGGAGTGAAACAGCCCAAGCGGATAAAGAAGACGACGACCGAATAAGTGCAAAGGGGGCAGGGGGAAGATAATAAAGAACAAGTGAGAAATGGCGGCATGATGCTTGATCTGTGTACCTTTTACGTGCGGTCGTGTTACAACCCTTAATTTAAGGTTCGGCGGTCCCATGCCACACATTTCCCACAAGGGTGGGTGACCTCCGAACCGTACAGTACCTTCCAAGTGCCGAGCACCAGGCGGAAGCGCACTTGCCCCTATTTTACCGCTAGGTGCCCGGCGGCAGTGCCGGATGCCTCCCTGCCTACGACAGCAAAGCGGACGCTCAACTATTTTATCAAGGCCGTGTTGGGTAAGGTGTGCCGCAGGGGCCTGCCACGTTCTCATGAGGTCACCGTTCGAGATAAGCATACGTAAACCGAGCGCCAGGTGTGCACTCCTACACCCGTTTTTGAACCGGTGGATGTCCGGCCAGCATTGGGATTTGAACTCGCTACCTACCGCATCGGAAGCGGACGCTCTACCATTGCGCAGAACAATCAACCGCGAGCCAAAATAAACGCGACTAAACGCACTTCAACACTACGCGGACACATCAATATAAAGCTAAACACGCGATGCTTAAAATAGAAAGGATTGGTCGCGATTGGTAAAGAGAGTCTTAGTGCGATAAATTAGAGCCGCTGGGCACGGGTGCTTAGCTGCAGTGGTAGCTTGTGGAAGGTCCGAGCCGTAGCGCCAGGCTTCTGGTTCATCGATGGACACCGCGGCCGATGATGAGCAAGATCTTGAGCCACACGCCGTTCTCTCTCGCAGATGACACTGACAAGCCGCTTCCTCCGCTACAATATTCTTGCTTGCCGGCCACCCCTTGGCCTGATCTCTGCAGCGCCGAACGGCCTCCACCACGGTCCAACGAACTGCGCCAGTCTCACGTTAGCTCGCTCTGTACCCCTCGCACCTTATCCTTCCACATCAGCGATCGGCAAAGGAACCAGTCGGGGGCGTCGAGGAGAAACTGGGTTGTCGTTTTCGTGTGGCTCCACGCGGAGTGCACTTGGTGAGGCCGCGGACGCAGAAGCGCGGTCTCGTCGAGTGCGCACATTTTGTGACACTTGTAAAATATTAATGGAACTATTTGCGCGCAAAGGGCAAGAACAAAGCAATGCAGTAACAATACAACAAGGCATCAAAATTTACCACTTCATGTACCGCCATTTTACCGATAACAGCAGTATATTACACTTCCTCGTTGTTTTAGGAAAAAATACAATTTGACTTGTTCCGTGTCGGAGGCTGTTCATCGTACTTGATGCGCGCACTCACCACTACAAGATGAATGAGGTACACGTATGCACCGCCGCTCGTCTACGCCAGTTTCTGCGCGGAAGATATTATGGAATAGTTTAAACAAACTCCTTCGTTGCGCTGTGTTCCATAAAATTCCATTGTAAATCATCTTTAATTGTGTAGCCTTCAAAGCAGAAGTCATTTTGTTCTGTTAACAATCTTGCAGCTTAGTTGTGAGCTCTTTCGAGGCGTTTCTTGTCATCGATCCTTCTTGGCTTCTTGGAAGGGGAACAGCGGCAAGGAGAGGATCGAAAGCTTGGGCGCAATGAGTGGAATGCCTGGTCTGGAGGGGACGACAATGGGCAGTCATATACAGGCGGGCGAGGGTTGACACGTGGGTGAAGTGGTCGGCGGTTGCAAAAGCGTGCGACGTGTCCCGGTATACCACAGGAATAGCAGATAGGTCGATGGTCCACTGTGCGCCAGGGATCAGCGACCCGATAGACGGGAGGTCGCGGCGGTGCGATAGTGAAAACTTGGCTACGTACTGTGGGCGAAGCCCGGAACGTCGGCTGTCGCGGTTGCGTGGCGGCTTGGGCGTAGGTCAATGGTGCGACGACGTGAGGCGCCCGCTCTTGTGCAACGACGTCGAGCACTTGCTCGCCTACGAGGTTTTGTAGGGTCGGACTAAGCGACCAAGTGGATTCAGGGGGTGGGGGGATGAGGGAGAGTTGGCGTGCAACTTCCCGCACGAAAGCCTTTATCTGCGAGAAGAGGGTTGGACCTGGTAGCGCCGTAGTTAGACCGGACAACGATTCTAGCTGATGAAGGGGACGACGTGTAATGAGGCGTTGCCCCCGAAGTTCGTCGTAGCTCTGGCAGAGGCTAATGACCTGGGCAACAGTAGAAGGGCTCCTCGAAATGAACATCTGAAATGCTTCTTCGTCAATGCCCTTCAATATATGTTTTATTTTATCTGCCTCCGTCATTGCCGCATCGACGCGCTTAAACAGGTCAATGACATCTTCCAAGTAGCTAGTAACATTTTCACCTGGTTGTTCTGATTTGGACTGCAGGCGTTGTTCTGCGGGAAGTCTTCGAACAGCCGGACGGCCGAAGACCTCGCTGATTTTTGCTTTGAACGTTGGCCATCTTGGGATGTCGGTTTCGTGGTTGTGAAACCACAAGTGTTGTTGTTTTGTGGGGTTTTACGTCCCAAAACCAGTTCTGATTATGAGAGACGCCGTAGTGGAGGGCTCCGGAAATTTCGACCACCTGGGGTTCTTTAACGTGCACTGACATCGCACAGCACACAGGCCTCAACATTTCGCCTCCATCGAAATGCAGCCGCCGCGGCCGGGATTCGATCCCGCGACCCTCGGATCAGCAGCCGAGTACCTTAGCCACTAGACCACCGTGGCGGGGCAAATGAAACCACAAGTGAGCGATGCCTGTGAGGTAGAATGACATGGTTGCCAATTTCGTGACGTCGTCCCATTTGTTGTGGCCACTGACACGTTCATATGATGTCAGCCAGTCATCAACGTCGTGATCATCGGCGCCGCTGAATACGGGAGGATCGCGCTGACGGAGCGTGCCAGGCCAGACGTTCTGGGGAGCATCCGGTGGAGAGCTCGTGCTGCTTTCGGTGGTCATTATGGCCGGTAATGTTCAGTTGCGCAATTCCAGGGTTACGAGAGACCCAGAAAACCTCTACCAATTATAATAAAGAAGACCAACGTGTTCGTAGACGCAGTGGATGCGGCTGACACGAGACGAAACAGCGTAGGCCTCCCAGCCAAGCCAGTAACAACGTCCAGCCCGAGCGCTTGCGATTGGATGGCGATGCGGCTGCAGGGCTGTGCAAGGCGTGCTTCTTCTTCATTACACATGGAAATTCTAAGTCAGACTTCAAAAATTGAAGGATCATCATCATCTTCTTCCTCTTCAAAAACTCCTGACGAGGAGCTCGTTAGGTGACATTATCAGACTTAAAAAACTCCTGAAGAGGAGCCCTTTAGGCGTCATTATCAAATTTTCGGCACCGGGCCTTGTAAACCGTCATGGCGTGCCTGCATTTGCCATTTTGTGTTAAAAATGACAATCTCAGTCGCATGTGACAGGTGAGCGTTGTCGGTTTGACTGGTAAAAAATACGAAGCATTCAATGCTTTTGTTGCTAAATCACTTCATTGCTTGCTTCCAATATGTAAAACTCATGTTCAACTTAAATCACATTCGAACCACGGTGCATAAACCACTATTGCGTCAATGATCTTTGGAAAGAATGTGCCAGTAAAACGTACCATGCTCATATTACAATCTGAAATATAACTGGACCCTTTCACTCGTAATACTGATAACCGAAACTCACAATGGTGGCGGTTTAACTGAGCCCCGACGGGGGGGGGGGAGCAGAAGTGATGTCTTTCTTTGAGCATTCAGAGCCATGCAAAACTACGCATTCGTCGCAGTCCTACGCAAAACTAAGCAAGTCGCAGTCCTAGGCAAAACCCTAAGCAGGTTTTCTAATCTGTGCTTCCCAAGACATTAAAAGAGAGTCACGACAATTAGAATAAATAGGTTAGCTTGGCCTCCTTAAGAGGCGAGATAGGCCGGTTTTCTATAGTGTTGGGTGAGCGGCCGCTGGACATTGAGAGTGGCGGAACAGATGCATAGGCACGGGAAGAAAAGCACACGGCAACATAGGATTACGTGGAGTGCCGGAAATAGAAGGCTACCATTTTTTTCGCAATTTGAGCCAACTTTTTCAGCGCTCTTTGGCGGATCAACTCTTTGACCCTCATACATATATCTGGTATTACACAGGGAAGGCGTCAAGGGCTCGTTCTTTATTTGTTAGAAACAACTTAATGAGCAAACAGACAATAGAGAATCATCTCCCCTGTGATCGCATTACACAGGGGAGATGAGTTTACAAATAACAAGTCTTCGATAAACCACGATGTATATTTCTTGACATTGATGAACTAAAGCATCTGGAAGCGCTTTGGTGGGTAAGGAAATATCTTGCATTTAGGGGAAAATATTTGGTTAGGTAACATCGATTTGATGTTACTGAAGCTGTGAACATGCCGGTTACCTAGTCGAGAGGATACATGGTGGTACTGCGCGAAACAAACGGGGACGAAGGGAGGAGACACACAGACAAGCGCAATTTGCGCTTGTCTGTGTGTCTCCTTCCTTCGTCCCCGTTTGTTTCGCGCAGTACCACCATGAAATCGTTCCAACTAGGCCGGCTAGCCGTTTTGCTGAGAGGATACAGGATGATATCGCAATGTCAGGTGCAACAGGACAATTGGCGCGATGGTGCTGGTGCTGCCAGGTTTAGAAACTGTTGTCATTTCTTGCGTTGCAACGCAGTGGCCGCGATGCTGCCCCTAGTTGACAATCAACAGTTGAGTATTGATCGTATAGTTAAATAGTAGCGTTATAATCTAGCTCGCCTGATAACACCTCTTTTTAAATGAGCTTTTATATTAACTCGCCTCCCGATCAGCCGATGCAACTTACAAAGCTATGGTTCCGTTTTCCTCGCGCCATTCACATTCTCGCCGCAAGAGACAGTGAATATACTTTACCTTGGGACCGTCGACATGCACATCCTTAGATGTTGCTGAAATAAGTATGAGAGAAGTCTGTCTGGCTTAGCAAATACGACCTACGTAATGCAAAAGTGTTCACTTCCTAATCACTTATTTACGACTACTTGATTGTGCACGCAGGCACTATTGTACGTATATCAGAGTAAATTAAAATTATCAGAATTTATCAGAACCGCTTTTCCCTGGCTACGTAAGTCAGGTGCTGCAACGTTCGTCGTGCGAAAAAGACGTAGCAGCAAAATGAACCAAAAGATCAATGCCCCTGCTCACTTTGGTACAGTGTCGTGCATGCGCTTGTTCGTGGTATGATACAACATGCATGCGCATGTTCGTGGTATGAAATCTGTTTTTCTTGCATCCGCCTCCTGAGAAGCGAAGCAAATGTCAAATCGCGCGTCGCTCAGCCCGATAATTTATCTTAAAAGAATGGTGCACATTCTCTTAGGTCGATCGACCCTAGGCAAGACGTTTTTTCATTGTTCTTATCTGCAGGATGGCTGCTTCATTCTGATCGTACCAGCAAAAGGGCGACTCCGCCGCGGCGGCTGCAGTTCAGTGCAAGTCATATGTTGATGCCCGTGTTCTTTCGACGTCAGTGAGCGTTAGAGAACCCTAGGTTGTTGAAATTCCCGGAGCCCTTCACTACAAACTCTTTCATGTTCATATGATTATTTTGGGAAGTAAAATCTGATCAATGAAATCAAAATGTCAACAGCTCCTGATGTTAACGGTGCAAATTCTGAGCCTACGTTCGTCTTTTGCGTCAGTTCTGTGCGTCACAAGTGCACCAAGTTTCTAGCATAATATAACTGCTACTGCATGCCAAGAAACAGCAGTGAGAAACACCAAAAAGAAAGGATCACCGTCTTAGTTAACCGAAGGCGTGTATGGTTTATTTCATAATTAACCAGCGATTTCTTTGGGTTAATACCGTTGGTGGCATTTTTCATGCATCAGAGTAATCTGTTTCTTTGCCTTGATTTCGGAGTTGGGGGCTTAGGGCTAGCGCAAAATATTAAAATGCGATGCTTTTCATCTCGAACATAGGCTACTTTGACTGTATTCGCCTGTGTGCCTGTCTATCTAGCCGCTTACAGTCCCAGCTGCTCTCGTAGCCGAGTGATTCATTTGGTGTAGCCCAATATATTATCCGTAGGATACAAATCTGTGACATAAAAAGAATAACAATGTTTTTATCACTCACGTGGTATACTTGCCGTTGACGCCACGACTAAAGGTTCTGCAATGACTTGTGGCGCACACCCCGGGAGCTGAGCCTGCAGTTGTGGTTATGTGCACAGGTGCTTGAACTTTATATATACGATGCCAATCAAGCACTCCCTGAAATGGACATTTTAAATGCGGTTAGGATATACTTAAAAATTAGGATATACTTAAAAACAGCGCAAATCATACCCTTTGCAGTAGCTTGTCAATGTATACAATTTATACGAGCACATAGATATAGACAAAACGTAGACACATATGCAACTCACCAAGCGGTAGGCTAGTATCTAACGCAAGCCCTCGATGTGTCAAGCGAGCACTCTACGGCTTGGATAAGGCGCTTCCTCCTGCAGGGTCGATAAATGAATTACACCCGCCCTTGTGATCATAATGTTTCTTCGACAAAGCAGAAGAGTGTGCTATAAGGTGCCAACGTTATATCGTACCGTGAGCTTGAGCAACCATTCAGTGGCCACACCGCGCTCACGGCGTTCGTGGTTACCCACCATTAGGCGTACTTCCCCTCATACGCTTGGCCCCGCCATGGTGGTCTAGTGGCTAAGGTACTCGGCTGCTGATCCGAGGGTCGCGGGATCGAATCCCGGCCGCGGCGGCTGCATTTCGATGGAGGCGAAATGTTGAGGCCCGTGTGCTGTGCGATGTCAGTGCACGTTAAAGAACCCCAGGTGGTCGAAATTTCCGGAGACCTCCACTGCGGCGTCTCTCATAATCAGAACTGGTTTTGGGACGTAAAACCCTACAAAACAACAACCCTCATACGCTTGGCACAAAGACATTGATCCTGCTTTTAACACTTGGCCAACTGCGAGACAATTCATCGTAGGCCACTTCCTAGCTGACTGCTTCTCATATTACCGGTTGCCGCAGTGCGTGGGTTCAGCACGATATTTCAGTAAATAACGATTACCGATATGTCGATAGCGCTAGCTATGGCGCATTCTAGCGGAGTGATTATCTTATATGCTAGTTTATTTTGCGTTGACCTTAGTGCGGCCATTTTATGCGCTATTCCGCGCACTGTTAGTAACACCTTCTTTGACGCCACTACAGAAAATCTGGCAGAGCGGAAATATGCGTATGCGCAATATTCGCGACACGTCATCATAATATCCGTGTAGCGACAGATTATTTGTCCCAGATATGTTCGACACAGGAGAGCTTACGCTTTCTTTCAGTTTTTTTTTTTGTGTGTTTGCTGATTTTGTGGCATCTCGGCGAATGAATAAAGAGGCCTTGAAACGCAAATCACGCACATTGTTGAAATGAAGAGTCTCATTGAAATAGACATATCCTCGGCTGTAGTCCCATATGAAGATAATGAAAACCGTTTCGCAGCTACATATGTGATACATCGGTGAACGGTCCTTTGTGGTGACAAGCTAGAACTGTGCAAAATGTACATGTAACGCTGCAAGAGGACTACTGCGCAGCGAAGGGTGCAGAAAGCTGTCTAGCTCGCTACCTTTATTGCCTATTTGAAGAGTGGGACTGTTTGAGGCAGCCGTTGTGTTACGTGCGAACGGAAAATTATAATCATCCTCAAATATGTGCGAGGGCACATCTATGAAATTCTCCACTTTGCATGCGCATTTCTTTCTTCTCTTGCGATCGTCACCTCGCCGCTCTGATAACTAAAAGGCGGATGCGGTTCATAGCTGGTCTGTATTAGCAAGATGACAGGAAACGTAAGTGAGGGTGATGAGGTAGAGAAAGAGTAAAGCGCGCAGCCTTTTTATTGCGTAGTTAGGAAAGGAATGGCAAAAGGGAGTCAGGACGAGAGAAAGGAGGATAGGAGAGGGTGAAGGATAAGGTAGGCATGTATAATATAATATAGCAAGGTATGCGGAAATAAGTGAAGATCAGAAGGATTGGTGCGATGGTGAGGTGACAAAAGAGGTGGGGCACATCATAGCCGGAGATTTCGCGCCAAGCCGATTTGAACGTACACACGTCGCCCAAATCACAGATGACCTCACACCTATTCATGTGACAAATCACGCGACTTAGTTGAGCTTGTAGAAGCCGGAAGAAGCTAGGTCGGCCACAAGTTTCGCGCTTAGTCTAGCCTTGAAACACTATTGCAAGCTACCTACATTGTTCTCTCTTCTAATCTTCGTTGATACACAACGACGTTCTTATGTTGCTCCCAGTCTTATGAGGGACATATTCTTCGCCACTCTTAAGCAACAATAACTTACGGTAAATCAAACAGCTCAGGTGTCTGAACGGGCCGCAATTTTCTAAGCAATAACTCAACGGTCTTCGACTGCACAGGCCCTACTGCCCTGCTACAAAAGCTTAACTGATGGTTCGCACCCTCCAAACCACATATAGGCAGTGTTGTACGGAACCTCGTTCCAAGTAACGGCGTTCCTGGAACTATTTCCTTTTAGAGAATCGAAGGAACACCATCGTTCCTTTAAGGGTTGGTGGAACTGTAACCGTAACGCGTTACATTCACGAGTAACGGCAAAGAGAACGACGTTCCTTCTGTAAACGTTCCGCAGGCGTTCCACATGCAGGGCGGATAGGCCTGCCTGCAACCGCCGGGGCCGAGACTCGATTCCCCGCTTTCTTGTTAGCAGTCTCGGTCACTCAAAAGAAAACCACACGCAAAACACCATTCCTTTGCTCTCTCTCTCTTCGAGGCTTCGACGAGGGCGAAGGTTCCCTTTCGCCATTGCAATCAATGCGGCTGCTCCCTGTTGCTGGAGGAAAAAAAATTCCTGCTCTTAACCAGCCTTGCACGGCAGCGCAGGCCGAACTGCTGCGAACCGAGAAAATCCTTTCTTCTCTTCAGATCCTGCCGCTGCATCTCTCTTCGAACTAAGACACTGTCAACGCGTGCTTTGCTGTCGCCCCTCAACGCATTGGTTATGAGAATGCGGTTACGGCTCCCATGTGTCGGCCTCGGCGCCACTGGCAGTTTGTACTCAGGAGACCGTTTGGCAAATCAAGCGAGCAGTGGCAGTTGTTACACTGCGGAGGCTACGAAATGGAAGGAGAAGGAGGCTAGTTACACTCCCACTCCCAGGCACCCGCGGAGGCGCAGGTAAGCGCGCGGGGCGCGACAGATGATGTGGGGAGGAATTCTCTCACTACGTCTGGGCCAGTCTGAACAGCAAGCCCGGGTCGTTCTGAAGGATGGACACACAGTACACACCTTTCACTTCACCTTCGAAAAACGTGGAACATGATCTTGCCTCCTCTGCCATCGCGATTCTTTTGCAATGAAGAAAGTGCAGGTATGGTTTATTTGTCGTTCTTTCTTGTTCGTATAAGGAAAAGAGAGTTTTCTATTGTAAGTGTAAATCAGTCCATTTGTTGCATTGTAGTTCATGCTAGATATTGTTTTTACCATGTCTTGATCTCATCAGAATAAGACTCACACTCAGCAGCACGCGTACACGTTATTGCTACTTGGGCTACTTTTGATTTTGTGCTGCTGCATACCTTCATGTGTGAGATACACTATTTTCGGCTTGCAGAGGTGCTTTTTCGGTAGGCTCCTGATGAAATGATGCATATGAAGCATTTTATTGATATGTTTATATATGTATTTATTTATTATTTACTTATTTATTCCCTACACATGAATGTCATTTTGCCATCGCATGAATATGGGGCTGCTGTACGATTTGAACATCCAATTAAATTATATTCCTTATACGCCTTAAGAAAGAAGGAAATCGTCCCACGGTATATAATTTGTCGGCAAACTGATCACATGGCCATAGTTAATTTCCCAGTAAATGTTGAACAGTCCGTTGTCGGAACCCCTCGATGACTAGGGTGCACGGTGGCAGGACGAAGTAACAGTCGTTGGCTGGTAAAAGGACGTTTTGTAGAAATGTCAAAGCGTCTGCCTGGGTCCAAGCGCGAACCTTCGCTCTGTCACTACTCCTAGAAACATAACTTTCTGAACCATTCGATAAAGAAAGAGTTACAAGCAAACCAATCACACACAGGCTCCATACAGTTTCAACCAGTGGCGCCAAGACTTTCATTACAAATCGGT
This sequence comes from Hyalomma asiaticum, assembly GCA_013339685.2. Lineage (NCBI taxonomy): Eukaryota > Metazoa > Arthropoda > Arachnida > Ixodida > Ixodidae > Hyalomma > Hyalomma asiaticum. The sequence continues at coordinate 105,585,265 of CM023484.1, read as the reverse complement.
TCAGAGAACATAATTCCCAATGCGCAAGCGGATACCTTTACCGTGCGCTATGTGTTATTTTCCATTCCCATGCATTAGGACTGGCGTCTCACTCATGGATGTCCGCTGGCCCCGGCAACTAGGCTCGAACACGTACTTAAACTTTTGTCTGCCCGCCGGACGGTGCGCTATGCATGTCCTTCCAGAATTCGTCACAGAAGCTGTCAGGAGATGAACAGCCGGTGGGGCCATGAGTGTCGCTATTTCAACACGCACCGAAGGTATAATAGGCAGTCGAGGGCCCATCTATCACTAAGCAGACGCGGTCATTTTCGTTGCCCAGGTCCCCTGACAGCGACCTCGAAACTAGTTACCCCGACATAGCGCTCTTTCGGCGGGAGCTACTTAGCGGCATTTTTTCCCGTATGAGTACAGGGGCTATAGTCGGATACAACTCAAGTCTGCAGTGAAGCCCCCCCCCCCCCCCCCCCCATTCCCACGCCCTTATAACCGCCAACCAGTGTACCTCCGCTAAGCTTCAAATAGTTCCTTGTTTGAACTTTCCATGTAAGCAAAATAAAGCGAGGATGGCAACAATAATGGACAGATGCATAACCTCTTATATATTCGTTTGCTTATTATAGTAGAACATGGAAAACAAAATTCTTTCTTGAGCTGAAATCAAGCTCGTGCAATGCAAAAACCCGGCTCGCCACAAGCTCCACCACAAGAGATTCTCAACACAGTTCATCAAAGTTTCACACATAAAACGGTCTCTGAAGCGAAATAAACTGCACCGCGGCCTTTTCCAGATGGAAACGCGGACACTCCACACATTTTTGTATATGCGTTTCACGAGCACATCGAGGCTGTACCGCTGAAAGGACCCAAGGACTGCAGGTGATCCCCAGGTGCCGAGGGCATAAACACGGCGCCACGCGGGCCATCGGCCATTGTTGCCAACTACTGTTTTTTTAAGTTGTATCTTACTATAGAATAGCTGAGCACGAGGTCCAGGGCGTCCTCCTCTTAATGCTGCCGACCCGCGCTCTCTTGTTTATGAAACCGGCCGGTGAAAAGCGGCAGTGTTACCCTGCACTTTTCATTACCCGCATACAGGGTCCTCAAGCAGCAATGCAAAGCCTGTATGCCTCAGACTGGCTGCCATGTAGTTGGAATTCCTCACATCGACACACATTTCGTGCCGCCATAATTAACAACGAAAGAACAGCATCACAAATGCTTTAAAATTGTGAGAACTAATCAAAATAAACATATTCGGAACTGTTTATTAAAGCACTAAAAAGGCTAAATAATTTTGAACAAAAAAGTTTAGGACGAAAAATACTAACGACATATTGGGAAATAGTTGAATTAGTTCCAGTATTTATAAGCGTCGGTGAAGCTACCAAGTAATATATGCGAATGCAAATCGAAAGCTCTATTTATAGATTCTGCTGTTAAACATACTCGATACTCAGATCGGTGAATGTGAGTGACGAGGCGAACGACGCGGGTGCTAACTGGCAACTGAGATGGTTTATTGCATAGGAAATACATCGTCGAAGCAAGGCAACACGGGCATGCGCACAGTTTCTATTAAACCATCACAGTTGCTAGTTAGCGCCCGTGTCGTTCGTGTCACTCTCTTGTCCTCTGCTTTGCGCTTCACCCTCCTAGTATGCAATACCAACTCGCCTAAAACTCCACTCTCCTATTAGCAAACCTGAAGTGCACTCTGCTGACTGCTCGTTGGAAGACCCACTATGTGTTCCACTTGTAGCTAACTAGAGTCAAAGTCGCAGTTAAGATATCGGAAATACGATCAGGTGCTCCCTCAACATATGTCTAGAAGAGTTTACTTTCATATTTTTTGTCTCCACATGTCTGCAGCTGTTGAGGTTTACGTGAACTTTTAACGTGTTCACATAGTTTCGCCTCACAACTTTTCCACATTACTTTGAATCTTAACACTCAAATATAACGTAAATGTACAACACGTTCCATTTCTCGAAATGCAACTGGAACGCGTCCTTTTCTTAATAACAGGAACTTGTAACGGGAAATTCGTTACAAAACTGGGAAGGAACGAGGAACGAGCTTTTCTTCCTGTTTTGGAGCAACGTGTACAACACTGAATATAGGCGACACTACAGTACCTGTAGCCCCAAAAGATCGTGGAGATTTCATGAATAACTGAAAGTTGTTTTAGAGTAGCACATATTTGTTAACAGTAAATGCTAATGAAAACGCCGCTCTTTTAGGGCCAAAATTTGCCAAACCTTGATGCACGTGCTCTTCTACGCGTTAATAACTCCATTTTCCTTAATGTTTCTTCGTTAAATGTCTCCGCGTTGTATTGGGCCAAAATATGCCGTGCGATTATCGCATGGAAATGATAACGTTTAAGCCCTCTTGGGTGAATGGAATACTTTATCAGCTGCATGAAAGCAATGATTTTTCCGGTATAAACCACTCCCCTTAGTCGTACGTGAATTACTGTTGTCATATCCGGGCCATACAGCGGTTTCCAAGAGCAAAAGAAGAGTGCGTGCTATCCCTGACCTTTGTTGCCTAACAAAGCCCGGTCCGCTCACTATCTGGACAGCTCAGTTTGCTTTCTACAGCTGACGTTTTCAAGAACGTGACCATGAATTTCGACCACTAGCACTCAAATGTTCTTGACCAACATTAGTTATCGGTTCTCACACGTAAGCGCGAAAGAAGGGAAATTTCGTAGTCGATCACTGGAAAAAGTTTTTCCAACGATGGAAAGGAAATAGGTCCAAATCCATTCCATCGGTTCCTGAGTATAAAAATTTTCAAATACCTGTGCAAGGATACATGTTTGAGCATGAACAAAGCGAGTGGGAAGCCCAAGGAACGAGCCGCGGAGAGCATGCGTCAGTAGTCTAATACATTGCCGGCCTATGCGGTACCAAGAAGTTATCTAGCATCACCAATGCACTCCTCTGCTTCATCATCAAGCCCTTCCAGTGGGTGACAGGAAAGATACATTACCAGATTTTCGAGCCACCACTGCATGTCCCACTGCTGTCACGTCGATGCTTCATGTTATGGTTAGTGCTTCCCTATCGCAAATCCGCCCTCCGCCTATCCACAATATTCACCAAAGCCACTATCCCTACAGGTGGTCATGGTGTGTTACATAATAGGTGGAGTTGTGTGCCTCACTGAATGCACAGTTAATTTGGCTGAAGCCGGAGGCCTCTCCTGCACATGTGTCCAGTTGACTACGATCATGTGGATGGAAAAACTGCAAAAATTGGAAACAAATGTGCCTGATAGGAGTCCTAACCTGTGATACGCCCTATTTCATAGCGGGTTCTCGTGCTTGTGTCCCACGCTTTAGTATTTGAGTGCCTTTTCAGCGTATATAAGTACACCCTTTCCAGCAATGCTTGCGTCCTATATTTTATTATTTGAGGATTTTCCGACGTACTAGTACAAAGTACTCTTTCCAACCATGAGACTGCGCTGTACATCTGCTTTCACATTGGCTTATAGCACTTTTTGATTGTCGTGAACCATGAGCAAATGCTTCATTTATTTGTGTATTCGACCCGTGCAGGAAGGTCATCGGGTTGCTCACATTTCGTTATTTGCGTTATTGAACGTATGCAAGGTATTCTTCGCAACAATGCTTGTGTCCCAGCTTTTGATTATTTGGGGACTTTTCAACTTATGCAACGTACTCTGTGCAGCAATGTTTGCATCCCACATTTCATAAGGGAATCTCCACTCAACGATCGTGCTTCATTCAACAAAATACCGTTAAAGTTATGGATACTCAAGGGAAAATGAGAAGCAGTAGTTCGAGAGAAAACATAAAGGCTTTCATTAGAGTCGATGCCGTCAGTGATACAGTCAGCATAAAATGGCTTGCTTCGCTGAAAAAAAACTTGGCGATACCATTATATACCTTCTAAGGTTCACAGCTGCACGACAATATCAAAGCCAAGTGATATCAAATATCACTTGGCTGACAGGCTCTGTGACAGCTACTGGAAAATTCTCTATATAAACTTAATAAACTCGTACGCGAACAATTGTGAGCAACTAACTCAAGCAATTGTAGAGCATTTTCCAAACTACAAGAAAAAGGCGTTACAATGTGAATCGACTATTCGAAGTTTGGGATATGGACGGGGCGCACTAACAATAAGTTTAGAGACTACGACGTGGCGAGCTGAGGCGGAGCAACTTCGACTAACGCCCATGTATTCTAGAAGCTTGCGAAGTGCTTTCATCTATGGCGCGCTATCTCCTCCCCCCGGGCCACTGACCTTATCCTCATTTCTTCCTTCTCGCCTGCGCCTCCAGCACAATGAATGACTGATACTAACGAACACCACCTCCCTGGAGACCCAGACGTCATGAAACCGTCAGAAAACCTTTCTCTCTTTGTTGTTACTTTATTTCCGGTTGCCCTGTGCCTATGTGTTTATGAGGCTCTCTGACCTTCAGCTGCCGGAGAAATGCACTGCTGCTGCGTGTTTTATTGAAGCAGCAAATTAGAAACAGGGCTAGCTTCATTTTCAAGCCCTCGCGTTAAATAGAAGTCGACGCGCCCGAAACGATGGGTGCCGATGGCATGGACCAGTCAGCCAATGCTTGTCTTTAGCCGTTTCCGCGGTATAGTCTTAAATCAAACAAGAATGCAACACTTAAAGAAACAACAAAGGATAAAACATAGCATCGGAAGGAAACACTTCGTTCATTCAGAAGTCATGGTGCATTTACAAGGAGGTCTTACAGTTTACCGAATGTCTATGGGTGCTCTTCTTGCACGCATACTTTTCACCTTCTTGAGTGCTCCGAATCTTGCTTCAATTCTGTACAGAGCACCACTGCTGGCGCATTTCACATTTCTCTGAAATCGTCGGCTAGATCAGAAAACAATATTTGATCAAGGGAACCCAGCATTTCCAACAATGCTCAAAAATCATGGCTGCAGAACACGCATGGCCAAATACACGCAGCACTCAGCACGCACTTCACAAGGGTGCCAGCTCGCAGATTGGCCACCAGGGCGCCGCGCTAAACGGACGCGAGTATTTTCGTCTCCGAAAGTCACTGGCCTCCTCGTTTGACTCTCGGCCTTCGGGCCCTCAAAACGTATCGAACGTGGTCATGGATGACCTGGAGGCTTCGTCCAGTGTTCCATTGCCCGAAGAAATGGACTTACAAGATCCTGGGGACCTCGGGACATCACCAGATGCAGTAACCCTAAAGACAACTGCGGCCGATGCCACGGCGGCTATTGCCACCCTGAGGACAGCACCGCTGCGTCCCGACGTGAATCCATTCGACGTCCTGGCTGATCCTGAGACGCCCAACGATGGGAAAGGCAAGTGTGACAATTTACTTGTCTCTAACGTACTCATTCTACCAACATCCAAGCATGGACAGAAACGTGCTCGGGGAACGCTGTCCGCGTCGGCTGCAACGGCAGCAGCTAAAACCAAGCCCGCGTTCCGCCATAACGTCCCGCGTTGTGGTGGCAACGACCAAGCAGATTTTAACAAGTATGACTCAGACTCGGATGCTGCTCACGATGATGACAGCGATCAAGGAGGCTGGCAGAAAGTTTCTCATAAACTCCGCGGATCGAAGGAGAAACAGGCGAACGCGCGTGAGCAACGCCGCCCTTACTACGCACACACTGTGATACTAACGCCTCAAGAGCCGTGCAGAATCATGGATGAAAACTTCATTGTGCTGAATGAAGCCATCTGGAATCATATTATCACCTCCCCTTCAACGCACAGAAGGGAAGAAAATCCGAATATTGTGATCCGATACTTGGACAAGAGCAATCAAATCGCGGTTGACACCGATGATCGTGAAACACGAGACGCCCTCCTGACTTTAATGCAGCTCCCAATAAATGGCGAGTCAACGCGATTTGAAGCGTACGAGGCATTACAAAGGGATCAAATCCGCGGTGTGATCCACAATGCAGGGGGAATGACTTCGGAACAGCTCATGATGAACCTGCACTGCCGAGCGTGCGAAATCATCAGCGCTCGCCCAATTGGTGCGAGAGGCACTGCTATAGTCACCTTTAAAGGGACAAGGCTTCCGTACAAAATTGGGCTTAAGTCTTTTACTATAAGAGTTTACCCTTTCAAGTCACAGGTGTATGCTTGTGAGACGTGCCACAGATTAGGGCACGGGAAACAGCAATGTCCCAACTTCAAGAACCCACGTTGTTCCGTGTGTGGTAGAAAACAACATGACAGCGATGAAGCCTGTCCAAACAAGGTACCGAAATGCCGTAACTGCGGTGGCCAGCACCTCGCAACTACGCGAGACTGCCCAGAACGTGTAAAAATCAACCAACAGCTTCGCGCAAAGTTTACGAGCCGTCAGAAGCGCAGCCAGCAGCCTTTGAAATCAAAGCCGCATGTTCAGGAGCGCCCTTAAAAAGCAGCTACCTTAAGGCACAGTTTTTACACAGGATCCCGCAGTGCCCCATCAACCGAAAATGCACCTGGGCATTTTGACCACGATAAACAAACCCTTGCTAATGTCGTCAAGACCTCAACAGTCATGCCGCGCTTGACGCGAAAGCGAGCTATGGCGAAACTGCAGAGCAGACTGCACCAACCGCACCCTTACCAAACAAGGAGACGCGTGTTCAAATTCCAGCTGCCGCAGTCGTCAATCCCACTCTAAATGTTGGTGCTACCAAACAGATGCACAATAACCAGCAGGCACCTCAATCGACGCTTGAGCCGCAGCCCGATTACGAAGCGCTCTTCTCCGCTCGTCTCATGCAATTGGAGCACAACATCATGGCGAAAGTGCAGACTATGATTGAGAGAGCTATTGAAACATGCATTCGCACAGTCATGGAGAGGTTAACGCTCAATGGAGCGCTCTCTTTTGGAGGTGTCGCCACTACCTCGACAGTAAGCACACCTACCGACGCAGTCTACTCATGTGCAGCATGGCTCAGCTCCTCAATTGCGGTAATGACCGAAGTCGCGGTCGGGATGACGGGGGAGACATCCCGACCGTGATTCAGTGGAATTGTCGCTCGATCAAAAAGAAAAAAGCAGACATGATCTTACGATGGGGGCTATCGCATAACATTAAAAAACCCGCCGTTCTCGCTTTGCAAGAGGTGAACTGTCCCATACGCGCTTACCAGGTTACGACGGCTATGGCTTCTCCGAAGACACTGACACATCTGCATGTGCAGTGGTGTACGTGGATAGGAAACTCAACCACAGGCAGCTTGACACTGAGCCTTGGTGTTCAGGAAATGCCAGCGTCACGGGATGTCGCATTCAGCTCACACCCGAACGAACGATCCTGGTGTTTTCGGTGTATATGAATCCAGAAAGCACACGAAAGCAGGCCAAACGTAGCGTGGCAGATTTCAGCTACATTCAGCATTTCCAAAGGATCTACCCAAAGGACACAATTCTAGTCTGTGGAGATTTTAATGCACAACATGTGGCGTGGAACTATAAGAAGTGCAGCCCACGTGGTCGTCGTCTAATGGAAGATTTTGATCGTTACGGACTAACCCTCCTGAATCTACCGGAGGCCCATACTAGGCTCGGACAGGACGCAAGGCAAGCAGACACAACGCCCGACTTGACGTGGTCCTCGAAACCCAGAACATGCCACTGAAAGCTTCTTGAGGATCCTCTAGGCAGCGACCATCTTCCAATTGCCATCACAGTGAAGAACAATGGGGTGTCGTGCCGCAACTCATCTCACAAGCGAGAGTGCCTTATTACGCACTGGGATGAGTATCGCACGCAACTACAAGAAACCGCTTCAATTACCGACCTTGACTCTCTAACGAAGGCTATTAGGCATGCTAAGCACGTAGCAACAAAGACGCTGCGGGTAGCTGAAGATCACCCAGACCCTGACAGGCACCTCCTGCATTTATGGAACCGCAGGCTTCGTCTCTTGTCAAAATATCGCGCGAAGGGACGCCCGCAAACTCTACGAAGCCAATTGCTGTCAGTACAAAAAGAAATTGAGAAGTATACTAGCCAGCTAGCCTCTGAGCAGTGGATGGAAATGTGCGAGCAAATCAATGGGTCAACAAATTCAAGCAAAGCGTGGGGTATTTTGAGGTCCCTTCTGGGCCGGCGCAAGACATCCGACGCCGCCCCACGTGTTGCGCTAAAGGAAGGCATCACCAATGCAGAACTCGCAGAAAAAGCAGCAGACGTCTTTTTCCCACAGACGAATTGTGCCACGGACAGAACCTATGCGAGGGATGACGCTCCAAGAGAAGACGACGATTTAAACCAACCTTTCACGGTTACCGAATTCGAAGACGCCTTAAGCAGAATGAACACACGTGGTGCGCCAGGAGCTGATGGAATTACGGTAGCACACATAAAAAACCTCACAGCAAGATGTAAAATCGCACTTCTAGCGGAGATTAACCATATATGGAAAGATGGAAATCTTCCAGCGGATTGGCGCCATTCCATTGTCAAGCCTATTCCGAAACCGAACAAGTCGCCGAACTGTCTCAATAACTTGAGACCGGTTTCTCTCACGTCATGCTTGTGCAAGTTTATGGAGAGCATGGTCAACACAAGATTAATATGGTGGTTAGAAAAAAATAGCCTTCTGCCGCACACACAATACGGATTCAGACTTGGTCTTTCCACTCAAGATATTATGCTTCGCCTAAAGGAGAACGTGCTAGACACGTTGTCTTTATGCCCTCGCATCGTCGTTGGGGTAGACGTCCGAAAGGTGATCGACAGCCTTCCCCACTCTTCCATCATGCAAGCTGCACGCGAAATGGGCATCAGGGGTCACATGTACAACTTTATTGCCGCTTTCCTAGAAGACAGAACGTTTCAGGTTCAAGTTGGCAACGAGCGCAGCTCTTATCGTCACAACCGGGTTGGCGTTCCGCAGGGAGCCGTAATCTCCCCCACATTATTCAATCTGGTTCTAGCTGCTCTTCCTCCAAGGCTGGAGAAAATTGAGGGTATTGAGCACGCTATTTATGCCGACGATGTGACACTATGGACTACAAAGGGCTCCCTCGGACAGCAAGAGGAGGCGCTGCAAAATGCGCTAAATACCGTCGATAACTTCACCAGAGGGATTGGCCTCACGCTAGCCCCAGAAAAAACCGAGTTTGTTGTCATCCATGGAGGCAGATGGTCAAAGGCGAAAGACGACGAAAAGGCCAGCGTCAATCTCTCCATCGGTCGGGCACCAGTTCTCAGGAAGCGTGTCATCCGCATACTCGGAATGTTCTTGGACGAGCAGTGCATATCCACAACATGGTTCAATCAAACTGTAAAAACTACAAAACAGGTCACTCAAGTTCTGCGAAGGATATCCAAACGCACGAGGGGCGTGCGAGAGAAAGAAATGAAGCACTTCGTGCTGGCATTCATACATTCTCGTATTATGTATGGCGCCTTCTATCACCCCATCACCCGAACACAGCTGCAGTCCCTAGAGCGTCTCAATAACGAGGCCAGGAGAGTCATCACAGGGTTGCCAAAGTACACGCCCCTCCCTGCATTGAAAAGCTGCTCTGCTTTGGGAGACATTGCTGACCTTATGTCTATGCACGAGGTGACGCAGGTCACAAGACTTCAGTCTACGCATGCAGGGAGAGCGACCTTGTCTAAAATCGGGCATGACGTATCTCATCTTCCTGCGCTACCGCACATATCTCCCCCTTGGGAGCAAATACAAATTGCAGACCCCAAACCTCTGCCGAAGAACATGGGAAACGAACATTCAGCAAGGAGGCAGGCCCACGCTCGAAGCCACGAGGCCAGGCACAGCGCTTCAACACGCGCGGGTATTTCCCCGCGCGTGTTGAAGCGCTGTGCCTGGCCCATCGCATCTTATCTTTACCTCATATACGAAAAATCTCTCTCCACCGGAATTCTGCCTGAGGATTGGAAAATGGCCTTTGTGGTTCCCATTCACAAGGGCGGTTCCAAAAAAGAAGCCAACAATTATAGACCTATTTCATTAACGTCGATCCCCTGCAAAATACTGGAGCACATTTTATATAAAGATATAATGAAACACTTACTTCAACACAACTTATTAATTGACGATCAACATGGTTTCCGCAGGGGTCTGTCTTGCACAACACAACTGATTGAGTTCTACCACGATATAGTATCAGAGGTGGATGGTAACGGACAAATAGACTGCGTCTTCTTAGATTTTAGAAAGGCGTTTGACACCGTATGCCATCCCTTGCTTCTTTACAAACTTGAAAGGGCAAGTATTGATAAAAATGTACTGAAGTGGATAGCCAGTTACCTTTCACAACGTCAACAACGTGTCATTCTCAATGGTACTACTTCATCCGCAGTGGGGGTAACATCAGGTGTCCCTCAGGGGTCTGTTTTAGGGCCGCTTTTGTTTTTAGTTTACATTAATGATATTCCGGTTGGCATTTCTTCTCGAGTACGCTTATTCGCTGATGACTCCGTCGTGTACAGGAAAATAAAAAAACGAACAGGATCGCATTGAACTGCAGGCTGACCTTGCCCGCATTGTGCAGTGGTGTAAGAAGTGGAAAATGCAACTTAATGTTAAAAAATGTGTACATGTGTCTTTTACAAAAAAAAAAGCAAAAGGATGAAACGCGTTACTTTTTGAATGGTGACGTCATTAATCAACAGTCAGTGTTCAAATACTTGGGCGTAACCCTTACGAGCGACTGACTGTTCGTGGAATGCGCATGTGCATGCCGTAGTTGCAAAAGCCGCCAGGTCACTAAACTTCATTCAACGAAATCTGAGATCATCACCTGCTGTCCTGAAAAGTACTGCTTATCTTTCGTTTGTTCGCCCGATTCTGGAATATGCATGTTGTGTGTGGGACCCACGTCAAAAGTCCTTAATAGATCTCATCGAGAAAGTACAGAATAGAGCGGCAAGGTTCGTTCTCAGTCGGTATAAGCGAGGGGACAGTTGCACTGCAATGAAAAACGAGCTCGGGTGGGAAGTGCTCTCCTCTCGCAGAAGAAAATTGCGCTTGAAATTGTTATTTCTGATATACCACAAAAAAACTGGCATTAATAGAGACACTTACCTGAAACCACCATATTATCTGTCTGGAAGATCCGATCATGACCTAAAAATTCAAGAATACCGGACTGCAACGAACCTTTATGCTAATTCTTTTTTTGTTCACACCATAAAAGAGTGGAATCGTTTGTCTTGTGACCAAGTGTGCTGTAATAACGAAGACTTTTTTTCCAAGCTGTAACCCCCCTGCTTACACGCCTTTGGGCAAAGCGGGGTACTTCTGAATAAAGAATAAAGAATGCTCCTCGTTTCTTTTGAAGTGTGCATTTCAAAGTACCTAGACGAGTTTGAGCGAACATACCCAAAACTTATTTTGAGCGCAACCACAAGACACATCCACCCACAGACACACCCACACATCAACCACGTACAGCGCTCACTTCCAACTGATTTATTGATCGCACGAAGGCTTGAATATATACATGTGGCACATGCGCGCATTAACATCATATGAAGCCAACACACAAAATCAAGACATCAAACGAGCTGTGACGTAAGACCGACGTCATGATCAAGCGCTTTAAAAAGCAGAGCATTTGTTCTTGTGTGGTTCCAGCGTTCGTGTCGTTCCTGTCTGGTTCGGCGTTCGTGTCCGGCGTTCCTGTCTGGTTTCGGCGCTCGTGTCGATAGAACTGGCGACGAGGATGGGATGATAGTACGATCCTGAAGCAAGCACTGGCACAGCGGTCGAAGCGGAACGGACGACTGGGCCAAGAACAGAAGGCAAGCGTTTCAAAATGGCTATTCCACTAGCTTCGCAACGTTTCGGAAGCATGCCAGAGTTTAACCCGAGCAGCGACAACATCAAGTCGTATTTCGAGAGGTTTGAGAACTTTGTGGCACTTAATGAGGTTCCGGAGACAAAGAAGCTGAGACTGTTCTTGAACGTAGTAGGAAGCACAGTGTACGAGGAGCTCCAGAAAATTTTAGTTCCTGACAGACCTACTGACAAAACCTTGGCAGAAATACAGGAGGTTCTAGAACAACACTACAGTCCTGAGTATTCTGTAATCGCCGAGCGTTGCAAGTTCAACAAACGCATGCAGAAGGAAGGGGAATGCATCAAATACTTCATGACAGAATTGAAACACCTGGCGCGTAACTGCGAGTTCAAGGCGTTTCTAAACGATGCGTTAGGGGATCGACTCATGGCAGGATTGCGCGGCCAAGAGACGCAAAGGATATTGTTCGCAACTGAAAACTTAACCTTTGAAAAAGCGTGCAAAATTGCACTTGAAAGAGAACTTGCTGCCAAGCAAACCATGGAGCTACATTCTAAAGCAGAATGCTCGACCGATACTTATGCGGTCAGTAGGAAAACTCAAGCAAAACCCAGGCCGCCGGCACGTAAAAACGAAAGGGGTCAAAAGAAGACCACTTGTTATCGCTGTGGGAAAGGGCACGACGCAGACAAGTGCTGGTATCGCAACGCGAAGTGCCGCGCATGTGCTGAAACAGGGCATCTGCAAACGGATGTGTCGGAAAACGAAAAACCGCCCGGTGAACTACGCTGAAGCGACCGACGAGGAATCGGACGATTCCCAGACGTATCACGTCGTGATGTGTGCTAGAGATGGGAAACGAGGCTACAAAGTGTCTGTGTTGATTGAAGGAAAGCCTATTTCTATACTCTTGGATACGGGCGCAGTTGTCACATTGATGCCTGAAAGTACGTTCAAGCAGTGGTTTTCGTAAACTGCATGCAAACCAACAAAAGGCAGTGTTAAAAAATTGGCAGATCCCACGTGCAGTGGGAATCAAGGAAATGCGAAGCACGCATAAGGAACGTAAAATGGATTTGCATTGTTGTCTCGCTATACCGAGTTTGCTACATATGAAGTTAACGAAACGGCCGCAAGAGCACCAAGACTGTGGCATGAAAACCATGCCGCTCATACACGCATGTCATGATTCTAACGTTATAACTTGTCATTTACGTTCGTCATGCAGTCGTGTTGTGCCATAGCAATTTTGCTATACATCCCTTTAAGGAAACGAGTGGCATGTAGATCATGCCGCTAATGACATGCATGTCACGATTTTCATGTTATGACCTGTCATTTATGATTGTCATGCAGTCATGTTATGCCAAACCAATCTTCGTATAGGCTCCGTGCAGTCGAGTTTTCCATGTGCGACATCAGCGCCAGAATGCACTGCCTCGCGGAGAGAAGAAGCAAAATTGGGCAGACTGTGATAGGGAAATACGCGAACGCGATGAGCGTCTCCTACTCTATAGCAGCAGGGACCGCCCGTCCCACCTTCTTTCGTTTTATTTCCTTTGAGACGCGCGCTCCAAACCTGCGGCAAACTGTTCCAAAGGGCGACGCCACGGGCGTTCGTGTGGTTCGCAGCACGCCCGGAAAGCAGCGAAGAAACGCACGCGTCGCTGTCGCCTCGGTTTCCACCGTGCCCCGCCACGGTGGTCTAGTGGCTATGGTACTCGGCTGCTGATCCGAGGGTCGCGGGATCGAATCCCGGCCGCGGCGGCTGCATTTCGATGGAGGCGAAATGTTGAGGCCCGTGTGCTGTGCGATGTCAGTGCACGTTAAAGAACTCCAGGTGCTCAAAATTTCCGGAGCCCTCCACTACGGCGTCTCTCATAATCAGAGCTGCTTTTGGGACGTTAAACCCTACACAACAACAATCGGTTTCCACCGTGCGCGCGCGTCTCATACGTGTGACCCAAGCGGCCAATGTCAGCGATACTGAGCCGTCCGACGAGAGCTACGTAGCGCCCTCTGGTCAGTAGACGGAGCCCATACATCCCATTAACGAAACGGCAGTATAGCGCCAGGACCATGGCATGTAAATCATGCCATGCCGGTCATGACACGCGTGTCATGATTCTAGTGTTATGACGGTTATGACCTGTCATTTACATTCGTCATGCTGTCGTGTTGTGCCATAGCAATATTGGTATACATCCCATTAACGGAACGCCTGGCATGTAAATCATGCCGCCCATGACATGCATGTTATGCTTTTCATGTTGTGACCTGTCATTTATGTTCATCATGCAGTCATATTGTTGCATGCCAATTATCCTACACATCCCACTAACGAAACGGCCAAGAGAGCACCAAGACCGTGGCATGTAAATCATGTCGCTCATGACATGCATGTCATGGTTTTCATGTTGTCACCTGTTATTTACGTTCGTGATGCAGTCATCTTGTGGCATGCCAATTTTCGCATATATCCCGTTAACGAAACGCGTGGCATGTAAATCATGTCGACCATGACATGCATATCATGATTTTCATGTTGTAACCTCTCAGTCATGCTCCCCATGCAGTCATGTTGTGGCATACCAATTTTCGTATACGTCCCATTAACCAAACGGCCAGGAGAGCACCAAGGCCGTCGCATGTAAATCATGTCACTCATGGCAGGCATATCATGATTTTAGTGTTATGACCTGTCATTTATGTTTGTGATGCAGTCATGTTGTGGCATGCCAATTTGAGTATACGTCCCATTAACGAAACGCGTGGCATATAAATCATGTCACTCATGACATGCATGTCATGATTTTCATGTTATGACCTGTCATTTATGTTCGCCATGCAGTCATATTGTGGCATACCAATTTTTGTATGCATCCCGTTAACTAGACGACCAGGAGAGCATCAAGACTGTGACATGTAAATCACGCCGCTCATGACACGCATGTCATGATTTTCATGTCATGACCTGCCATTTATGTTCGTCAGGCAGTCACGTTGTGCCATACCAATTTTTGTATGCATCCCATTAACGAGACGACCAGGGGAGCACCAAGACTGTGACATGTAAATCATGCCGCTGATGACACGCATGTTATGATTTTGATGTTATGACCTGCCATTTATGTTCGTCAGGCAGTCATGTTGTGCCATACCAATTTTCGCATACATCCCATTAGCGAAACGGCCAGGAGAGCACCAAGACCGTGGCATGCAAATCATGCCGCTCATGACATGCATATCATGATTTTCATGTTACGACCTGTCATTTATGTTCGTCATGTAGTCATGATGTGGCATACCAATTTTCGTAAACATCCGATTAGCGAAACGGCCGGGAGAGCACAAAATCGTAGGCGGCTAGATAGATAGATAGATAGATAGATAGATAGATAGATAGATAGATAGATAGATAGATAGATAGATAGATAGATAGATAGATAGATAGATAGATAGATAGATAGATAGATAGATAGATAGATAGATACGCTCAAACTCGCCGAAGTTCGCTAAGAAATGCTTCGCATTTAAAACTTATACAGGCAGCCTGTAAAGTTGAGAGGACAGGCGACCGTAACCGTCGAACATAACGGCTGCAGAACCGAGCTTCCGCTACATATAGTAGAGGAGCAGGGCAAGGCTATGCCTACGCTTCTAGGTAGAGATTGGCTTGAATAGTTGCAACTTGACTGGAATACCGTCAGTGCTGTCACACAAAGCGCGGATGTTAGTTCTCTGCGGGAAAAATTTCCAGAAGTCTTCCGTACGACACCGGGAGTAGTTCGCAACTTCGAAGACAAGATAGCCATAGACCCAAATGCTACGCCTGTGTTCTGCAAAGCCAGGTCTATGCCTTTCGCTACTAAAGAGGCAGTCAGCGAAGAGCCCCGGAAACTAGAGAGTCAAGGCATCTTAAAGAAAGTACCAGCGAGCAAGTGGGCGACTCCCATCGTACCAGTTCCGAACCGTGGAGGCGGAATCAGAATTTGCGGAGACTACAAAGTAACAATCAAGCGAGTACTGAAAACTGATTGTTACCCACTACCGCTTCCTGAGGTCTTATATTCGATGCTAGCTGGGGGCAATGTATTTTGTGTGCTGGACTTATCCTCGGCGTACCAGCAAGTGCCTCTCAGTGAAGAGTCCAAGCCACTGCTCACGATAAACACGCATCAAGGCTTGTACGAATTCCAAAGACTTCCATTTGGAATTGCGAGCGCACCGGCCTTATTTCAGGCCATGATGGAGAAAATCCTAGAAGGAATTCCTAACGTCGGATGCTATGTAGACGACGTCATCATCACTGGCCACAGTGCAGAAGACTGCTACACAACTGCCACAAAAGTCCTGAAAGCACTCAGCGACCACAACATAACGCTGAAAGAAGAAAAATGCAAATTTTTTCGCGATTCTGTGGTTTACCTCGGGCACAAGGTCTCGGAGGAGGGCATCCTCCCCACCGCTGACAAGATAAAAGCAGTGCGAGATGCGCCAGAGCCCAGTAACATCACGGAACTGAGGGCCTACTTGGGTCTTCTAAACTTCTATGGTGAATTCTTGCCGAATTTGGCAACTGTGGTAGCACCACTCTATGAGCTTCTTCAAAAATACCGCAAGTGGGAATGGACGCAACAGTGTAAGAAGGCATTCGAAGAAACTAAGGAAATGATTCTGAACAGCGGAGTATTAGCCTTCTACGACATCACAAAACCAATCGGACTTAGTTGCGATTCTTCCGCTTACGGCTTGGGAGCTGTGATTTTCCATGAATTGCCTGACGGAACAGAATGAATGTGCTTCGCGCACATTAACCAGCAGTGAACGAAACTATGGTCAAGGTGAAAAAGAAGCCCTCGCACTCATATTTGGTTTGCGACGATTCCATCGCTACTTGTATGGCCGCAAGTTCAGCTTATGCACCGACCATCAGCCGCTTTTTGAGCTTCTTGGGCGCGATCAATCGCTGCCATCTTTAGCAGCTGCACGAGTGATGAGATGGGCACTGACGTTGACAGCGTATCAGTACGATCTCAAGTTCCGGAACGGCAATAAAATGGAAGTTGCTGACGCGCTATCACGGCTGCCACTGTCTACAGGTTTCGAGGACGACGAACCGGAGTGTTTAGCTGTTTTCGATGCAACCCCGCTGACAGCGAAAGACGTCGCTCGAGAAACAAAACGAGACTCTGTTCTAACACGTGTTTTAAGCTACGTTCTTTCAGGATGGCCGCAGGATTACCCTGAAGAACTGCGACCATTCTTCATACACAGAGATCACCTGTCTGTAGAGCAGGGGTGCTTGACTCGAATCAATCGGGTGATCGTGCCAGAAACTTTGCAGACTCATGTTCTCTCCTTGCTGCACGAGGGACACCCAGGAATGAGTCGCATGCAGATGCTTGCACGGACGTACGTGTGGTGGACTTCACTGGACAAAGACGTAGAAGGAACCGTCCGGAATTGTCAAGTCTGCCAAAGCACTCGTCCAGCAAAGTCGACAGGTCCTCTACAACCCTGCAGGTATCCAACAAATGACTGGGAGAGGATTCACGCCGACTGCGCTGTCAAAGACGGTGTAAATTTACTCGTTCTTGTGGACGGGTACTCTAAGTGGGTTGAAATGTTCGTCATGCCATCGACTACAACCACTAGAACCTTGGAAAAACTGGACACGTTATTCACCGCATACGGCTACCCTGAAGACATTGCAACCCACAACGGTCCAGAGTTTGCTTCGGATGACTTTGGAGAGTTCTTGACGGGCGTCGTGTACTCGATACCCCTATCCTGCGGCAAGGTGTACATCGGTCAAACTGAAAGGTGTGTTAATGACCGGTTAAGGGAACACGCCCAAAAATTAATAAAACGTGATGACAGGTAGGCGCAGCTGGTTGCGCATTGTATAATGTGTGGCTGTGACGCAGGATTCTCCGAGACTAAGATTCTCGGCAGAAGCAAAAGAAAAACTGCACGTGAAGTGTTAGAGGCTTTCTACATAGAAAAAGACCAGGAACAATGTGTAAGCACCCCGTCGCTATCTCTGTCTCCCAGTGAATTGCAGTTCATAAGATCTAGACTATGAGATGGAAGGAGCAGGAAGAAAATGTATGTCTTGATTGTGTGTGTTGGCTTCATATGATTTTAACGCGCGCATGTGCCACATGTATATATTCAAGCCTTCGTGCAATCAATAAATCAGTTGGAAGTGAGCGCTGTACATGGTTGATGTGTGGGTGTGTGTGTGGGTGTGGTTGCGCTCAAAATAAGTTTTGGATATGTTCTACGAACTAGTCCAACAACAAGTTCTTTTAGAGTTTCAGCGAGTTTCTTGTTAGGAAGTCGACGTCTCGGGGAACAAAAAGGGAGGGGCGCTACCCAGTTGCCCGATTCGCTTTTTCAATGACTCCGCGTCCGTGATTTTCAAAAACTTCCTGTCCTCCATAGAAAGAGAAGGTTGGTTGTCGTCCTCAGTCACCTCGAATAACGTGTCGGCGACGTCATCATAGCAATCTTGTATGGATGACGATTAAAGACCAAGTTGGGAAGTTCGCGTCCTGTTTGACTTAGCGGAGAGGTTTTCTTTGACATGTAATAAGTTGGAGGGAGGCTTCATGAAGAAAGGGCGACCGTTTGAGTATTTTGGTTTTGAAGTTGTTGACATAGTCAGATGTGCGTTAGCGGTCAATGCAGACATCGCTCACACTTACCCAGCCAAGGTCAAGTTTCTGGGCGGATGGTAAATCAGCCGGAACATTTCGTTGTTGACGGATGTACTCGCAAAATGTTTCTGCCGAGCAGAATTTCTGCATTTAGGTCAAGGCTGGGGATTAGTTCAGCTATAGCCTTGAGGTGAGCTTGATTCCGTGCTCCCTCAGGCGTAGGAATGTCACTCCGGTTGTCCAGTAGCTTGTTGTACTCTATGAGAGTTGGGAGTGGTAACCTCTCCTCTGCTTTGACACCCTCAACAAGGAAACCAGAAGCTCCTCTTCTCTCCGAAGTCTCTTCAACTCCCTTGCACGTCTTTAGTGTGCAGGCGATAGACTGCCCATTCAGCCCAAAGAGATCGAAAAACTCTGATCTAGCCAGGGATCTGTTGCTCTGATCATCTAGGATGCCTGATATCCTCACTTTCGTTTGAGGCTCGCTTGTGTCGTTCACGTCTACTAAGGAGATCTTTGAGCAGGACCTGCCCGCACACCCACGTCCGTATACTTCTGTGCATGTTGAGGAAACCTTAGGCGACTGCAGATCAGGCTTCGGCTCGTCGATTTTAGCACCTTGGTTGGAGCCGGAAGGCACGCTGAGACTCTTCTGGTGGAGCGCTGTAGTGTGCTTGCCACTGCCGCAGTCCGCATAAGTCACAACGACCTTAGTCTTTCGCGAAATGGTCTGTAGCCGTGCAGCACTTGAAGCACAAGCCGAACTGCTTCAGAAGAGATTTGCATTCATCCAGTGGTTTTTCCCTAAATGCTCGACACTTTTGCTAAGGGTGCGGCTTTTTGTGCAAAGGACAATATTTGGTCGAGCTCGTCACCTTCTTGCCGCCGCGAGATGTTTCTGAGCCTAGATCCACTACGGTGACATGAACCGCAATGGGTGTCTTCCTGTTTCCTTCATGCTTTTAGTCCGCGCCGTTTGCAGAACTGAGCGTGAAGCTTGGGTCATTTCTCGCTTTGGCCTGACCGCGGACAAACTCAGCGAAGCAAGCGAACGGACGAAAGGCTACGCCGCGGTCTTGTTTGTACCTGGATTCCTTGGAAATACATGCTTCCTTCAGACGAGGTGGCAGCTTTTCCACAATGGGCAATATCCCTCTGGCAATATCTAAGTAGCTGAGCCCAGTGAGGTGAGGATCAGCCTTTGCACACTCCAGTTCAGCAGTAAGTCTCCCAGCTCCCGCAGCTTGTGTGTGTCCTTATACAAGAGCCTAGGAACGTTTTCAACCCTTTTAGAAAGATCTTCCATCACTTCTGGTCGACCGTAACATTCCTATAGCCTTTCCCAAACAAGGCGAACACCAGCTTCTGGGTTGGCGGCATGGACCGAGTGGAGCCATTTCGTTTAGCCCGATGATTCCACCCCGAGCCGCTTCACTAAAAGACCAAGTTCTTCGTTTACGTTTAAGTCGAGACAATGCGCCATTCCTTGGATTGTTGACCTCCGCGATCGGTAATTTGCAGGAGGATCGTCGAATTGCACGAGCACCGGGCTGACGAGGTCTCGACGCACTAGATATTCTGCCATAGCGTCCATCTCTATGTGCGGCACTGGCTTCTGCTGGCGGCAGTGTAAGCCGATGTGTGGTGGGCTTCCTCTGTCGTACCGACCGTGTGGGTTCAAATGTCCAGTAGCGATATCGAAGCGCTCACGGCCGTGTTCCTCAAAGGGCGTTGGGGCCAATCCGGATTGTGACGGTGGCAGGTTGAGCGCGCTGTCTGGTATGCGTCCAGCACGGAATTCGTGCGCCTCTCCAACCATTGGCAAATTGAGCCGCTATCGCTGCTCAGCGGTATGCGGGCAGGAGCTGGCTTGCCTTGGTTGATCGCGAAGGCAAGCGCGCGTTAAGCGCGTTCTCCGGGTGCGTCTGTAGCAGCTGAGAGACCGCGATGTTCCCCGCCTTGCTGTTCCGGAGGTATCGAGTGCGGCCCGGTTTGCACTGTAGCTTGTTGAAGCACAAAGTCAAGCGTGCGTTGAGCGCGGTCTTCGGACCCTTGCGAAGCGGCCCAACAGATGTGATGCTCTTCGCGTTCTTGTGCAACAGCTTCCACTATGTCTGCCTGCGCTTCTGCAGCCGCTGCCTCTCCCTCCGAGCGTAACACCTCTAACACAGCGTCCAGCTTTGCCCTTTCTTGTTTTACCACTGCTTCCGTTTTTACGAACGCCGCGCGCGTACGCGCCGCCGCGGCATCGGCCAGTGCCTCCTCTATTTTTTTCATTGCATCGGCTCATGCTTTGGCAGCGAGCGTGCTGGCTGCGCTCGCACTTGAGCACCCGGAACGCGTAGAACGCGACGAGCGTCCCGAATGTGAGAACACCGTCTGCCCTCTTCCGCATCGTGTTCGAAGAGGGAGCAGTCTGGCCTTACTTGAGACGAGCCGGGCTTGAAGTCCGATGGCTCCATTTCGACGATTCCGACGCGGGGCCTCCTGTGTTTGAAACGACGAGGGCGATGGCGAGGCTTAACGGCGTCCGCTTCGTCCTGGCGTAGCAGAGTTGGCGATGAACGCCTTTTTACTGTTCCGATCCCATGGCACGCGTCTCTGTAGCGGCCACTCCTCAGGCAGATGACGGACGGCGACAACACATAATAAGCTGATATTTAATGCAGTAACCATCCGTAAAAAACTGGCAGACCCCACATGCAGTGGGAATCAAGGAAATGCGAAGCACGCATAAGGAACGTAAAATGGATTTGCATTGTTGTCTCGCTATACCAAATTTTGTACATATGAAGTTAATGAAACGGCCGCAAGAGCACCAAGACTGTGGCATGTAAACCATGCCGCTCATACACGCATGCCATGGTTCTAACGTTATGACTTGTCATTTACGTTGGTCATGCAGTCGTGTTGTGCCATAGCAATTTTGTTATACATCCATTTAACGAAACGAGTGGCATGCAGATCATGCCGCTAATGACATGCATGTCACGATTTTCATGTAAAGACCTGTCATTTATCAGCGTCATGCAGTCATGTTGTGCCGAACCAATTTTCGTATAGGCTCCGTGCAGTCGAGTTTTCCATGTGCGACATCAGCACCAGAATGCACTGCCTGGCGGAGAGAAGCAAAATTGGGCAGACTGTGACAGGAAAATACGCGAACGCGATGCGCGTCTCCAACTCTATAGCAGCAGCGACCGCCCGTCCCACCTTGTTTCGTTTTATTTCCTTTGAGACGCGCGCTCCAAACCTGCGGCAAACTGTTCCAAAGGGCGACGCCGCGAGCGTTCGTGTGGTTCGCAGCACGCCCGGAAAGCAGCGAAGAAACGCGCGCGTCGCTGTCGCCTCGGTTGCCACCGTGCGCGCGCGTCTCATACGTGCGACCCAAGCGGCCGATGTCAGCGATACTCAGCCGTCCGACGAGAGCTACGTAGCGCCGTCTGGTCAGTAGACGGAGCCCATACATCCCCTTAACGAAACGGCAGTATAGCGCCAGGACCATGGCATGTAAATCATGCCGGTCATGACACGCGTGTCATGATTATGATGTTATGACCTGTCATTTACGTTCGTCATGCTGTCGTGTTGTGCCATAGCAATTTTCGTGTACGTCCCATTAACGAAACGCGTGGCATGTAAATCATGTCGACCATGCCATGCATATCATGATTTTCATGTTGTGACCTGTCAGTCATGTTCGCCACGCAGTCTCGTTGTGGCATACCAATTTTCGTATACATCCCATTACAGAAACGGCCAGGAGAGCACCAAGACCGTCGCATGTAAATCATGTCACTCATGACATGCATGTCATGATTTGCGTGTTACGACCTGTCACTTATGTTTATGATGCAGTCACGTTGTGGCATGCCAATTTGCGTATACGTCCCAATAATGAAACGCGTGGCATGTAAATCATGTCATTCATGACATGCATGTCATGATTTTTATGTTATGACCTGTCATTTATGTTCGCCATGCAGTCATATTGTGGTATACCAATTTTTGTGTACATCCTGTTACGTCTGTACAGCCGCTTGTGGCTGTAGACGATTTATTAAAGTACAGGAAACGTAAACAAGTTCAGAAGCGTAGCTCAAGCGTTGGAGTCACCCCTGGCCAACGTTCGACACCAGTCTCGCGCTCGTGCCACAGCGCCAGTACAGTCGCGCGCGCACTTCGTTGCCGTCTTCTAAGGCGACATGCAACTCTTCCTCCCTTAGACGAAGTCTCCATATCGGTCTGGAGGTCGCCTAACCTCTGGCCGTCGCAGTTGCGGAGTGGTCACTGCCTGTGACGTTGACGGTTGCGAGGGAGTGTCGCCCTGCATCTCGGGCGAGTCAGGCGGTTGAGCAGTTGAGCTCGACGGTGTCTCTTCTGGCCTTGCGTCCAAGAGATCGTCAGCTGCGCTCCAATCTGTCGGCGATTGGGTTGTTTGTCCGGTCTGACTCGTTTTCCTCATGTGATTGAGGTGACGCCGTACCTTTCTGTGGTCACTTTTTACAAGCCAAGATCGTGGTCCGACGCGGCGCAGTATTTCGCCTTCAATCCAATCTGGCTGTTTCACAAACTGCCTGATAAGCACTCTATCCCCTACAGCGAAGCGGCGTGATTTTGGCAATGCCTCCTGGCTTTCAGGAATTTGTTTATCCGCCTCCCGTTTGAGAAGATCGAGAGGGCAGAGCAATTCTCGCCCGAACTTCGCTCTCGCAGGTGTCGTTCTTGTGGCAGTGTGTATCGTGGTATGTTGCCGATACAGAAACCTTGCAAGTCGGTACTTTATGGACTTGTCTGCATCCCTCAGCAGTGCTCTTTTCAGCTCCGCCACATAGCGTTCTGCCTGGCCGTTTGTTGCAGGGTGGTACGCTGGTGAGGTTGCAGCCTGTATGCCGCTCGACGCATAGAACTGCTTCATCTCGTTGGAGATGAATGCTTTTCCGTTGTCGGAGATGACCTTTCGGGGAATGCCGAACGTTGCAAAGAGGCTTCGGAGTACGTCGATAACAGCCGCGGATGTTGCTTGCGTCACGTGCCGGACTTCCACCCACTTTGTGTATGCGTCCACAACAACCAAGTAGGTGCGCCCGAGTAGTGGCCCCGCGAAGTCATCGTGCACCGTGTTCCATGGTGTGTGGGGACGGTCCCAGGTGGGAATAGGAGCTTTTGGGTGGGCTCTTCTGCGTTGCTTGGAATTCACGGCACTGTCGCACCGTTTCCTCGATCACCTTGTCAATTCCGGGCCACCATACGTAGCTCCTTGCGCACTTCTTCATGGCTACCATGCCTCTGTGACCAGCATGCAGAAGTGCCAGAACATGGGATCGTGCTGAGCTCGGTATGATCACTCGGGATCCAAGTGTGATGCACTCGCGATGAAATGCTAGTGCGGTCGCTCGTCGTCGGTAAGGAGCTAACTCATCTGCAGTGAGTTTCTCCACTGTGCCATCCTGCACTGCCTTGTACAACCTCTGCAGGATGCTGTCTTGTTGTGTCAGGCGTGCTATCTCGGTAGCAGTCAACGGAGGTCTCGATGAAGCTTCGAATAATAGTACGTCGCCTGGAGGCCAGGGTTCATCGAGACGTTCTGGTAATGGCAATCGGCTCAACGCATCCGCGTTTTGATGGTTCTTGCCATGCCTGGGTAGCCGAGTCATGACCTTCCGCGTGCTGGACGCGTCGGTTAAGGTGTTGAGCTCGTAAAGGGCCACGTCTGGTGAGTCCTCCTGAGTCGTCACTGGTGCTGAGGCAGCTGTCGAAGTTCCTTGTCGGGGATATCGATGCTATTGCTCGTTTTTGCCTCTTTCCGCTTTTTCAGGCAGGCCTTTTCAATGTGTCCGCGTTTCTTGCAGTAGTTGCAGGAGGCTGTCTGGAACTTGCAAGTGTCCGGATTATGTTGCGCGTTACAACGCCAACAGCGTTGTTTCTTCTTTGGGGAAGAGGTACTCGAGTGACCTTGGTTTTCTGTCTTGCAGATACTTGTGCAGGATTCGTGAACCTCTTTAAATTCGGTTTTCACGTTCTTCTGGTTTTCGACGGCGTTTTCAGCTCGCAGTGCGAGGTCGAAAGCTTTCTTGAACGTCAAGTCCTTTTCTGCGAACAGCCGTTGCTGGACCTGCTCGTTCCGAAGACCGCAAACGAACCGATCACGCACCATGACGTCCATAGGCAGCATTGTCGGATTCGCCGCAGTGTCTGCGCTTGTCCCAAAATTGCAATCTGCCGCTAGCTTCTTGAGCGCCGTGACGTAATCACTGACCGTATCGTCGTGCCGTTGGTCACGTCGCTGGAATCGTGCCCTGCAGAAGACCTCAGACGGTTGTGGATCGAAGTGAGCCTTGAGCATCTGGACTATGTCCTCGTAGCTCATTTGGTTGGGCTGCTTGGGTTGAATGAGGGCGCAGACGATGTCATAAGTCTGTTCCCCGCACAGCGTTAGCAGATGAGCACGTTTCTTCGATGCGTCCGTAATGTAGTTAGCGTTGAAGAAGAACTGTAGCCTCCCATACCAGGATCTCCAGGAGCCGGAGCTGCCACTGAATTCGGGTAGCCGACCAAAGTCAGGCGTCGCCATGTCGTTTCCTTGACGTCGGTGGAGTGCCGATGAGTCCAGTATTCCTCGTCGCCAACTGTTACGTCTGTACAGCCGCTTGTGGCTGTAGGCGATTTGTTAAAGTACAGGAAACGTAAACAAGTGCCACATTAAAGGTAGTGCATGTCTGATTTTTACCTATGCCTAGACGCCTCTTCACCGCTTTCATGCTCCTTCCGTTCTTTAGAGCACGCTCAATCGGCTCCACTTCGCCATCACTATGGCGTGCTAGAAGGCATTCGCAGACCACCAACTGAGAAGCACGAGCTGCGCCCACCAGCATTCGGACGTAAGGCTTGTATGCGCCCGATTTCGCAATGCCTGCATGACTGATGAGGTTTCAGTCGAGTCAAATGCGCGCTCGTAATCAATGAAAGCTATGCGAGTATATACCCAGCGAGCACACAAAAGATTTATGACGTCTTCGAAACGCATATCCGAGACGTTAACGACGTCGCAGAAACGGCACGCGTAAGAAGTATTTGTGTAAGATGCGTCCTATATCTCGTCTAATGTTCGGCTTGTTGCACATAAACAGACGTTTGCTTAACGTCTTGGAAACGTGATCAAAAAGCTGCTCTTTTCGACGGCTTAGGGGACACTGCAATAATCCTATTTACAGGGAATCCGTTTAATGACTTACCAAAGACGCCATCAAAAAGCTGTTCTTGAAACGTTAGCCGTGATCTGAAAAACTAGCAGGAATCGTGCTCGGGAACGGGGCGCTCCCACCCAAGTTGTGATCTGGTTACCACGCTCAGTATATAGGCTAACCCCTTAGGGGTTCAAATAACCACAAGACATTTTTTGCACCTCTAAGGCATTGACTCTGTGGTTCTGAAGGTGTCAACGGGATCATAAGTGTGGAGGGCACCCCCATCCGTGGAAGCCTTTCCTGCATTTGTGGTAGTAGTTGCGACCTGCTATGTTACCAGCCGCACCATAATCTTTTCGGTGCTGCAGAGTGGGGTGTGGTGCCAGCTGAATACTTTCGTAGTTACGCCCTGGCAGAAGTCCTGGCATCGCAGTTGAAGAAGTCCTGGCATCGCAGTTGCCTGGAACTCTTTTTTACTTTTCTGGTGGTTAACAGCATCAGCACAGAGCGCAACAGAGCAAAAATAGTGCAGTAAGGTAGGCACATAGTTCTCTACAAAAGCTTCATCAGTCTTAGCATTTGGTCAAAATTGGTTGTCATGAATACAAAAATTATTCTAGCATGCAGTTTGTAGAGTATGAAGCAAATCTGCCAAGAATACTAATGACATATCTTTCCACAGTGAAGGATAGACAGTTTCTTGGCAAGCGGCCTAACAAGCAGGCCTCTGTGCCAATGATCATGAAGTCGAAACACTGCTACATCAACATTTCATTTAGAAACTAGCTTGTAGAAGTTAAAAAAAGGAAAATGAGAAATGTGAGAAAAGTAAAACTACAAATATTCAAAGAGAGCTGCAGAAGAAATACTTTAAATATATTTGGAACGTATTAAGGGCTAGAGGCTTACAGGAAGAGCACTAGTAGTCGCACAATAATCAACAGCCAAACGACTATGCGCTTTTCAGCATGAGAGCAGTGCATCCGGTTGTATGAGCACAGATAGAATGGATGACTGTGTGATAGCCGATTTCAATCATGCTATTCCGCATCTTCACCGCATAAAATCATGGAATATATACGAAAGAGCTCAAATATGATTCAGATATGAAACGGAAAATTTGCCCAGGACATCAGCTGATGCAATGAGGTAAACCTTAAAAGACAACAAAATGCATCAAACAAGTGTAAATGAATATTGACCATAGTGACCTTCAAAGAAAGTAGCGCATGAAATATTAACAAAATCGGGATACTGAGCAACGTCGCAATGCAGCGCACAATCTGTCACAGCGAGCAACGTTACATCAAAGCCACCTCAGTTTCACAATGTAGCTACGTACGTGCTTGAATTCGAATACACTGGAGGCGGTGTTGAGGCGACGAAAAAGAAAAAAAAAGGATTATTGTCACTTAACTATACAAAATAGACATGTGGCTCTCTACAAAGCACTGCATTACGCACATCTATGCAAATTTGACATGAACGGCGATCAGACTGGCAAGCTTCATTTGGAAGCCAAAAAAGAAGAAAAAACGATTCTGGCACAGGCGTGAAGCTACTTCTAAAAAGGACTTCAACGAACCATCAGGTCTACATGTGCAGGATCAAGCTGTCTCCAAATTTTGCCATATTTCACATTAAATGTTATCTTGTACCTAGGCATTAAACAAAACAATTCGAACAGCCAATTCGTTTGAGCATGCAACCTCTACTAAACGTGGAAGTAGCTCACGTTCACAGTAATAAAAAAACTAGTTGTTGTGTCCAGGCTTAGTGCACCTGATGAATACGATCTTACTGGCATCACATGACACGCTGAAACCGCCACCGCGGAAATGCTTTCAGTGTAGAACGGCGGTCGGGCCGTGGTAGAACGCAGTTGGTGCACCATCAGGTTATCCATACAACCGACTGAATTGCATGTATTCCTGCGAAGGAAAGAAAATGGGGCCGTTATTTTCTATAAAGCTGTTCTACAACTGTGTTTTGAGGAAAGAAATTTGAAATGCATTTCTTTTATAGAATGCGCCGTTTACAGGAAGAGCTCATAATATCCTGGAACTTGCAATAGATAAACGCTCGAAATGAATTTGCCTCGAGTGCCTGCTTCTTCTGAAATGCTCCCTGCACCAGACATATATAAATTTAACGAACCAACAAACTATGACGCCTAGGAAAACATAGGAGAAATTTTTGAGGTTCTTAATTGCAGTATTATAATTATGGAGTAACGGAAAGGATTTTAGGTGGACGAAAAAAACAAACCTGCTTTCTGCGGGACTCGAACCGATGACCTTCGGATAAGGCGTCCGATGCTCTACCGCTGAGCTGCGAAGGCGCTCGTCCCACCTCGTCCCTTTTATCGGCTATATATGCACATACAACGTAACACCTCGATGATTGTATGTACATATATCTGTGTACATATATATGAAGGTCAGCGAGCTCCGCCGAAGCTTGGACGCTCGTGCTAGGTGCTCACGCTCAAGCTTCGAACGCCTCTCCCGCGCTTCTTGCTTTGGTGAAGTCTCTCTCGGGGGCTTTTGCTTTGTTGCCGGCGGTTACTTTTTATTTTGTCTTATTTATTTAACGTGTTAGGTTATCTGCGCATTCAAGTGTAACTTTTACCTTCTTTAGATGTCTGTCTCATCTCCAGGCCAGAGGGCTGCCCTCTGGTCTGCTTCTCTTCCCTCTCAGGATGTACATTTGGAGCTATTTCTGCGCAGTGGAATCAGCAGCGTTCCTGTTGCTTTGGTGTCGACGGATGGAGGGGCCATTCGCATGAAGAACCCTAAGGCCATCCAGTCAGAGCTTCGCACGGTTACCCCACACTTTCTTCAAATAACCGAAGTTCGTCAGTTTGGACGCGGCGGGATTCTCTGCTGCTCACCAGACCAGGCCTGTATCCGAGATCTTCTAAAATGTACATCCTTTGCCACTCATCCGGTGATCCCTCCCCACCTTGCATGTTGTAAAGGCATAGTTCGAGGTGTAGATGTCAGCCTAAGTACGGCGGAAGTCTTGGAGATTTTCGCTGAAGCAGGAGTTGTGTCTGTGTACCGCTGTAACAGGCAAGTTAATAATGTCAAAATCCCAACCGAGACAATTATTGCCACATTTGCAGGCACATCTCCTCCCTCGGAGATTAAAGCATGGCCGCTAATCTACAAGGTAGAACCCCTTGCCCCACGCCCTCCATAGTGTGGCAAATGCTGGCGGTATGGACATAGCGCAAACGGTTGTCGATTGTTGGTTGTTGTTGGCGGTTGTTGGCGCAAACGGTTCGGTGCCGTGTTTGTGGAGCTGATCATAGTGCTGAGGTTTGTAAGTCTGATAATTAGTCGTGTTGCCTATGCCAAGCCAGTTAGCTGATCACACCGATTGTCCTGCTCGGTCTAAAGAACTGCAGGTTATTGAAATTATTGAGAGAAGGCGATGTTCGCGCCGAGACGCTCTAACTGAAGTTCAGAGCAGGATGCATGGATATGCCGGAATTACAGCCCGTTCGCCTCTCGCTATGGATGCATCAGTTGCTCAGTCCATTTCGTCCATCGTCGAAAAAGCAGTGGAAAAATAACTAGAAAAACTTCTTCTGACTGTCTCAGAGACATTGGCCCAAGTAATATCCTCGCAGTTGGCTGGTATTTCGTAGCAGTTCGCTAAGAGCTTTCAGAATCCTTTTAGCTTATTTAATTCTTCATCTGGGTCCCAATCAGACGCTCCTAGCAATAATGAGTTACGGCCTTCTAATTCACAAAAGACTGGTCAAGATTGCTTGTCTGATTCAGGTTTACAAGATATTCAGGATGTAGGCATGAACGCTCGAATTCTCAAACGCACCAGATCACCTACTAACAAACATCTGAATTCTTCTAATGCTAAAACCAAAAAATGTGTAAAAGAGCCCTTGACCAGAACTGACCTTTTAAAAGATAGTATTTTGGATCAAGCAGTTGCGGCTGCTCGCTTGTCAGCCAAATAGGGCTCCTTCGGTTTCTTCAGTGGAACTGCCGATCTATACTTTCTGCAACCGCTCATTTACCTTACCTTATATCTCAACAGTCTCCCAACATCGTTTTATTGCAAGAGACTTGGTTATCATCGGGTCAATATTTTCATATTACCAAACTATAAATGTTTTCGTTTGGACAGGAATACACGAGGTGGAGGATTGGCATATTTTATATCAACAAAATTTTGTCGTAGAGCGCATAGAGCGAAACTGGTTTATCAGGCAATATCAAGTGATCACGAAATTTTAGTACTTGAACTAGCACTCCCAGGTTGTGCTCCTCTCAGCATTGTCAACAGCTACTTTCCATCTGGCGTACAAGAGCAAGGTACCCTGGACATCGTTCAGAGCTTCTGTAGAGCAAACTCTCTCTTTTCAGGTGACTTTAATTCGCATCATGTTTATTGGGGTTACCGCACTGATTCGTCGGGTGAATTGTTGTGGAATTGGATGTGTACGAACAATTATACATGTCTTAACTCTAAAGTAGCCACTTTTGTACGATGCAACACAAGATCGGTTTTGGATTTAACATTCGCCAGCTCAAGCTTGCGCACCTCTTCTTGGGCTGTTTTTGATACTGCAACAGTGATCACCGCCCAATATTGATGGAAGTTAATAATCCAGTGATTTCTTTAGATACTCAGACAGTGACTTTTGTTGACTACTCAAAATTTTTAAAAAAAAGTCTACATTCAAGCTTATCTTCACTGACCAGTTCTGGAAATGACATTAAAGCGATGAGTCTTTGTGATGTTCTAAAATGCTCTATGAGAAAAGCACAGTTCACCGTAACCTCGGCGAAAAATAAGCCTATAAGTGCCAGGTGGGACTGATTGCGAACGAAAATACAGGCGCAGAAAAGCTGCATGGAAAAAACTCCTTGTTAACCAGTGCCCTACTAATTGGAGTAACTACAAGTATACCTCAGCCATGTTTAAAAGAACTGTTTCCATAGCGAAAGCTACTCATGACGAAAACCAATATAGCTTTCTCTCACAAAGTGGAAACAAGAAAGCTCTTTTCAGATTTCTTCGATTTCGTAAGGCTATTTCTGCACCCGTAACCATAGAATCGTTTGTTTTAGCTCCAAAAGAACTATCTGCTGTATTAGATGATATTGCATTGGGATTAGGAAGGCGCTTTACCACTCAAATACAAACAGTATTGCCCAAACCTGTACGTGTAGACGATTTTATGAAGGTGTCTATAGAAGAACTTCCGCAGTTCAGTCGCTCCCCTATTCGGCTCCAGGTTCAGACGGCACTACGACAGGCATGCTAAAAATTTTGTTTGATGTGTCTCCTCAGGACCTCCTAAATCTAGTCAACTACTCACTCGAAAAAGGTTGGATTCCTCCAGATTGGAGACTTGCGAAAATTATCCCGCTGCTTAAAAAACGAGGAGTAGATATGCATATTGATAATGTTAGACCTATCGCACTAACTTCGCATGTTATAAA
Source organism: Hyalomma asiaticum (assembly GCA_013339685.2). Lineage (NCBI taxonomy): Eukaryota > Metazoa > Arthropoda > Arachnida > Ixodida > Ixodidae > Hyalomma > Hyalomma asiaticum. The sequence continues at coordinate 105,554,148 of CM023484.1, read as the reverse complement.
ATTAATTGAAAGATTGCTCTACATTAGAATCATGAAATTTTTGGCAGACCATTCAATATTGAGCCCATGTCAAATTGGCTTTAGACCTGGGTATTCTATATGGTATGCACATGTAGATTTAGAGGGACGAATTAAGCTTGCTCGTCACAGGCGACAATATGCAGCACTAGTAACTCTAGATCTGGCTAAGGCATACGACAGTGTAGAGCATGTCATCCTTCTCAATTCATTAAAAAGCTTGAATTTCCCGCGCTATATTATTAACTGGTTGTATGAGTTTTTAAAGGATAGAAAGTTTTATTGTTCCCAGCCTGGATTATCCTCACCAAAATATAATCAGTCCAGAGGAGTCCCTCAAGGTTCTGTTTTATCTCCTGTATTATTTAACGTTCTGTTAAGCTCAGTACCGTTACACAATAACATTCAAGTGTATGTTTATGCAGACGACATTGCGTTCTTTGCTTCTGCTGGTGATATTCACTCATTTCATACAATCTTACAAGACTATTTAGGAAGACTAGAGTTATGGTTTAATCAAATTAGCATGACTTTAATGTTAGTAAAAGTTCAGTTATTGTTTTTCCTTTGAATGATCCAGTAAGCATTTGCCTTCAGTATCGCCAGGAAATAATCCCTCAAACAGAGTGCATGAAGTATTTAGGTGTGTTTTACGATCATAAACTGAGTTGGCACCACCATATTGAGCACATTAAATGTAAGGCTACTCGCGCTGTTGGGATGATAAGCAGACTTGGCCAGCACCCCTCTGGGTTACGCAGAGACACTCTACTTATGATATACCGTATGTATGTTCGTCCGATTCTGGAATTTGGTTGCATTTTATACTCTGGTGGTCCGGAATACAAGATTAATTCTTTGGTTCTTTTAGAGCGAGAGGCTCTTCGGAGTTGTCTCAAGGTACCAAAATTTACTGCAAATCATGTTCTGTACCAAGAAGCCCGAATCCCCACGTTAGCTTGCAGACTCCGTATCCTCACCGTCAAAACATATTTACAAATTTATGCGTCTTCACAGAGGCGATCACACTTCGTGTTCTGTACTGAAGCGCTAACATTTTTTGATGAGCTTTGGTCTCGCATATACAAACCTCAAGTTTTGTTTGTGCAGAATCAACTAGAGCCTTTAGATGTTAACATTCGCGACATCGTCTCAACAGATAAACCATTGGCCAATGCTAAAATTGAATGGGATAATATATTCCCTTCTAATACAAAGCTCCTACCTTCCAGATATTTAATAGGCTTATTAAAAGATCATTTATGTCAATTGGGAATTGATAACATAATTGCGACGGATGCATCCATGCGTAAGGAGAAAGCGGGAGTGGGCATTTTTTCAGAGACTTTGTCTTGGTCATATACCTTGTGCCTCCCGTATTATACACCCATATTCGAAGCAGAGCTCTTAGCCATTCTTTTAGCCATTCGCAAACTTCCTGCACAAAATTCGGCACTTGTTATAGTGACTGATTCGCTTTCGGTATGCACATCACTCGCTTCAGCTTCTCCTTCCAAGTCTTCTGTTCTAAACGCATTCACTTCATTAATTCCTCCCCACGTGCGTGAAATACGATTGGTGTGGGTGCCAGGCCATCGTGGCATATTTATAAACGAGATGGCTGATGTTCTCGCCCGGTGGTCCCTAGATGGGCTGGTAATGTCCGTGGGGCCTACTACTGCCTTTGTTACGTTGTCTAGATTCTGTAAGTACTCCTTACTTCAAGATTCTTTAAAAATGAAGTTACCTATTGAAGAATATGGGCATCTTTCTTTTCTGTGGGATAATAAGTGGTGTCCCTCTCGTAAACTGGAAGTGGCTATAACAAAATTTCGCTGTCGTATCCCTCCATTGAATTTTTATTTACACAGGTCTGGTGTGGTGCCATCTCCGCTATGCTGTTATTGTCAAGAGCCTGAAAACATTGATCACTTTTTAATTACCTATCAGCGTTATAGTAGTCAGAGGAAAATGCATTTCGAAATTTCATTCAGGAATTTAAAAATTCCCCTGAATTCTCAGAATATTCTTTCCTTTGGAGCGTCCTCACTAGGTTACAGCAACAGGAACGTCTGCTTAGCCACGTGCAATTTCCTACGTGACACAAGAAGAATTCGTTGCTAATCACCTTTCCAACCAAAACTTCGTACCTCGAAATTGCCGCCACTAGTTTATTAAACCTGAAATTATTTTATTATGGTTGATTTGTATTATAAATAGTCTATCACTTTCTAAAATTTCATTCTTCCTTACGTTACCGATTCCTTACTCTTCCTTTGTTTTAGCTCAATTTTTTTCCTTTATTATATTATCCGCCGGTTTCGTGGCCGATCCCCCGTAGTGGGCAAGAGCCAAATATCAAGGAAAGAAGAAAGAAAGAAAAACAGCCCACCTGCGGAAAAAGCGCTGTGTCTATTTCTCTCTCCTTTAGAATTTGTAGTGGTGTTCGGGCCATCTCCGCAGGAAACTTGATGCACCTGCAGATGCTACGACCACCGCAATATTATTCACTCGTCGACGTTATACTACACATTACTCATTCGTCGGTTATGCTGGATGCAATCCCATACTCAGCACGTAGAAATCGAGTGACACACATGCTTCACACTTAGAGGGTGAGAATATTCTTCGAGGCATGCTTACGTGCTCGCCGCGCACTCGGTATAAAAGGGACCCTGAAACACTTTGAACACACTGAGCAAACGCAGGCAATCGGTCGCTGAGGCTTCTGTGAACGTGCGAGCCAAATGTTAGTGTGCTGCAAGCAGCAGTGGATTTGCAGTTTCATTTTAAATATAGCTCGCAATCGCCTGCTATCGTTCTAACAAGTGACTTCACTAGCAGCACCGACCCAAAGGTTGCCTGCTCTTTTTTCAACAAGTAACATCACTGGCGCCAACGACTAGGTCGCTTCGCTCACCACGGTCTTGTTGAAAACAGCCACTCAGCTTGCATTTATATTTTAATCCAAAACGAAAAAATATATAATCCCAGACTACCTTTCCATGATCGTAATTCAGCCAATGCTATATCTGCCTCGAGCAAAGTAGTCGGCGGCCTAATGACATTTGTTGCAACGAAGAGCAGGTTAATTAAAGCTGTTTTTGAAACTAAATGAAAAATCCCCAGGTGCGCACAGACAGACAGACAGACAGACAGACAGATAGACAGACATTGAACTTTATTTAGATCATGAGGGACTAGCCGGAGGATCCGCGCTGGGTCCTCCGGTTCGCCGCTGGCTGCTCCAATATCGGAATCGGGAGGCCAAGCCTCTCCGCTCTTTCACGGGCCCTCTGGACGGCCTCGGGCTGGTGCTTTAGTTCTGAACTTGTGGTGACCTCGTCCCAGTCCTGTTCGCAGATGAGTGACGTGTCCTGTAACGCAGGACACTGCCAGAGCATGTGTGCTCGAGTGCTGAGCTCCTCCCCGCACTCCGGGCACCGTGGATCAATATCGGTGTTAATCTTGCTAAGGAAAGCGCACGAGGGATATGACCTGGTCTGAAGCATCCTAAGCGTGATAGCCTGAGACCTACATAATTTTGGGTGCGGAGGCGGGAGGCGCCTGCGTTCCCCTTTATAGTGGGAGACGATCTCATGGAACGTTAGTAAGGGGTCGCGGTGGCCAATCTCCTCCGGATCGAAGGAAGACGTACCGCCGTCGCGGCGCGTGAGTTCTCGCGCACGGCGGTGAGCAATGTCATTGGGATTTGGGTGGCCCGGCAGCACGCTGTCGCCCATGTGTGCGGGGAACCACGCGATGTAGTGCACTGCATCGGAATTACCCTGTCGGAAAAAAACAGATGTTGGGCATGCTGGAAAACACTATAGTGGATTAATGTAGTGGGTGGTGCTGGGTGATGCCGGGTGTTGGGTGTGTTGGGCAAGATGGGTGGATGGTGGGTGACGGGTGAGATGGGTGGCAGACGGGCAAGCTGGGTGACAGACGGGCAAGCTGGGTCGTAGCGGGCAAGCTGGGTGGCAGGTGGGCAAGCTGGGTGGCTGGCCAGCGGTAGAGGCAGAGAGCCACGGGCTTCTTGGATGGACATAATTAGGAATTCTACATTTGCTCATGCAGGTACCTTAGCATACTTACATTGATGGCTGACATGAACCACATAAATCAAGCACAAGGAAGACATTGTGGCACACACATTTTGTTCTGAAATATGTTAAAAGGCCAAGCAGGCATTTCAGTGCCTTTCTTACAAAAAGCAGCGAATAATTTGGCTAATAATATTAATTTATTTTCCCTTCAGACATTCTTTTTTTGAGTCACCAGGACTCTCTTTGCTGTGCTGCTTCGGTGGAAAAGCTCCGTAATTACCGCCTTACGGCGGCAATGCGGATATCCTTTGGCGGACCTTCACGTGGAAGAAGTTTCACATATTTCTCCACACAAACTGCAAAATATTACGGCCGCAACAACACCAAGACTGTGGCATGTAAACCATGCCGCTCATGACACGCATGTGATGATTGTAATGTTATGAGGTGTCATTTACGTTCGTCATGCTGTCATGTTGTGCCATAGCAATTTTGTTATACATCCCATTAACGAAACGCGTGGCATGAAAATCGTGCCGCTCATGACATGCATGTCACGATTTTCATGTTCTTAGAACGTCATCTATGGTCTTCGTACATTGTTGTCTCGCCATACCAATTTTGGTACATATTAAGCGAACGAAACGGCCGCAAGAGCACCAACACCGTGGCACGTAGTTCGTACCGCTCATGGCATGCATGTCATGGTTATCACGTTATGACCTGTCATTTCTGTTCGTCATGTAGTTTTGTTGTGGCATACCAGTTTTCGTATACATCCCATTAACGACAGGGCCAGGAGAGCACCAACACCGTGGCATGTAAATCATGCCGCTCATGATTTGCATGTAATCGATTTCATGTTATGACCCGTCATTTATGTTCGTCATGCAGTCATGTTGTGGCATACCAATTTTCGTATACATCCCATTAACGACAAGCCCAGGAGAGCACCAAGAGCATGGCATGTAAATCATGCCGCTCATGACTTGCATGTCGTGATTGTCATGTTAGGACCTGTCATTTATGATCGTCATGGGGTCATGTTATGGCATACCAGTTTTCGTATACATCCCATTAACAACAAGGCCAGGAGAGCACCAAGACCGTGGCTTGTAAATCATGCCGCTCATGACTTGCATATCATGATTTTCATGTTATGACCTGTCATTTATGTTCGTCATGCAGTCACATTGTGGGAAACCAATTTTCGTATACATACCATGAACGACAACGCCAGGAGAGCGCCATGACCGCGGCAGGTAAATCATGCCGCTCATGACATGTATGTCATAATTTTCATGTTATGACCTGTCAGTTATGTTCGTCATGCAGCCATATTGCGGCATACCAATTTTCGTATACATACCATTAACGACAACGCCACGAGAGCATCGTGGCCGCGGAATGTAAATCATGCCGCTCATGACATGCATGTCATGATTTTCATGTTATGATCTGTCAGTTATGTTCTTCATGCAGTCATATTGCGACATGCCAATTTTCGTATACATCCCATTAACGACAAGGCCAGGAGAGCACCAAGACCGTGGCATGTAAATCACGCCGCTAATGACTTGCATGTCATGATTTTCATGTTATGACCTGTCATTTATGTTCGTCATACAGTCATATTGTGGCATACCAGTTTTCGTATACGTACCATGAACAACACCAGGGGAGCACCATGACTGCTGCATGTAAATCATGCCGCTCATGACATGCATGTCATGATTTTCACGTTATGACCTGTCAGTTATATTCGTCATGCAGTCATATTGTGGCATACCAATTTTCGTATACATCCCTAACGACAAGTCCAGGAGAGCACCAAGACCATGGCATGTAATCATACCGCTAACGACTTGCATGTCATGATTTTCATGTTATGACCTGTGATTTATGTTCGTCATGCAGTCATATTGTGGCATACCAATTTTCGTATACATACATTAACGACAATGCCAGGAGAGCACCATGATCGCGGCATGTAAATCATGCCGCTCATGACATGTATGTCATAATTTTCATGTTATGAACCTGTCAGTTATGTTCGTCATGCAGCCATATTGCGGCATACCAATTTTCGTATACATACCATTAACGACATCGCCACGAGAACATCGTGGCCGCGGAATGTAAATCATGCCGCTCATGACATGCATGTCATGATTTTCATGTTATGATCTGTCAGTTATGTTCTTCATGCAGTCATATTGCGACATACCAATTTTCGTATACATCCTATTAACGACAAGGCCAGGAGAGCACCAAGACCGTGGCATGTAAATCACGCCGCTAATGACTTGCATGTCATGATTTTCATGTTATGACCTGTCATTTATGTTCGTCATACAGTCATATTGTGGCATACCAGTTTTCGTATACGTACCATGAACAACACCAGGGGAGCACCATGACTGCTGCATGTAAATCATGCCGCTCATGACATGCATGTCATGATTTTCACGTTAGTGACCCTGTCAGTTATATTCGTCATGCAGTCATATTGTGGCATACCAATTTTCGTATACATCCCTAACGACAAGTCCAGGAGAGCACCAAGACCATGGCATGTAAATCATACCGCTAACGACTTGCATGTCATGATTTTCATGTTATGACCTGTGATTTATGTTCGTCATGCAGTCATATTGTGGCATACCAATTTTCGTATACATACCATTAACGACAATGCCAGGAGAGCACCATGATCGCGGCATGTAAATCATGCCGCTCATGACATGCATGTCATGATTTTGATGTTATGACCTATCAGTTATGTTCGTCGTGCAGTCATATGGTGTCATACCAGTTTTCGTACACATCCCATTAACGACAAGACCAGGAGAGCACCAAGACCGTGGCATGTAAATCATGCCGCTAATGACTTGCATGTCATGATTTTCATGTTATGACCTGCCGTTTATGTTCGTCATGCAGTCATAATGTGACATACCAATTTTCGTATACGTACCGTTAACGACAACGCCAGGAGAGCACCATGACCGCGGCATGTAAATCATGCCGCTCATGACATGGACATCATGATTTTCATGTTATCACCTGCCATTTATGTTCTTCATGCAGTCATATTGTGGCATACCAATTTTCGTGTGCATACCATTAACGACAACGCCAGGAGAGCACCATGACCGCGGCATGTAAATCATGCCGCTCATGACATGCATGTCATGATTTTCATGTTATGACCTGTCAGTTATGTTCGTCATGCAGTAATATTGTGGCATACCGATTTTCGTATACATCCCATTGACGACAAGGCCAGGAGAGCACAAAGTCGTAGGTGGCTAGATAGATAGATAGATAGATAGATAGATAGATAGATAGATAGATAGATAGATAGATAGATAGATAGATAGATAGATAGATAGATAGATAGATAGATAGATAGATAGATAGATAGATAGATAGATAGATAGATAGATAGATACGCTCAAACTCGCCGAAGTTCGCTAAGAAATGCTTCGCATTTAATAACGAACATTCGCAAACAAGTCACATGCCTCTGACAAAGTTTAAATATGACCGAGAACGAGCACAACGACACTCATGCTCATATGAATGCTGAGCTGCGAGAAGTCATTCCACCACCACAAGACGTCATGATTGCCTGCGGCAGTTATGCTTACATGCCACAAGAAACAGTGCGCGATTTTCACATCCACACCACACGGACGTAAATTTGACAGCCCTGAACTGAAATCTCTCGACTGTAAAGCTACAGTGAAAGAACACGCGGCAACGGTTGCCCTATAACACGCGAAAGCGTGTGCATGTATCCGTCTGTGTAAGAGACGAGCATATTACTACTATACCACATATTTGTCGAGGCGCTGTTCTCACTACCCGTAACGACCAAACGACAGGATTGTGCGAACGAAGCCAGTGCACTCCTTACTGACTTTGCTGACGTTGCTTTGTGTTGAATGCGTCAACTACCTTAGAGCTTAGGTAGCATTAATGCTCATTGTATGTCTTACAGACCGATTTGCCATATCCGTGGAGCACATGCGGGATCTCACAGGCATCCTGCTCAGCCAGTCAACTGTGATACTTACATTTATTTTCGGCTAGTCGTAGTTATTGATGTTATAGGTTCCAGTCACAGAAGCGCCGGATTGAACCAGGGTTAACGCAAGGAGGAAAGTAGAAAGAACAAAATGCCACCACACAAACACACGCAGCAGTGACAGCACGGTAACGGAATTTTCTCCGGAAATGAAGGAAGAACTAGCCGCCAACAAGTTGACTACACACCGACTCCGCCGCCAACCTCCCATACGAGCTTCTCTGGCTTTCAGTGATGTAAACCTAAGTCACCACTTTATTCCTATAATGGGCCCCTGGAAGTCCTTTAATTGTAAGAAAATGCCTAGATTGTAATTTCTTTGTTGTTAATTTGGCTAATCCACATTTAAAGACGTCTAAACGTAACTTCTTTCGCCCTTCTTTTTTGTCAGTCAAGCTAAAGGTAGAAATTATGTACAGCAACTGCCGCTCTTTTCCTACTTTTAATGTGGCACTTAGTTAATATACTTCCGGTGGAGTCTGCGATAGTGCACCTCCGGAGAGCAGACATTTGAAGTCTACGACAGTGCCACCTGTGGAGTGCCAACAGAGGTCTGTGCTCTCTCGCAAAATGGCAGTTATGTTCTGATTGGCTGTATTTCAAATCAATGTTGCGTGATCTGCAATAGAAATTTAAGGGCCTTTTGTTTACTTCCCATACCGGGTCCTGTATTACTGGATATAGCTCTCCCCCGTCCTTGTATCAGCGTCCCATTAGGCAAAGTGTTTTGGTTACATACTTTCACTCTTTCTACTTGGTTCCCCTTGTTAAATTTCTTTTTATTCAGAACCTACAATCCGACATTGAGCAACAAGGCAAATTTTGAGCGACCTGCGCGAAGACGGGCGCAGTTAAAGATCGAAATGTTAAAATGTACGATGAAGTTCAGTTTACAGCTCTTCAACAGCGAAGTGTGACCACGAATAGGAATGAGATAGTTACAATAGCCTAAGAGTTTTACAGATATCTCTACAGTAGCCACAATAACCAGGATAGTAGTGAAAGGGGAAGCAGTTTCGATGAGGCTGACATTCCACCATTACTGACAGTGGAAGTAATGAAAGTTTTAAAAGAGGTACAAGCGGGAAAGGCACCCGGTGGAGATCAGATAACAGCAGATCTCTGAAAAGATGGCGGCCAGATTATACCTGGAAAAACTGTCAAGCCTGTATACGCTATGTCTAATGACTGCTACCATACCGGTATCTTGGGAGAATGTGAACATCATCCTAATCAATATGAAAGACGACACAAAAGGCTTCAAAAATTACAGGCAGATAACCTTACTGTCAGTCGTCTACAAGGCGTTTACCAAGGTAATCGCTGACAGAATTTGTGCCACCTTAGATTTTAGTCAACCTAACGAATAAGCAGGGTTTCGTAAAGGCTACTCAATAATAGACCATATTCACACTGTCAATCAGGCGATAGAGCAATGCGCGGAGTATAATGAACCCCTATGTATAGCCATCATATATTACGAGAAAGCATCTGACTCTCTCGATACCTCATGTGTCATGCAGGCATTGCGGAATCAGGGCGTAGCCGAGCACTATGTAAGACTACTGTAAGACATCTACAACGGCCCCACAGCCCCCATAGTCCCCCATATGGAGAGTAGCAAAGTACCTATAAGGAAGGGCTTAAGACAAGGTGACACAATCTCTCTGATGTTATTCACAGCATGTTTACAAGAGGTATTCAGAACACTGGATTTAGATCATGTGGCGGTGAGGGTTAATGGTGAATACCTCAGTAACCTCAGATTTGCTGACGACATTGCCTTGCTAAGTAACTCGGGAGATGAATTACAAAGCATGATTGCTGACCTAAACAGGTAAAGTAGAACAGTGAGCCTGAATATTAACATGCAGAAAAATAAAGCAATATCCAATAGCCGTGGGCGAGCACGGCGATTTGAGATACTTGACGAGGCATTGGAAGCAGTAAGTGAATATGTCTGCCACAAATACTGGAGTGTAATCCGGCAGTATGACAGAGGAACACCAGCCTAGTTCTTAGGAAAAAACTCCTACTCCTTCCTTTTCTTCACTCCGCGAAGCATCCATTGCTGTGATAACCATAGTGCCTATTCGACTCAACTTATCCTGTAGAAGTCCATTAGGAATACGCCCCGGAAGTTGTTTGGAATTATGGGGGAATATGTTGTCAAATGAAATTTCCACTGAAACCCCACTTTTTCAAAATGCTCTTGCACTCGCGCAACCTTGCGCGTGCTCCAGCCTCGTCGTCGAAGATGACGAGGCTGGAGCACGCGCAAGGTTGGAGATTTGCTGATGAGATTGACTTGCTAAGTAACTCCGAAAATTAAGTACAATCATGATGACTGACCTAAACATGGCGAAGTAGAACAGTGCGCCTGAAAATCCATATGCAGAAAACTAAAGTTCACTAGCCTAGGGCGAGCACAGCGATCTGTGAGCAGGCGAGGCACTGGAAGTAGTAAGTGCATATGTCTACTTAGGCCAGGTGGTGAGCCCTGATCAGAATCATGAGCCTGAGGTAATTAGGATGATTAGAATAGGGTGAAGTGCATTCGGCAAGCATTGCCAGATAATTAACGGTAGCTTACCATTGTCCCTGAACAGGAAGGTGTCTACCAGCTGGATCTTACCGGTACTAACCTACGGGGCAAAAACTTGGAGGCTAACTAAAAGCGTTCAGCTTAAATTGAGCACGACGCAGCGAGCTATGGAAAGGAAAATTCAAGGTGTAACCTTAAGTGACAAGAAGAGAACGGAGTGGGTTAGGGAACAAACGCGTGTTAGGGATATATTAATAGAAATTAGGAAGAAGCATTGGCTTGGGCGGGTCATGCAATGTGAACACAAGACAACCGTTGGTCACTTAGGGTAACAGAATGGATTCCCAGAGAAGGCAATTGTCCCTGTCCTGTGCTAACTGGTCAGGGATATTGGAGATCTGTGGGAGAGGCCTTTGCCCTGCAGTCGGTGCAGAAAGGCTGATGATGATGATAATGAATGTTTTGTTTCATCGCAACTGCTCCAACCGACAGCTTGCTGACTATGACGTTCCACGGCGCTCCGTGCTAAGACCATTACTCTTTCTCCTGTTGATTAATGATATTATTGATCATTTTCTTGCTAAAATGAAACTCTACGCTGATGACTTTCTCCTTTATAAAGACGCACGCTGTCCCTCAGACAAAAACAGTATAAACAATGTTGCAAAAAAGTTCACTCTTGGTGTGACCAATGCACATCGCTATTAACTTCGAAAAACTGTTTATGCAAATGGCTAATAGAAAGTCGAGAAAGTGCACACCAAGCTTTACGAAGTCGCGCACAATAAATACCTCGGTTTATGCATCACATATGACCTTAACTGGATCAAACATATGACCTTACTGGACCAAACAAACAGTAATAAACACTGCAATGCAAAAGCTTTTCTTCCTCAGAACAGCTTGGATGCTTTGAATCCCCTCACTTTGTCTTCACGCATATAAGTTTATCATTGTAACTGCGTTCGATTACGCCTCCATTATCTGTGACCTTTTCACTGAAACAAACATGAACAAGTGTAAATTTTATCAAAAAATGCCATTCCTTTTATTTACAACTTTGGATGCACGTCAATTATAGAATTTACAGCTCGGTCTAATGTACCTACACTATTCGTAAGAAGCCGCTTAAACGGACTAAAATTTCTGTGTCAACGGAAACATGGATATTACAACATGGTCCTTACTGACGTCTTTGTGTTTTCATTCGTATACGCTACACGCAAAAGCTTGAGCTAACAATAAGGCCCTGCGTGTCCCGTAACCACTGATGTAAATTTTCGTTCTTTCCGCGGAGTCTGAATGACTGAAACAAGCCACAGACACTGAAGTTTTGCAGGCACCTTTACCATTATTTTCTTCCAGCCTTAGCAACAGTGTATAAATCAATACATCTAAGCCCTCTAACCACTCATGCGTTTGGTTATTTTTGTATTGCACAACATAAGTGCATGCTTTGTTTGAGACGTTTTGTAGATATTTCTGTGTTCTATATGTTGGCTTTCTTTGTCTCCTTTCCTAACATGTTCTTACTACCTCGTAACTCACTCGACAGAAGTCCTTGCCGAGGGAGTTGATATCCGCAACAGCCGAGTTGCTGTTGATATCGCATGTCGATGTCCTCTTTTTTTAATACTGTCTTGCTACCACGACATCAGTATTTCCCTTATTTACAAGTTTAAAACTGGAGGTTTGATAAACGTTCCATCTCTTAACGTTGCCTTTATGTAGTATCGCGGTATCTTCCAGCAACCTAGTGAACTTCTACGCCTTCATTACCATTTACAGTCAATTCTGCCCGGTAAGTGCGCTCATTGTGCCAAGCGCAAAAGTCTATCGAAGCACCAACAAAAAAAAGGAATGGAAGAACTGTCGTTATACTCAGTATGTATGCCCATTGTTCCTTCTCAGAAATTTCATAGGGCGAAAATATGCCTTATGTTGCGCCCATCGTTCGCCGATCGTGTAGACTCGAAAACATGCACAGATTGAAGTGCTGTATAGGAGAAGTCGAAAGCTCCCATCATAGCGTTTCGCCACATTACGTGTATAAGAGCGTCGCGTCTCTTCCTCGAGAGCTTGCAGTCAGTTTCTTATCCCCAGCATTTGTTTCACGCTCTAAGTAAAGGCTGCTAAAAATGGACGCGCCCACCTTTGTAGGCGCTCATGTTGGACAGCAGGGTCTAAAGGTGTACTGCTTTGCAAAGTGAAGAGTATGTTGAAATTTGTTTTTTGCGACGCGTCCTTCAGACTTGAGGTAAGCATTGGACAATACTTGTCCAATGCTATTTCACTTGTGCGTAGTTGAACCATAAGGATTCGTAGCGTGCGCGTTCACTAAATTAATCCGGAGCTCGGCACGATCTACGATGAACATCCGGAGCTTCGCCCACTCATCATCATTCACTCCGTGGATATGCTGTGGATTTTTTTCGTCAAGTAGACGCTTTCAGTTATGAAAAGTTTGTATGGATTTCTTGTAGCTTTGTGTATGTTCTTGTATCTTTCTTATTTGCGCTCTCTCCTCCTTTCCTCCATATCACTCTCTCCTGTTTTGTACCCCCTTCTAAACTAAACTGCGCTATGTTGTATCTACTCAAGAACAAATCCCGACGTATAAAAGCAACAGCTGTTTATTTGATGAGCAACGGCAGCGGGCGACCATAGCGACGCTACACACATCTAGGTAGCGTAAAACAAGCAAGACCTTCCGAACCTGGCAGCCTGATTTGGTAGCCACAGTCGGGGACGCTCACCTCTCTTGATGCTGCAGTAGAGCTTCGTATTATAGTACGGAAATCCTGCGTGTAGCTGTGATGCGCAGGGCGGGATGACACCGAGGCGTAGGCTCCACGCAGGCATGCGCGGAGTGTGCCTCCACGTCACAACACCCCCACCCTCTGCGCTGTAGAGAGCCCTCAGTGCTTGAATCGTAGCCGACGGGCACAGCGTGTAGTCACTAAGACAGGCTGCGATGTCGGAGGTCGTGGATGGACGCTGGTTAGTGCACTGGTGTTTCCTGGTTTTACGGAAGCGATGTATATTGGCTCCAGACGGTCAGTAGAGACGCGGACGGCTTTCCCGTTAGCGCGAAGTATCAAGTTCTTCTTGTCGCGATGGCCGACCAGGCACAGCCCACTGTATGATGGTGGGAAAGGCTGACGTACAGTGTCCTCACGGAGGAAAGCATGCGAGCATGTTTGCCAAGTCTTTAAATAAGAATAGCCTCATCTTGGTGTGATGTGCCACAGGCGGTGGGCGCAGGACGTCCATTGTACGACGTAGCCCGGCGACGAAGTCTGTAGGGTCCGAGATGGTGATGCAGGGAGTAGAATCGAAGTGAACTTCTCCATCTAGGTAAAGCGGTTCCCCCTGCACAAGTTCTGCACGTGCAGCCTGAATGTCTAGTTTGAAGGCTACACGCAGACCAAGAGCGACGGCTGTAGAGCCTCAAGCCAGGCTGAGTTGGGGTGGCACATGATGGATGCCTTGAGCTGTCGATGGAACCTCCCGAACGATCATCCCATTGCGCAAGGGTAAGAATTGGTGGTTGGCAAACGCTTGAACCCTGTTGACAGCCCGAGGAGCCCGTAGAGTCAATGTTCGAATTGCTGTCCTTTATCGGTTGTTATGCGACTAGGGTTGCCAAAGCTATAAATCCAGCTGAAGAAGAAGGCCGAAGTGACGTCTTCTGAAGCAATCCTGGCCACCGAGTGTAGCGATCACTGCCGGTGATCAACAGCAGTAAGGTCCGGATGGCGAAGGGAACCAGCCACGCCGATTTGGACGTGTTCAAGCCGTTTGGGCGGCAAGCCAAAGGTTCCGAATGGCGAAGTGATGTGCCAAGTAATTTTGTCGGGTTGGTAGTGGACGGACGGGTCTACCTAGATGCGGCAGTCACCCGGCATTGAGAACCAAACGTGATGCTCGAAAGCGCAAATGCCGCGATGGCCGACGTTATGGAACTGTCCAAAAGGCTGCAGCGATGCGGAGAACGCACATATGGTCTCACCCGTCCTGTGGATATACCGGAGTACAGGCTGTCCGTTGAGCCAGGGACGACAATTCATCGACCAGCGATGGCAATGTCGGCCGAAACACCCTACGGAAGACGGGTATTTGCCAGTTCTTATGCATCAGGTAAAAGATGCGACAGTGGTGAATATTTTGACCTACAGAAATTCACTCCTCACCACCATCTTCACAAAGGACCAGGAAAAATAGGAAAAAATATTTGGCGGAGAAGAAAAGCCCTCATAGACATTGAACTAGCAGTGTGCCAGCATATACATTATTGGAAACGAATCGTTGATTGAACCAAACAGTTGAGGCGGACAAAATCCTGGGGGTTCAATAAAATGTCGCGCACATTGCATTCGTGGTTCGAAGGAAAAATCCATTCTTGTCGGTGGCTGAACAAGCATGGAAGCCCAGGTCTAGAGGTACATCACCAATACAGTTTATCGAAATGCACCTACAGTGCCACACCACAAAAACTTCACCGCCATTTGTAGGGGACACAGAACAGTAGCAGTACAGGCGAGATTTTGCTGTGTGTCTGTAAATCTTACATGTCATCACCACCATCACCATCATCATTTTCATAAGCTTGTCGACGCCCAATGGAGGACAATTACCTCCGCCATAGATCTCCATTTACCCTGATCATGTGCTATCTGCGAACACTTTATCCCCGCCAGTTTGATGATCTGACCTGCCCGCTATTCTGCCGCCCTGGCCACATGTCCCTTCTCTAGGTATCCATTGCGTTGCCCTTAATGATAAACGGTTGGCTTGCCTTCGACTTGCACGCGCGGCCCACGTTCATTTCTTCTGTATTTCTACTAGGTTGTCATTAACACGCGTTTGTCTCCTCACCCACTCCACTCTTCTGTTGGCCCTTATAAGGTTAAAACCATCAATTTCCGCTGCACTGCAATTTGCTTTGGCATCACTTTCAGTTGAACCCCTTTTCGCATGCCAGAAGGCGGTGGTTCGAATTCCGGTGCCGGGCAGTTCTCTAACGGTTCAAAAAGTCCTGAAGATAACGCCAATTGTAGGAATCGGTGCCATGCGAACCAGTCAGCGAGTAAAATACCTATGACGAATTTTTCGGTACTCATCGAAGTCTTGCAAATTGTATCAAAGTCTTTCAGCGAAGGGCAACAGTACCAAACAACTGCTGAGCGTGTAATAACCAGGAACGGGTCTGGAAATTCTCACCACCTGAATTCCTTCATATACACTGGCAACATAGAACCCGCGAGACTTTTTGCGGCAGCAGAACAAGCGCCTCCCACAGGTATGACCGTGGGTGCAACATAGTGAAGATACTGATGTATAAACCGCTAATAAGGCTGCTATTAGGATATGAATCTTCTGTATGAAATCCTTAGAAGAATGTTCGCATTGAACAAATAGAGGAATGTAAGAAAAGTTATTCGGTGTTATATGGCACAGGTTAAACAGGAATTTTTCACCATCCACAGCACTTTCATCTTAAGGCTTAAAGGCACTCTCAGACCGCCAAAGCACGGAATCTCTCAAACCTCTTTAATGTATTCATCTTCAGATGTCTGTAGTTGTCGGCTTTCTCCACGCAGTTGTTTAACTTCCACAATACCATATAACTTAAGCAGTCATAGTCAACTGAATATGGCGCCTTTGCCCGTACAGACTCTCTTAAAGGGACAGACAACCGCCCAAAACTTGAATTGAGATGACCCCACTGGCGGAAAGATTGTGTGTTGCATTGACTCAAACGACGCCCCTTTTCCTCAATAAACACGGGTTTATGTTTTTATTTCTTCATGCAAAGTCGCGAAAACTGACGTTTGGTAACTCAAGCGGCAAACATACGAACTAGAGTTAGAGTGCGGTCACGTGGCCTTCTACAAATTTACGCAATATTTTATCTGTTGTTGTTGTTTTGTGGGGTTTTACGTCCCAAAACCAGTTCTGATTATGAGAGACGCCGTAGTGGAGGGCTCCGGAAATTTCGACCACCTGGGGTTCTTTAACGTGCACTGACATCGCACAGCACACGGGCCTCAACATTTCGCCTCCATCGAAATGCAGCCGCCGCGGCCGGGATTCGATCCCGCGACCCTCGGATCAGCAGCCGAGTACCTTAGCCACTAGACCACCGTGGCGGGGCGCAATATTTTATCTGTTTATTAGTATCGGACCGCATGAAACTTTTGATATTATAAGCTTTTTGTCACTTACAATGTGCACATAACCCTTCGTTTGTAGCGAACGTTGCTACTGCACGCTTCTGCCGTCACGTGCGAAAGCGTGGTTTCGGATCTAGCTGGCCTGGCTTGGCTCGGCTATGGCCAGAGTGGCAGCGCCGGAGCCCGGCCATTCATGAAGTAGGCGCGGACATGTGAAAGAACGCCTTACAAAGACAAGATCGGCCTGGCAAACAATGCAAGCTCGTCGCACCGTCTTTTCATTTCGAAAAGTAGTTGAACAGGTCAAAGTGTGGGTCGTTAATCACAGCTACGCTCCCTCCTGCGAAAGCGGAACGATGTCCGGAAGCGAGGCTTATTATCGGCATCGCGATCACTTTTCAACGTTGCTAGAGTGCGCACTCTGCCTTTTTTAGAGGCTTCTCAGATCGAAAAATTCCGCGTGCGAAATATCCACGCGCTTTTGGAAGTAACCGCTGTAAGTGAAAACAGTACAGGGGGCGAGCTTTCCATTGCACCTTAAAAAGAAGGGTCCTTAAAAATCGGTTGTCAGTCCCTTTAAATGCCGCTACTTCCCTCTTGTAA
Organism: Hyalomma asiaticum; assembly: GCA_013339685.2. Lineage (NCBI taxonomy): Eukaryota > Metazoa > Arthropoda > Arachnida > Ixodida > Ixodidae > Hyalomma > Hyalomma asiaticum. The sequence goes on along the minus strand of CM023484.1, from coordinate 105,536,664 downwards.
TTGACCACTGCAATTCTTGCCGTGGTTCAAATCGCTCTCTTCATGCAAACTTATTTTTAACGGTACTGAAGAAGGGCGTTAATTTCGGTTTGTTTGTATTTGTGCTAAGTACACTCTCTCCTGCAACAGTCCACGAGGTCTGCAGTATCTAGAAATAAATTTCTGTAGTTACTATATTTTGAGTAACGCCTCAGTGGGCCGGTATCGGGGGCTGTTCATCGCGTGGAGCATACTGAAAATAAAATGTAAATATCGAGGATCAGCCAGAATTTAGGTGAACCGAAGGGTCATTGCGCGCAGAAGGAATGAAGGGACTTCAAACAACTATGACTTAAACGAAACAAATATATATAATGTGACTGATATTCGCCCTGAGTACGCAAGATGTACAACGCATTAGTCAGTTCCCTTTAAATGATTTCGTGCAATGCGTTGCTGAGTTGTTGCGGGCTACGTGACGTTGGTCATTCTGATTAGGCAGTACCACCACTCGGCCGGAGATCCATCTTTGCAAAATGCAACGGTTTTGAATAATTAGTGCGGTTGTAAAGGTAACGAACTCATCAGGAGACGAAGCAGCAGAGCGCTGTCGATGCCTTTCCGCGCTCTGCCTGACACGACATACGCCGCGCCGAAGATGGTGTGCCATCACTAATTGCCTCCGTCGTTGGGACTGGTTAACCATCCCTAACTACCTCGGTCGTTGGGACTGCTTCACAGCGTTGCACGGCGTTAGAGCTCAGGAGGCTGCTTCCGGAAGGGGTCCTGCGTGGTGGGGTTAAATCATGACGTGCGCAGCGCTTTCGGAAGAGAGAATGGCGAAGGTCAGCTCAGCATTGTTCGCACGTGCGAGGGATGGCTCTCCGCCTCGCCGCTCTATTTAAAAACTGCGCGGAGCGCTGGAAGGGTCTTTTTCCTGGCCGGAAATCTGCAATGTCGACTAACTGGAGGCCCAGCGTGGTCCAGGCAGGAAGTTCCATTCTGGAAATATTGTCCCTGTATACAAGTTTTCCTTGCGCTGCTTAACCTGTATACCTTAATCCTTCACCAACAACCTAATCGTCCTACTCATCTTCGCCTGGCATTCTGCCTATGGATAAAAAGAACAAAAAAAAAAGGAACAACTCACCAAAGAATGCGATAACATTGTTATTCCCCTACAAACAATTTTTGTAAATGTGCATTTTGTCCAAGGAAGTGCACACGGGACGCACACAGGAAAAGCATACAGGAAGTGCACATTTGAGAATCGTCTAAACTTCTCAAAGGAAAGTCGCACGCGGCGTGATTCGGAACACGCCTTATCATCTCGGGACGTCGGTCACCATGGGCTCCTTGAAAGAGAGAATGCGCAATATGTATATCTCTATAGTTGTTATTGCCGCGTCAAACAAAGCGTTAAAGAAATTCGCCGCACCCGCATTCTGCAAATCGGCGCCATGCGAAGGTGTCAAGGAGAAAATTTCCTATGCCAAACCGTTTTGCACTCATGCCAAGTGGCGCGAGTACCATCAGCGTCTACGGTGAACTGACGCGCACGCTACGGTTATCTGACGCGCATATCATAAGCGTAGTTCGTCGGAGTATTCTCACGATTTCCACCATACCTGGGCAAAAGCACGCCGAGTGATCGTAGTAACGTGTAATATTTAATAATTTGCTTCTAAGAGCACTTTACGAAAATCTTGCAGATCGCCAGCATTTTGTGAATCCCTGTCACTGCGAAGCAGTGGGCGAGGCAATTCCTTGGCAAGTTCGGCATCCTGCCAAGTCTTACGAGAAGAATCACGGTCTTTGTGCGCAGCGCATGAGTATCCACCGATGAGTGCGTTTAACTTGTGCTGACAAAGAACGTCGAAAGTACCGTGGCGTCTCCATGCTAGCTCATGGTGCGACTCAACGTTCGTACTTACTAAAGTGAGTGCCAACGCTACGTGCCAACATGAGCACCGCCATTTATTCTAGCTCACTCATCCCTCACTCAATCAATCAATCAATCAATCTTTATTTATGTCCATTTCACAGACAGAGGAGCGGCGAAAAAAAGCTGTCTCCAGACAGCTTGACGAGCTCGCCGCCCCCATTTACAAGGGCTCACGGCAGCACACCGACAGTTTTATATACAATTTGAAAAAAAAAAGAAATCAGAAAAAAAAATACATCATTGTGAAGACTCTACATCATTCGAGAAACACTGGAACAAGATAATAAAAAATAATCAAAATATCAGAAACGAAATATATACATATTAGTAATCAATACCGTTTACAAATTTCAGGCGTAGCTTGCCTGATGAACAGCAAAAAAGGTCAAAATTTGTTAATATGTAATAATTGAGAAGGGAAGGCAAGGTATGGCACAAACGCTGCGTTGAGGAGTTTAAACGAGCGGCCGGTACCATCCATGTCTCCCCTTTTCGTGTCGCATAACTCTGTTTTTTCTTTTCCAGGCACGCAATCTCTCCTAAGTACTCTAAGTTGTCTTTAATTTCAAATTTAAAACGAACACTTAGTCTATAGCGATACAGCTGATGAATGGTGATAATGTTAGCATCAATAAACAGGTCAGAAGTTGCTGTCCCAAAAGGCACATTATAAGTAAACCGAAGGAACTTTTTTTGCATTTTATGTATTTTTTGTAGGTTAGAAAATGTCGTTGTGCCCCAGACAAGTATACAGTAGTTTAAATAAGAGCAGAACAGCGAATTATAAATAGTTAATTTCACCCGCGTGGAGAGAAGATATTTGAGGCGACCAACTATTCCTGTTATGCCAGCACACTTTTTGACTACTGCATTGACATGGCTATCCCAGGACATACTTGCAGAAAATACCACTCCTAAACTCTTAAAATTATCGACAATTTCAATGCTGCGACCATTTAAAACTATATCTGCATGGGGGGGTAATTCTTTATTCTTTGCTCTGAAAATAACTGCCTTTGTTTTACTTTCATTGATTTTCATGCCATTTCTTAATGACCATTCTGCTAATTTTTGTAATGTGTCATTACAAATACCTATGAGGTCATGCATATTGTTACCAGAAAAGAAAATGCTGGTGTCGTCGGCATATATAATGAACTTTGCGCTAGAATTGATACGTACAATGTCATTAATATATAAAATGAACAACAGAGGACCTAATATGCTCCCCTGCGGAACTCCGCAGGGTACCTACCCTTAGAGCCTTTGAGCGTGCCTTATCGATTTCGACTATTTGTTGCCGGTTGCTTAGGTATGACCTTATTAGTTCAAGTACACAACCCCGTATGCCATAACAACTTAGCTTCTTTATTAGAATTTCATGATTAACCAAGTCGAATGCTTTCGTATAATCAATGAACACCCCAACCGTGATTAGTTTCTTTTCGAACTGGGTTAAAATATACTCTTTCTGTTGAAGCAATGCCAGCTCTGTGGATTTGTTTTTACGGAAACCGAATTGGCATTCAGTGAGCAGTTTGTTTTTTTCAATGAAATTTATGATTCTCTTATGTATTAGCTTCTCGAGGACTTTTGAGAAAATTGGCAAAACAGAAATAGATCTGTAATTTCCTAATTCATTATGATCACCCTTCTTATACAACATTACTACTTTTGCAATTTGCATGTTACTGTCACCCAAGCTAATACCAGCAAACGTGAGCACCAGCTACGGTGAGCTAGGCGCAAAAGCATATCGAATGGTGTCAGGACATATCTACTGTTATGATAGTGCGTATCACGCAACAGACGCGCAATGCGCCTTACACAAGGAGCACCATTTGGTGCAATAGCTTCTTATACTTTATATACGGTACGTGCTTGCCTCTTGCTGTTTTGTGGGGTTTAACGTCCCAAAACCAATTATGATTATGAGAGACGCCGTAGTGGAGGACCCCGGAAATTTCGACCACCTGGGGTTCTTCAACGTGCACTGACATCCCACAGCGCACGGGCTTCAACATTTCGCGTCCATCGAAATGCAGCCGCCGCGGCCGGGATTCGATCCCGCGACGGTGCGTGCTGGCTTGGCACATCGAAAGCCCCTGTTCCATACGTTCCTCCAGCTTGATAAGAGGCATATTCACCTTTGTACTCATTATGTCTACTTCATATTCCAAGTGAGGACAAACGCTGTTTTGTTCTTGTTTTAATAGCGGAGAGCTTTATGCTGGCCGTCCGGTGGCAACCACGAGCAGAAAATTTTGGGTCGATTCTGAACGCAGTGCAGCGTACCGGGAGGAGAAAAGTTCAGATGCTACTCGAAGTTTCGCCTTCTCTCCCCGCAGCCGTGGCGTTTCATATGTAAATTTAGTTTGGGCTTGATTTACAGAAGCTCATTAAAATACAAATACATGCTGCCCATACCAGTATACCCTGGACCGAGCACTATGAGTCGAAGCAACTAGTGAATGCGATATTGTGAATCGTAACGTGTAGGATATGCATGTAATATTAGCGATACAAGATCACTCATTCATCTTCGCCATACATTTATGGCTGACCTCCCAAATATCGCAGCATAACAGCTCAAAGAGACGACCACGATAGCAGCGAGCATAGATAGATAGATAGATAGATAGATAGATAGATAGATAGATAGATAGATAGATAGATAGATAGATAGATAGATAGATAGATAGATAGATAGATAGATAGATAGATAGATAGATAGATAGATAGATAGATAGATAGATTACGGCAAAGTTGCTGAAGTTCGCGAATAAATGCTCCGCGTTAGTTTGTACATTGAGCTGGCGAAGATAGCTGGCACATTACACCGCGATGGATCAACGCAGTGCTGTTGCACATCAAAAGAGCCCTCATGCTCAAGTAGGAGCTTCCGTGACGAGAAATGGTAAAATTCTTTAATTGGACGTCATGCTTTCGAAGATATTAATAAAATCCACCTTCCAGATCATAGTACTCATCTTTAACCATGGCGCAGAGGTTAAGATTCTGTGAATACTTCATACAGGTGCAGTTTCTTGGACACTCGCTGTCTTCAGTACACTGCCAAAATGGAAAGCAGGGGAACAAGGTCAAGGCATCTTTTATCTGGTAGACGCAACCCAATGAACCCAAGGAAGAGAGAGGGGACGCGAATTATATTTTTGACTATGACGTTTAAATATAACACAAAACGGAGATGAGTTAGACCAGGAAGTCCAAAACGATTGGTGACACCTATAGATGAGGACTGTGTTGATGGCTTCGCGTGCCAAATTTATTTTAAACCTTTCGCATTCGCTGGTATATAATAAGTCGATCAGACGAGGGACGCTGATCGCGAACATTGGGCTAAAGTGAACGAAAATACATCTGCCATCGGTAGAGACCGTAGACGTCCGACTTTTCTGCCGAACCTACGACCGAACGTCGCATGTTGAGCCCCTACTGACGGTAAGCGTTTTTTTATTGTTGTTTTGTTCTTTTGAATTCTCTTTCATTTATGCGATAACTACTACTACCAATTCTCGTCCAGTGACTGCATTGTCTCTTGTCAACATAAGGTTCTGCAGATAGAGGGCATCTTAAATAAAGTGATCAACGTGTTATGGGAGCCGTGTATCCAGAAAAAAACAGAACGAGCGGTTTAGTAAAAATAAAATAAACCCGCAGAATACAAGCATTGTGGATGTCGGCGTCATGTGAGGCAGTCACCGGAGACACAGCCCATGGTGAATTTCTTGGAATTCATTCATGATTTACAACTGGGAAGAACGCCTTTGTGTAGAGTGCTTGCGTAGATGATGGCGTAATTTGGGATAACAGGAAAGTCGAGGATGCCGTTGCGAGTGCTGGGTAGCTCAGAGTACGACGTAACGTCGGCAATTACGGACATACATGTATTTTTTGAAGATAAATGCGCACTGCGTTGAGCTGTTACGCCTGTCATAAGCCTCGTTCATTGGAGCATTTCTATGGGATCGAGTGACGTTGACAGGAGCATGCCGAGTGATAGTAGAACATACGTATCGTTTATTTCGCTGCTATAACTAAAGCCGGTTAACACACGCTAGAAACGCAGTTGATGTTACACAAGGTCGTTTGCCGGAACTGGTCATGCAATACGTTTTTCTATTGCATTGTCCCCGCGGGACAAGTGCCGTAGCTGTGTGGTAACATGCATGCTTGGAACTACAAGGGCGCTGGGTCTATTCCTACTACCCTGCTCATCGGTGATTAGACAACTTTGGTCAATGACCGTGTCCCTGTTATATATGTATTTGAAATCTACAAAAAAGTGTATGTTCCTTGTTTGAAGCGCGGTCTATTGAAATGTTGGTCTCTATTTTGGTTGGACCTTGATAGGCATAGGCTACATAATACTGATACACATATGGCGCTTTTCGGGCGAGAGGTCTCGCTTGCGCGCTGGGCTGTCCGAGGTCGGCGCCCCGGCGGGGGTCGCGACGGGTCTGGGCCAATATTACCGGAGAGCGCCCCCCCCCCCCCCGCTCGCGCTTAAGGGACATGCTTTGAAAATAGTCACAAAGCATCATGGACCTGCTCCCAGGGCAGTTACCTTTACCACTGGACCACTGCGGCGGACTCTACGCACAATATACTTCCGAGTATGTAAAAGCAATCTTAGAAGAGAGAAAAACGAGTACTTATGTTCGAACGTCGAATAAAATAATTAATAATCAAGACAGATGCTTTGTATACCAGCGAACGCTTATTTTATCGCGTAATTGCGTTGAAGGCAATTGAGGAGGCATCTATCAGGACAAAATACGTGCACCAGCCAGGAAGCTTATCATAATGTTAATAATTCCCTTCTAAGACAAAGTGGTTTCTTCGAAATCACTGGTAGTAGTGCGTTAAGAAAAAGCAAAAAAAGAACTAGATCCTCTCCCATCAGTATAAAATCAGAGTAATCATTGCAGTTGGGACAAGGTTTTCAGTTCACTATCATTCTCACGTAGCACTTTCATAATCACCATCACTCTCATTTAGCCTTAGGCTCAGGGTGAAGATGTGGGTAGCGGTTCGAGGGGAAGCACGGCCTTCTTTCTTTCTCTCTCTCTTTCTATGTGATCCCTGGCATAACCACTACTATGCACAAGTGTTTGTAGTGAATCAAGGGCAAGACCGGATCAAATTTTCCCTTCTGCGCAACCAGGGACTCCCTTTCTTCATCTTTCTTTCCTCTCGCTGTCATGTAGCGCTGGCATAATCGCTGTCAGGTAGCAGGGGTAGTGGAGGAATCTAACTTGCTGAGGTTGTGAGTGGGCCTCGCTTCTTTATGTCTTTCTATATGATCCTTCTCAAAATCACCATCATGCTTTAGCGTGGGTTATGGATGAAGGGCGGGTGCGGGATCACTTTTCCTTTTTGCATGACAGCTGCATTATTAACTGCCCATGACATCATGGAAAACCTAGCAGAGTTTTAAGAGCTACGCTGTAAAACAATGCCTCACCACGAGACTTAATACTCCACTTATGTATCTAGAAGGAACCTTCTAGGCAGCAGCTAGACAAAATATACGAGAAACAGGATCGACGAAGGACCCTGTCAAGTACATGATTGGCCAGATGGCTCAGTGCGCACTTTGATATACTTCTTGTCTCTCATGTCGAGAATACTCGCCTACAAGACCGAGCATCAGAAGAGCCTGAACCGCGCCTTGAACGTGATGCATTGATGCCAGTTCCGCGTGTTTGTGTGTGCTAAGGCCACTTTCGCGGCCCTTCAAAAACCAAGATAACAAATTAAAGTTCATATTTCCCTTTCACAACTACGCAGAGATGGCGATCTATGTCGGATGGTGGAAAGCTATATATTTCCAGTATGAAATTTTCACGTCACTGCTCAACATAAAACTTGCTCTCTATTAATAAATGCACAATGAGTATATTTCAAAGCCAAAGCCACTCCATGTGTTACAAGGCTTTGAGGGTATTACTTAGAAGTGAGACTGACGTGACGTTTAAGTGAATGAATAATTCCCTTTACATGGTAAAAGAAACAGGAGTTGAAAAACACTTACGTTGATGACTCTATATTTTCCTGTGTCCCACTGTTCTCCAATTTCTTTAGTAAGCAGTAAGGGACCATTACTTCCACCTTCGTTGCCCTTTTGTTCTTTGGTATCTGTGTTCTAAGCGCGAAATGTAAGCACCCTGTTATTCCTGGTGCAGAAACAGGGCCCTTCTTTACTTAGCACAATGCAGTTGCGAGGTAAAAGATTACGCTGTGAAAGGCACATCATTTATGTCCGCCGAGAATTTATTCCTCTCGTAATAGCACGCTGCCACACCATGGTGGTTCTATACGTTTCCATTGGGCAGGGATCAGCTGTGGTCTAATAGAGCCAAAAAGAGGGGAATATATTGTGAGCATTTGCGTGATGAATTCGAGTGGGTAAATGTGCAGCCGTCAAGGAGGTGCCTTAAATCCAGCACAGTTATTGGCTGCACAAGAATCGAAGTTATTAAAATTCTGATATTCAAGAGAAAGGCGCGAAATGATCACAGATATCGCACAACGGTATCAACGTGTAATGAATGTTTCGCGGCACCCCTTACAAAAATGCCATATACGGCGATATCAAGAATTGGCCAAACGGGGCTAATATGACACGTTCACGAATGTAGCCGTATTCGCCACGGGCCGACACGTGACACGTGCCGAATGCAGCCGTATATATATGACAATCTTACATGCCAATCGTGTTGTGTGTCATTCATTCTCACATGTTTCTAACACGATTTGGCCAACTACGGCCACATAAGGGCACGCGCCACACATAGCCATATTTGCCCAATTCCTGATATCAACGTATATAGCATTTTTGTAAGGGATAGTCGTCCCGTCTGTCTCGCTGTGGCCCTTGAGAAGTTGTCGAGGAATGAATGCGTTTGGGAAATCGTACTGCCTAGCAGCACCGTGTTCTTAGGAATATACTGCGAATCTCTTGTGCAAACAGTAACTGCCCGCAAGCTGAGAGTTTAGAAGAAGCTAAAGGTGCTGCGTAGTCATTGAAAGGGTTAGTCATTATACAAGAAACTGCACACGTTTAAGATAAATATGCGTCAATAAGCCAGGACCCATTTTGCCAAAGAGCACTGAGTAGACTTACACCACCTATCCCACCCGCACTATCATCACCAGGGTTTTCGGTTATGCGTTCCGTAGCGTTATCCAGGAAAAGAAACAGTTATGATTCTTACACTTCAATCTCGAAGATTCAAAATAAAGCTATTTCCTTTGACGAAACCTCATTTGTGAACCTATTTCTTTGCTGCAGTGCGATTGTTCGTCTCAAAGGAAGCCATATTTTATGTCATAACGAAGTGCGGTAATTCGGTGATGTCACAGTGAATAACTTTTAAACGTGTTTCATGCAGTTATGATAAAGAATTATATTCGGGCAACGCCGAAAGTAACACTGCGAAAGAAAGCCATACCTTTTATAAAATCCAAGTGCGGTAACCTGATACAAAATATACCACACTTGGGTTATTTCGTGTCACATAATATATGATACAAAAATATCCAAGTGCGGTAATTAGACTTTCCTTCCTGCTTCGTGCATTGTGTGTTTGCCTTCCGTTCTCATGTTCGGGACGATGCTTTTTCAGAGGGCTCCGTCACGGCTTCTTCTCACTTGCTCCGCGTTTCAATCACTCAGTTTTCTATTGTTCAGCGCAGGCTGCGTCTGAATTTACGTGAAGCTCCCGCAATTGGTGCCAGTGTTCTTCTAAGGCTCCATTCACGACGCGCACATTTGGGTGCATTAGAAGCCGTGTGCGAACGACAGTTGTAACCCTGGATTGTACTCCGACGCAAGAATACGGCCGACGTACTATCACATTGTCGATGATAAATTACTGTGCCCTCAGCTGTCGTTACATCATGCCCGTTTCTTGGCTTTTACATTGAAGCTTCATGGGTTTTGACTAAACCTGTACATGTCTACCATGTATGTAGCGAAATGTTGCAGGACGCTTAGCCGTTGCCTTTGAGTGTAGAACGCTATAGATTTAAAGGTCCGCCATCGCATTGCCTTCTCATATAACTCTCATTAAAATTACCGCCCTCTAATAAAATATTGAAATGCACGTGTTGAAATGTACTCGGTGAGTTCTTGTTGCACGTGCCTGTCAATGAGCCACATGCATTACTCTGTTCTCGTGAGCCTAAATGTCTAGAAACCAGCCAAAAATTCAGAAAGGACGACGCTCTGTGATTATACTCACTCTGATGAAGGCCGGTCAACCGACCGCGACGTTAGTTATTAAATATTGTTTTTACTGATTGGCATTCACGCCCTGCCGATTATAATAAGAACAGAATATTGAATAAATAACGTTGCGGCCGGTGGACTGGCCTTCGTCAGACTGTATGTATATATATATGACCCCAGCATGCTGGGGACACGAAGTTCCCGTTGTTCAAGGTGCTTACTTCTACTCTCTGTAAGCAGTAACTGATAGTTCCAGTCTCGTTGAAATAGATATATCCTCCAGAGTAGTTCCATCTGAAAATAATGAGAGCAGTTCAGCGCCTCCCTGTATTATACCTTGGCGAAAAATTTCGGTGTGTTTAAGCCTGTACATTGTGCAGGACGAACACAGACAGAGAATAATGAGCAGCGTGGCAAGCGGAAAACCGTCCTGCTGGTGGCTGTGATTGCCTGTTTTTTAGAGCGGGGGTAATTAAGGCAGCCGTTCGGAGTTTCATGCGAGCAGGAAATCATAATCATCATGAAATGCGTGAGTTCGCGCTTCTATAAAATTGACTGCATTGCGCGCGCACCTCTTGCTTCTCTTGCGCTCATGTCCTCAGCCCTGTGTGCGACATAAAGGCGGATGCGTTTCATAGCGTAGCAAAGATTTATCTACTTTAGCAAGATGATGGCAAATATAGGAGAGGGTGAAGAGGTAGAGAAAGAGTAAAGCCTAGCCTTTATAGCGTAGTGTGGCAAACGGCTGAGAAAACGAAGTGTTGATAGGAGAGGATGAACCAAAAGGTAGGCAAGTACAGTATAGTTTAGTATGGGCTCAGAAAGGGGTGTGAACGTGTGGAGCGTTAGTGTGATGGTGAGATGGGTGAAAATGAGGAGAAGGATGTCACGACGGGGAACTGCCCACCAAGCATATTCGATATTACACACGGCACCTAAATCATGTAACATAGCTTCATTGCTAGTCACGTCACTTAACTAGAAGCTGAAGGATCTGCTATGTCAGCACAAGCTGCGCTTTTAGACCACTAGTGAAAGCCGCCGCCACCTTTTTTTCTCTTCCAAACCTTAGTGACAAAAAAAAGACAGTTTTATGTTGTTCTCTGGCTCAACGTAGAAATATACTTCGGCGCTATTAAGTAAAAACAACTTCATTTGTTGATTTGTGGGGTTTAACGTCCCAAAACCACCTCTGATTATGAGAGACGCCGTAGTTGGGGCCTCTGAAAATTTCGACCACCTTGGGTTCTTTAACGTGCACTAACATCGCACACCACATGGGCTTGAACATTTAGCCTCCATCGAAATTCAGCCGCCGAGATTCAATCCCGCGACCTTCGGATCTGCAGCCAAGTGCCATAACCACTAGACCACCGTGATGGGGCAAGCAAAAATAACCTGAAAGCAATCAAAGTGATAAAAAATCTGGACGAAAAGCAATTATCTAAGCAATAATCCGACGGTGTTCGATTGTATAGATCACAGTATCCTCTCCATAAAAAAAAGCTTAACTAATTGTTTTTAACGTGTAATGAATAGGCACAAAATATCGAGCAGGTGTCACGAATAAGTCAAAGTTATATTAGGATGTCGCAGATTCATCAAGAGCAAACGATGATAAAGATAGGTGTACTTATTTTGCCGAGATTTCCCGGAAACATTGGTAAACGTACTCTTCTCTTTGTTAATAACTCCATATATTGTTTCTTCGGTAAATGTCCCAGCGTTGTATTGGGGCAACATATGCCCTGCAATTCTCGCAAGGAAATGGTAATACTTAAGTCCTCTCATATTATTGGTATGCTTCACAAGCTGTGTGTTTGTTCTTTTTCGTCCTGGCAAGAAAGTTATGTTTTCCTGTGTAAACCACTGTGCTTAGCGTACATGAAATATTGCCGTCACACACGGGGCAATGCAGCTATTTGGAATAGCTGTACACAGCGCAAAACACACGGAAAGCGCGCGTGTTGTATGACTGATCTTTCTTACCGAACGAACCCCGGTCCACAGCTAATGTAAGTTCGAATGCGGAAGCTTTTCCATGGAATGCAATAGGTCGAACCCACTGCATCGATCCCTGATTTAAATATTTCCGAACAGCCGCGGAAGCGCACCGATTTGAGTGTGAATAAAACAGAGTGTGAAGGGCCCGAGGAACAAGTCGCAGAGAGCATGCATGCGTCGGTAGTTGATTGTACTGCGGGCCTATGCGGCACTAAGAACGCACCCAGCCTCATCAATTACTCCTCTGTGTTTCCCTGTGGATGCCACGAAACAGGCACATGTAGGATTTACGGGGGTTTTTTCGTGGTCGAGGTGGTTACATGGTGGGTGTTGCGTGCCTCACTGAATGCGCAGTTGTCTTGGCTGAACTGGGGCCGTACTCTCACCCACCAGCTTCCATTGAACTACGATCATGTGGATGGGAAAAGCGGAGGAAAAAAGAGACCAGCGCGCATGGTAGGAGCCTCCATCCGACGTGCGGTACGCTCGACTTTATTGCGGGTTCTAATGTTGATATTACGCTTCATTAAATGGGTACCTTCCCACGTATACTAATAATACTCTTTCCAGCAACGCTTCCGTCTCATATTTCATTATCTGCGCATTTCTCGATGTATACAAGTTGCGGAAGGGTGAATAACCGGGCTAGTTGGCATAAATTCACGGCGATAAATGCACAAACGCACATTCGACGATGTTGCCTCACTTCGTGCACTTCGTGTGCTTGCACGTTTGCCGCCATGAATAGGAGGTGCTGTATCCAGCCATGAGACTGCCGAGGTACATCTGCTATATTATATTCTAGCGCTTCCTCTCATTGGTCGTCATTAATCATGTCCAAATGGTTTACTTATTTCTGCTTTCAATGAGTACAGCAGGGTCATTGGGGGTCGCGTATTTCATTATTTCGGTACTTTTTCACATATTGAAGGTATTATTTAAAACAATGCTTATGCCTCACCACATTATTAGCGTACTTTTCAACTTTTCCACGTATGCAACGTACTCTGTGCTACAACGCTTGCATCCAACATTTCATAAAGGAGCCTGCATTTCCTGATCAGCGTGGCTCATATAAACACCACGAAACTTAAGGATACTTACAGGAGAATGAGAAGCAGCAGCTGGAGAGAAAATATAGAGGCTTTCATTACAGCCAATGCAGTCAGCATAAAATATCTGGCCTATCTCCGAAACGACTTGGCGATAGCATCTTATATACCCTCTAAAATCACACCTGCACGGCAAGAACAATCTCAAATTCCACTTGGCTTACAGTCTCTCTGAGTGCTACCGGAAAATGTTCTACGTAAATTTGATCAACTCGTACGGTAACAATCGTGAACTACTCACTCAGAAAACATATTGTACAGCTTTCTCCAAACTACAAAAAAAAAAAAAAGAGTTCCAGCACAATTACTACGTGGATCGACTACGGGAACTACCTCTTCATATCCTGGAGTACTGCACTAAGAATAAGTTCAGTGACTACGCCGCAGTTAGGGTTGGCGGATTAAATAACCTCTATTCTGGAAACCCGCTAAGCGCTTTCATCTATGCCGCTATATCATCTTCCCAGGTCACCGACCCAACCTTCATCTCTTCAAAGGACAGAAAGTTGAGCGAGTTCTCGGCGGTGCCTCCAGCACACTGAATGGCTGAGGTTACGGAACCGTCAGAAAACATTTTATCTTTGTTGTTACTTGCTTTCCAGTTGCGTGTGCCTGCAAGTGCGAACGTGTCTTTATGAAGTTGTTTGACCTTAACTTGCCGGAGAAATGCGCTGCACCTGCGCGTTTTAATGAAACAGCAGACTGAGAAAAAATTCTACCGCGGTTCACCACTGCAAAATTTTAGTGCAATGAAATGATCGCTCGACTCAATGCGAACTCTTCTACAAGCGGAGTAGTCTTCGACAGGAATTATGCACGCGGCGATAGTGTTCTCGGGTTATGCAGCTTGCTTTCAAGATTTTTGTGTCTGCTGTGTTCTGGGTCCTTAAGGGAACCACGAAAGAACTTCACGCAAAAAGAGGTTCATGCAGCGTTTTATTGATCGCGGAATGCAGAAGACGCAGCACCACTAACGTGAAACCTGGGAAGGTGCAAAGCATGCGGTTATGCGTCGGTGTTTCCCACAAGGAAACGTCGGTCGCTGCTGATGGGCTTTCTTTACCGTGGCCACCACGACGACATTAGACGCCGACAGCACGGGAGTATTAGCATAAACTCGATAGAATCGCTTCTGGCACGAGACTCCTATATATACAATGTCTGAGTGCAATGCCTGCAGGATCGACCCACAAATCCGCGCACTCTATGTGACTGTACTGCCTCCAGGATGCCCCCTCCCCCACTCCCCTTATGGGACAGCAGGGATACGCAGCAGGGCACCCCTAACGTGGTCCGCACCTAAGAAGCATAGCTCCATTTTCAAGACCTCGGCCTGAATGGATGTTTGCGCACTGAAACGATGAGTTTAGTGGCACGGACCAGTCAGGCAATGCTTGCCTTTAGGCTTTTGCACAGTATACTTCTGAATAACTCATACACCAACAAAGAAACACACAAACCTTTAAACGTAGCATCGGAAGAAAACACTCTGTTTATTCAGAAGTCATAATCCATTTCCAAGTAGGTCTTAGAGCTTCCTAAACGCATGTGGTGATCTTGGACGCATATTTTCCACCTTCTGGAGTGCTGAAAATCTTGCTCCAGTTCTGTACAGAGCACGACTGCTAGCGCATGTCGTATTTGGCTTATATGGTCGGCTATATGAGAAAACAATGTTTGACCAAGGAACAACGGCAACATTTCTAGCGATATTAAAAAAATCATGGCGGCAGAACATCCCTGGCGAAAAGCACACAGCACTCAGCGCACACCTGACAAGCACAGTGACATCTTGATTCGTACATTGTACCGCGCTTTGATTGTTCGTCATAAGGTATATCTATCTCAGCTCGAAATAACAACGACCTCACGTTCACTCCTTGTACTCTTGCTACGTTTCCAAGAGTGCACAAAAGATCTTGAAGGCGCTTTAGTACTTCTAATGACGTATAGTTCTTTTCTCATTTTCGTTGGCGCTATTTTCCGCATATTTCTTCAGTAGATTCTTAGAACTGACTTTCCTCACATCGGGACAACCGTCAAGTCTAGCGTCTAGCACAGTGGCTTGCAGTGGAGCTCAGGTCGCTCCTATGAGTACAGCTGCACTGTTGACTTCAGGCTAATAACCTGGGAACAAGTCGTCAGTGGGAGGTCTTACATCCACGCGTGCGATTGCCGGCATCAGCCTTTTCCACTCCGGTGGGTTACCTAGGCACGCGCAAAAAAGTGTGCTCGGTAGTTTACATGAAGAAGTTAGTCTCGATAGTTTACATGAAGAAGAAAGTGGGTCTTGTAATCGCTGTGGCTTACCCACAGCGATCACAAGACCCACTTTCTTCTTCATGTTTCTCCTTCCCCAGCGTATAGTTGCAGTGCCCGAAACAAATTATTGCCTACGAGCTACTAACCAGCTATTGGGCCCGCACGCGGAACCACCGTCTGTCTGCGTGCTGGTTTCAGAGATTTGGGACGTAAATAATGCCTTTCATAGAAAGCACGCACAACGTCCCTATTACGTAATTAATAACAGTAATCTGCCGATGAACTGGGCACTGGTAACACCATGGTTCCCCATATGACGTCATAAGTGTTTCTATCTGTATGCGGCCCTTCAGTTATGCTTTGTCTATAATACTTGTGTTTTTCTTACATGACTAAGACAGTTCAGTATTGATTCTCGCTCATCTTTTACTATCAATTCCAGTTAAAATCGAACAATGTTACAGCGCATTCAGTTGAAGTAGCAGCTGTGTACCATACTAGACCACTGATATGCTTATGTATCCTCATATTTTTTCCCGTATTCTGTAAACTGCAATACACTCATCTAGCTCAGTTTATGAAACTGCGTGACCATGAAAGCGGAAGTTTGGGCGAGTTGGAGCATATGTAATGAAGTAAATGCGCAAGAATGGCACACCAAAGAGAGTTGACGCACTGACCAACGCTGTACTTACCGCTGTACCTATGCGCCTGCCTTCTTGTGGTGTTTCTTACACTGTTCATCTTTTGTACACACGTGACAGTATGAAGGCTTGGGCACTACCAGAATTTTCCGCATCAGCTTGCATTACCTAAAAATATACATGTTACACACCACGCTTTCTTCCCACAATTTCTGCGTGAACAGGTACGCGCAAAGTGATCATACCATATTTAACGAACACGCCTTCATCCCCACAGAAATGCGTTCTCTCCCTCATGCTAACAACGCCGTAAAGGTGTTGCAGCTATGCAGTCGAACCCTGTTATATTGAACAGCGTGATTTTTTCAGATTTTCTTCTTTATATGAAGTATTTTAACGCGGTCCAACCCATTTTAACGAATTACAATGCCTGGTTCGTTATACGGAACATTGTTTACATACAGAATATGGCACTGAACATCGTATCAGGAAGTGCAGCGGCGGCGTAGAGGTCGAGAATCCGCCTCTCGAGCAGAAGGAGCGTGGCTCCAATCTCGATGGCGTGCAAGTCTTCACCGGATTAAAAAAAATCTATTTTTCGAATTCAAGAACGCTTGGGGTGCAGTCTGATCCTGACGACCATCGCTGGTAGTCCACTCCCTCACCAGAGCACGATATGACACCGTGGTACAGCAACAGCTTCAACTTCGTACTAATACGTCAGTTAACCCTCGGCTCTAAGTAACCAGCGGCTACGAAGCATCTGACGACGGCGGCAGTCAGACCCCCAACGAAGCGCATAGTTCTAAGACTCATTGGATGCTAACAGGTCGCCATTGGAATCCCATCCTGGCAACGTTTAACGCAAGACTTTTATCTAGCGAGGCGAGTCTATAAAGGCCGTTCGAGAAATTAGCGGACATTAAAGGGATGTAATGGGGCTTCGTCAGGTTATGAAGACAGGCGTACGTAGCGTTTACTGTGCTGCAAAATGGACATGTCGTATGTCACCGTGGTCTAGTGGACATAATAAAACTGGAGAGAGACTTCAGGTCAACTAAAGAAGAGCTGGCAGCACAAAGGAACGCCGTAGTATTAAAGAGAAGGTAGCCGGTCTTGCAGTTAGGCTTAATACGAGGTACAAAATCAAGGTCGCACATAGCTGCACGCCCATGTCCAGCGACGACGACCTGCTAGCTAAACGCTTCTATGAAGATGTAGCATCCACAATGGATAAACTAAAGGCACATTACACGGTAGTTATGGAAGACTTCAACGCTAACCTAGGCAAGAAGCAGGTTCGAGACAAGGCATTTGGCAACTATGGCATGGGCTGAAGGAACAACAGAGGGTACATATTAGTAGAGTTCACAGACCGGAATAATTTCCTCATCGTGAATACCCTTTCTTTCGAAAACGGGAGAGCTGTTTTCGTGGACGAGCCCGCATAGCGAGCCTAAAAATCAAGTAGACTTGGTAATATACGACGACACTGGCGTCGTAAACGATGCGAAAGTGTTGGAAGGGTGAGGTGTAGTGACCACAGCTGTAAGATCTCGAATAAGGCTGCACTTTACAAGTTACAGCAGCAAGTTAGTACGAAAGAACCAAATGACTGAGCTAACACTAAGACGGAAATTTGAATTCCGGATCGCACTGCACAATCAATATTCGGCTTTTACCGAGGAAGCCGAGTTAGGGGCTCATCAAGGAGCCGATCATCTCACACGCGTTATCACGGAGTGTGCAGTAGAAGTGACAAGATCGCTAGACAGGATACCGATAAACTTTCCCAGGATAAGAAATATTTAAATAGGAAACGTTAAAGCATGACCGCCTGAACACCAGCTAAAAGAATCGAAATAGCAGAGCTTTCGAAATCAAAGCGTAAGACGGCTGACATACTACAGTATAATATGGAGTGGACTGAGCATGATGTGGAGGCAACCTGAAGGCGGTGAAGATGCGTCTAGGCGTAAGGAAAAAAAAGGTGTATGTACTTAGAGACACGGAAGGCAATGTCATCACAAATAGGGATAAAATAGTAATGGTAGAAGGGTAGTTCTATAGGAATCTGTGCACTAGCCGTGACATTCAGGATAATGTCATTGTCATTTCGTTGTCATTCCGAATGCTTTCAACTCATACTTTCAATCTGTTTTCACCCTCAATAACCATGTAGTTCCAGAGTTCCATTGCTCTGACTGATAAGCTAGAAAATATCACAATAAGTTGTGATGGTTTCTTAAACCTTATCCTGAAACTTGATACTAAAAAGTGTCCCGGTTCCGATGGCATTCCGAATTCTTTCCTCATACGATACTCTTTATGGACAGCACAATACCTTACGTTAATTTTTCAGAAATCTCTGGACTCTGGTGTAGTACCACGCTCGTGGAAATCTGCTAAACTACTTCCCTTGCATAAATCAGGCGATAAACAGCTTCTTTCTAACTACAGACCAATATCTCTTACACCTTATTCTTGCAAGATGTTAGAACACATCATTCATAAACATATCATCGAATTCCTTGACTCTAATAATATCTCATCATCAGCTCAGCATGGTTTCCGTCGTGGTCATAGTACTGTAACACAATTAGTCGATTTCATGCATGACGTTGCTTATAACCTAGACCTAGGTAATGAAATAGACGCTACTTTTGTTGATTTCTCCAAAGCTTTCGATTCCATCATTCATTCTAAGCTATTGTTAAAACTAAACGTCATTCTCGATAACTCTCGCATCGTTTCATGGATAGCCAGTTTTCTTCATTCGCGCTCACAGTTTGTTTCTTTCAGCTCGACAGATTCATCTTCCATTGACGTCACTTCCGGCGTACCTCAGGGATCCGTTCTAGGCCCTTTATTATTTTTACTATTCATTAATGATTTACCTGATAGTATTTCATCTAAAATAAGACTCTAGGCAGATGATTGTGTTCTCTATGGAATTATCAATTCCATCGATGATCATTACCGTCTTGCGCATTCACTCACGTCTTTTAGTAACTGGTGTGACTCGTAGCAAATGAACATTAACTGCACTAAAACAGTCGTAATGTCTTTCACCAATCGGCGTAACCCCTTGCATTTTGATTATTCTCTAGGTGCCAACCAGCTTAACAGTGTTTCACCGTATAAATATTTAGGAGTAATTCTAACCGAACACATTTCATGGACTAGTCACATTGATTATGTATGCAGTAAAGCTTTAAAAAAATTAGGTTATTTGCGCCGCACCTTACCTAACGCCCCACATGATACTAAACTGCTTTTATATAAATCACTCATTCGCCCTGTTCTCGAATATGCATCCGTAGTTTGGTTCCCTTACAAACACTGCGAAATGAGCCTTGTGGAAAACATACAGCGAAAATCTATCCGTTTTATTTATCACAATTATAGCCGCAATTTCTCACCGACCACAGCCCTTCAATCATTAAACATTCCATCACAACACTCGCGATACCAAAACGAAGCTTTAAAATTTTTACACGAAATGATTAACTCCTCTTCCGGGCTTTCTCGTGGTAATCTCATCACGTTTACCGATGAAACTTGCACCCGTAGTTCCCACGTTTTGAACGTAACACCTTTCTTTGCTCGCACTAATACCTTTAAATACAGTTTTTTTCCACGTACTATATAGAACTATGGAATTCCCTGCCTGAATACATCCGCTCCTTACCACTAAAAGACTTCATAGTTGCAGTCGACGAACATCTTACTAACGTGTAATCAACTTCATTTTTGCTTTGTTACGTGTGTACTTGCTTTACAACTTGTATTATTTGCTTGCACCTTTATTTCTGCTTTTTGTGTTCTGTTGCCTAGTATTATATAACTTCCCAATCCTGCGAAAGCCCTGAATAGGGCTGCAGTATGTATAAATAAATAAATAAATAAATAAATAATAAATAAATAAATAAATAAATAAATAAATAAATACTGCCCCGCCACGGTGGTCTAGTGGTTATGGCACTCGGCTGCTCATCCGAAGGTCGCGCGATGGAATCCCGGCCGCGGCGGCTGCATTTCGATGGAGGCGAAATGTTGAGGCCCGTGTGCTGTGCGATGTCAGTGCACGTTAAAGAACCCCAGGTGGTCGAAATTTCCGGAGACCTCCACTACGGCGTCTCTCATAATCAGAGCTGGTTTTGGGACGTTAAACCCCATAAATCAATCAAATCAATCAGGATAATACTGAACGAGGAGGTGGTTCTGCAACCGATAATGACAGAAGAAATGAAGAAAGCTTTGAAAGAAACTCAAAGAACGAATCACCTGGTGAGGTTAACAGTAGCTATCTCTTGAAGGATGTTCGCCAATTATACTAGAAATACTTGCAAACCCGTGTATGCAACGCGGAATGACCGCGAGTTTATCGTACTCTTGGAACAGCGCGAGCATCATCCTAATCCACACACACAAAAAAAGATGCCATGAAGGACTTAAAAAGTGTACGGGTTGACCAGCTTTCTGTCAGCCATCTGCAAGGTATGTACCACGGTAATCGCCAGCAGAATTCCTCCCATCTTAGCTTTCAGTCAAACTAACAAACAAGCATGGTTTCGTAAAGGCTACTCTACAGTAGACCATATTCACACTATTTAGCAGGTGAGAGAGAAATGCGCGAAGTATAACCAACCCCTATATATAGCTTTCATAGATTACGTGAAAGCATTTGACTCGGTCGATACCTCGTCTGTCATGCAGGCATTGCGGATTCAGAGTGTAGACGAGCACTGCGTAAAACTACTGGAAGACGTCTACGATGGCACCACAGCCACCGTAGTCCTCCATAAGGAGAGTGGTAAACTACATATAAGGAAGGGCATAATACAAGGGGATACAATTTCGC
This sequence comes from Hyalomma asiaticum, assembly GCA_013339685.2. NCBI lineage: Eukaryota > Metazoa > Arthropoda > Arachnida > Ixodida > Ixodidae > Hyalomma > Hyalomma asiaticum. The sequence goes on along the minus strand of CM023484.1, from coordinate 105,515,597 downwards.
CAATGTTATTCATAGCATGTTTACGAGAAGTATTTAGGGCACTGGAATGGTAACAGATGGCGGGGAGGGTTAATGATGGATACCTCCGTAAACTCAGATTTCCTGATGATATTGCCTTGCTAAGTAACCCCGAAAATGAATTACAAAGCATGATTACTGGCCTAAAAAGGCAACGTAGAACAGTGGGCCTGAAAATTCATATGCAGAAAACTAAAGACTTCTTCAGTAGCCTTGAATGAGCACAGCGATTTGAGATAGCAGGCGAGGCACTGGAAGCAGTAAGTGAATCTGCTCCTTAGGCCAGGTAGTGACCCCTGATCCTAAGGATGAGGCTAAGCTAATTACGAGGATTAGGACGGGGAGGAGTGCATTCGGCAAGCATTGTCAGATAATGAATGGTAGCTTACCATTGTCTCTGAAGAGGAAAGCGTATAACAGCCGCATCTTACCGGTACTCACCTACGCGGCCGAAACTTTGAGGGTAACTAAAATGGTTCAACTTAAATTGAGGACAACGCAGCGAGCTATGGAAAGGTGTATCCTTAAGGGCGAGAAGAGAGCGGAGTAGGTTAGGGAAAAAAAGGTGTGTTGGGGACATATGAAAGCGGGAACTTTTCACACACACATAAAAAGCACACTTCTTTATCGGCCGCCATTGCCTCCGATCACACCGCCATGATCCTCTTCGTCCTTGTCGTAGCCTATCTTCCCTCAACCATTCTGAGACCTTGCCCCACAACGGTACCTTTTCCCACGATTACATTTTTTCCACCGGGGCAAAGGGAGGGACTGAGAAGCAGGAGCTTAGTGGGAAAGAGGGGCCTCCTAGTAACTTTGCGAATCTATGAGGCGTCGTCGATTTAAAATGCTTCGGAATTAGCGCGCAAGTTTACGCTGCACATCTTACAGTGTTGGCGTCGTCGACGAACATGGTCACTTCTCAGAAAATACATGAGCCGTCGTGACTTTTAAAAAAGGACTGCAGTTATTCACGAATGACATGGCATAATATCGTCAGGTTTCCCACGTCCGTGTCACAGCAATGGCGCGCATCGCATCTTCTCTGGGCACTTTTTGCGCCTAACGGGTAGCAGGAACACCTCCGTGCGATGTCGCGGCATCTTGAGTTATAGAAGAACATTTTGAACTACGCGTGGCTTCTATGTTGCCGGCAGAAATACGCTACTTCCTTTGGAGCTCTGCTGTGCCTGTCGGTGCTCCTGATGCTTGGTAAATAATGCATTGGCTGTGGCCATGGCATACTTTGCGTCTGTGCTCACCTTCAATGAACTTCTGTTCCTATGCTTTGTTTGTGAAAGTGGCCTACTAGTTGATTCTTTGAAATCTTTCGTGCAAGGAGCAGTTCGCTGGGGTGCTGCCGTTCCAGTAAAATAGTTGCCTCGCGAAGTATTTTGGACGGTGACGCCCGGGGGTTTGGGTTTTCTGAACATCCGTCGGATGGGGTGCACCAATCGCGCTTCAGTTCGTTCCCAGGCGCTGGAGTCACAGGAGTTCACGCGGTCGAGCATTTCTACTTTCCGCTTCTTTTTCCTTTTATTTCTTCGTCGCTTTCTTCCTTTCCATTGACTAACACTGCAGGAATCCGTTCTGGAGTTGCCTTTGGCGTAATCCTCAGCAGAACATTGGGATTCCTTGTGCATGCCTGACTTGTTCCCGACGTCAAGCTGACTCTCACCCGGGCGCACCACGCATTATTCGCAGGCGTCCTGCACAACGGCATCTGCTACACTGAACAGTGTGGCCAGAGTTTCACGTTCGAGTATTTTGACAGGGTTTTCGGGCTCCACCTTGTGTACGTACAGGTTCCTGGCACAAAGTTGGCTCACTTCCGAGGGCACCGCGCGTTCCTCGTAGACGCCTTGAACTAATGCAGTGCCAACGGCACAGTCTGCACATATGTTCGTCAAACCACCGAGCATCGGTTCCACCATCGCCTCCAACTTGCGATCGAATCGCGCCAGAACCTCTTCAAGAGGCGCTTTCACCTGTTCGTCATTCGGGTGTGACGTCTCGTCGATCCCACCACTGCCGCCAAATGTAACGCACACTTTTCACAACACGTGAAAAGCACAAGATGAACTTCTTTATCGGCAGCCATTGTTGTTGTTCACCTGACAATATATGGCTCACGCCCACTGTGGGGGATTGGCCAAGATTTGGGTGCTAAAAAATTTTATATTTAGGAATGAAGTAATGTACACAGAGAAATGGTGAAGTGGTATTAATGTAATATGGGGGAAGGAGGAAAAACTCTAATGATTCACATAATGAAAAATTGAATAATAGAAAAAAGACTAAAATTTGTATTAAACGTTAGTTGTGAATTTGAATAAATATAACGATATTTCTGGCTTGTTTAAAAACGACCAGTTTCATTAATGTAATTTTTCACGGCCAAGCAAACATTCGTATTGCAGTATCCAGAAATGGAGGCACCAAAAGACAGCACCACAGGCGTAGACACGTCTATTCCAAGAGCTCTCAAGGGGTTTTCTAAGCATGTTTTCCTGGCCACGGTAAATCGTCGACAGCTCAAAAGGAAATGATCTATCGTCTCTGGCTCTCCGCAGAATGCACACAGTGGTGAAGGAACCCGACCAGACCTGTGTTCATAGAAATTTAGGTTCGGTACACGGCATCGTAGCCTCGTAAGGGACACTTCCAGCTGACGTGCTTGACATACTGTTCTCCGCCAGGGATATAGAAGGTGACAATAATCTGTGGAGTTCGTCAACGCGGAGTCTTTCAACGCTTCCCTTATGACTCGCCTACGAAAGCTAGCAGCCGTGACATAAGCGGACGCAGGAAAGTAGGGCGGAATCGGTCCGTCTAGAGCAGCCTTTGCTAAAGAATCAGCAACTTCGTTGAGGAGCAATCCTTTATGACCGGGGACCCACATTAAACGGACTGTTCTCAAATGCGAAGGTACTAATGCCTGGCGCACGTCAGTGATGGTTTGGAAGTGGTTTGAAGTCGCCTTGAGTTCCTTCTGGACCGCCTGTGGGTTTGTGAGCCTGATGACGCCTCCATTCCTAGGCACCAGTGCAACAGGAATGCTGCTGACACCACTGCGGAAAAATAAGTCTAAAGGCAACTCATTAGTCGGGAGGGAGGCTGACCAGGGGGACTGAGCCTGGCCACGAGAATTGGTCGACATCAACAAGGATTGCGCTGAAAGTTAAGGACAAAAGTAGCTCGAGACTATAAGAAAACTAAAACAAAAGCTAAAGCACCCAATACTTAGCCAAACCGCCACGACGCAATCGAACGCTTAGTCCGATCAAGCCGTCATGATCCTCTTCGTCCTCGTCGTCTCCTATCTTCCCTCGTCCATTTTGAGACCTTGCCCCACAACGGTTCCTTTTGCCATGTTACAATGTTAATAGAAATTAAGAAGAAGTGGACATGGGTGGGCCATGTAATGCGAAGACAATACAACCTTTGGTCATTAAGGGTAACAGAGTGGATTCCTAGAGAAGGCAAGCGTGGCAGGGGGCGGCAGAAAGTTAGGTGGGCAGAAGAGATCAGGAGTTTCCAGGGATAAATTGGGCCTAGTTAGCACAGAATAGGGATATTTGGAGAGCTATTGGAGAAACCTTTGCCCTGCATTGGGCGTAGACACGCTAATGATGATGATAATTAAGATGAATCCGTTTTGTTACGTCGCAACTGCTTGAACCGACAGCTTGCTGACTGGCGTTCCGCGGAGCTCCGTGCTACGACCATTACTTTTTCTCCTCTTTGTTAATGATGTTGTTAAGAATTTTCCTTCTAAAATTGAACTCTACGCTGGCGACTCTGTCCTCTATAAAGAAGTACGCTGTCCCTCAGGCCAAAACAGGAAAAATAATGTGTACACAAAATGTGCGCTCTTGGTGTGACCGATGGCATACGGCATTAACTTCGAAAAAAGTCTATATGCAAAGCGCTAATACAAAGTCCATTAAAGTTTGAGTGCTGCACTAACCACACCAAGCTTTACGAAGTCGCGCACATTATATATCTCCGTTTATGAATCACTAATGGCCTTAACTGGACTATACAAATTGGTACAGTAACTAACACTGTAATGCGGAAAAAGCTTTTCTTACTCAGTAGAGCTTTGAAGCTTTCAAACCCCTCGACTTCTTTTCGCATATAAGTCCATCATTATACCTACCTTGGATTACCCCTGCGTTATCTGGTACGCTTTCACTAAAACTAATATCAACAAGTAGAAAGAGACCATGAAAACCCATTCGTTTTCTTTACAACTTTGGACACACGTCAATGACAAAATTTACAGCTCGGTCTAATGTAACTACACTAATGATAGAAATCGCCTAACAGACTGAAATTTCTATATCAACTAAAAAAAAAAGGACATTACAAGATTGACCTTACTGAACTGCTTTTTGTATCCGCATACGCTACCAGGACAAAAGCCTGAGCTAACAATGAGGCCCTTAGGTCCGCAAACTGGTGTAACTATTTATTCTTACCGCGGACTATAAATCACTGAAACAAGCCACAAACACCGAAGTTTTCCAGGCATCTTTGGCATTATTTTCTTCCAGCCTTAACAACAGTGTACAAATCAATGCGTTTAAGCCCTGTAAGCACTCGTGCATTTGATTAGCTTTGTCTTGCACAACCTGAGTGAATGTTTTGCTTGAGGTGCTTTGTAGATATCTCTGTGTATTTATATGTTGGGCGTTCGTTGTTTTCTTTCTTAAAGTTTTCGTACTACCTTGTAACTCACTCTGCGAAAATCTTTAAGAGGGACTCTATTATAAATAAATAATTCTGTCTACGCTGCTTATATTGCATGTCATTCGTTATCAACTGGAACTCGTGAAAGTTGCTGCCGATAGCTCATGTTGATGTCCCTTAAAAGCGTTGGTTCACTTCTTCTTTTTTAATACTCTTTTACGAGACTACTTCAGTATTCCACTCATTTACAAGAGGTTTGAAACACGTTCCAGCTCTTAACGTTGCCTTTATGCAGTACCGCGGTATCTTCCAGCAACGAAGAGAACTGGCACGCCTTCATTCCCATTTGCAGCCAATTCTGCTCGGTACGTGCGTCCATTATGCCAAGCGTAAAACGTCTATTGAAGCATCCAAAAAAGAGGGAGTCGGAAGAACTGCCGTTTTGCTCAATATGTATGCCTATTGTTTCCTCGCAGAAATTTCAGCTGAGGCTTATAGGGCGAAAATTATGTGCACATCGGGCGCCGCAAATATGCCCTATATTACGCCTACCGTACGCCGATCGTGTAGACCAGAAAACGTGCACAGATGAGGGTGCTCTGTAGGACCGGTCGAAAACTCCCCTCTCGGCGTTTCGCTGCTTTACGTGTATAAGAGCGTAGGTTCTCCCCGACACCTTGCTGTCAGCTTCTTATCCTCAGCATTTCTTTTCATCCTCCAACTGAGTAAAGGCTGCTAAGAATGGACACGTCCACTTTCGTAGGCGTTCATGTCGGAGAGCTGCAACCGACGCCTGCGGTGGAATGCAAATGACTTCTACACAACGGTGCAGACCCTTTAATCATAAAGGTCTACTCACCTAGCAGGCGAGCCCACGTGACGTACGCTGTTATCTATGATTCGAGAAACGACGTCGGTACGCGCCGAAGGACATGAGTCAAGGCCAAGCGACGCATCAACGTTGGCGACTGCTTCTATAAACAACACCATTCCTACAGTGCACGACATTTCAGTGTCTTTTGCTTCGCCGAACTCAGCTCAAATAGTTATTTCGCGCTCTTTCTGTCATTGTCCTGCGTGAGGAAGCGCGCTGTGTTGCAGTCGTGCTTCCCAGTAAAAAAAATATTTCAGCCAACACACTACGTTCTTTGTCTAAGAATGTTTATTTCAGAGTAGGCTCAACTAAGAGAAGATGCACATTATACATTCTGATCAGGTAACACTGTACGTGGCCGCCATATTTCTTGGGGCGCAGTCGCGGAAACGACTGCTCGCGCCAGAAATTAGCAAAGGCTGAGAGGCAGACATTGACGGCTATTCTGGGCCAACGAAACGCAGTGGTCTCCTGCGACAACCATTGGTGAAAGCCCACCTTACTGTGCTCCCATGAGACGGCGCCGCCACAATAACGGAGTTTTACGGTCATGAATACGTCCGCTGACTGCAGGTTCTAAAGGTGTACTGCTTCACAAAGGGAATAGTACGGTTCAAATTCGTTTTCTGCGACGCGTGCTTCAGACTTGAGGTAAGCATTGCACAATACTTCTCATAGTCAAGAGGTCCACCAGGGTAAGTTCGTGTGGCAATGCCGGATTTAGAAATCACGTTGTTCGGAGCGACACTGTGCCTCTCTTTTTTAATCGCGAGCTCTCTTTTTTAGTCGCGGGCTTCCCCACTGTTCGAAGTTGTGTGTTCCAAAGAAGTGACGCAGCAGTGTTGCAAAAAAATTATGTTCTGCGTCTCGGAAGAAGTAATGCCTGGACACAAGCTCGGTGCACCAAGAACGTAGGGGGGAAATTACACCATGCCATTGAGAAATTTCGCGCGTACGGACGGCTTCGGTGCTGCTAGGCGAAGGCCTGTTGCTTTCAGCAGGCCGTCTACTAATAGGATTGGGATATGGCCGTCGCATTTTCTTTACCAAAGGGGAGAGGGGCGATTAGTACTGAGGGCACTGCAGTAGCTCTTATAAAAATATCTGGGCCCGTATTCACAAAAACAACTTACGACAAAAATGCTGGTAAGAGAAAATTTCAGCCAATCCTGATGCTGGACATATCATTACAGAAGCCCGCTGACCAATGGCAAAAAGCACTTACGAAAGAGAAGTTTTGTGAATTCGGCCCCTGAAGCGCATTCCACGCCACTGCAATCTGAATAAACAGTATAGCTGGCAAGCAAGCGCCACCAGTTTGCGAACGCGGGTTGACTATCCCTGGCAAATGAGTTCCTGAAAAAACTCACAGGGTGGACTAAAATTCGCGAGAGCTTTTCATTTCACAAAAAGAAAGCTTTCTAGGTCCGGAGTTCAAGCCAAGGAGCAGCGCCTGTGCGCGGCGCTCGCTCTAACAATTGAGCTGGCAAGGATGCTAGGAATTGACAGCGAGAGGGCGAATTAATTGACAAATAAAAGCACGTGACGTGAATATGGCAAGTAGGTTGCGCGGGAACCCACACGGGAAACTACGATCCGCCTCTTTGTAGCGCTAAGCAACACGAAAATCCACAGAGATGTTCAATTTTTTTCAAACGTTACAGGGCCTTGGAGGTTTCCGCAGAATTGATTTGCCATATCGCCCTGCCACGGTGGTCTAGTGGCTATGGTACTCAGCTGCTGATCCGAGGCTCGCGGGACGGAATCCCGGGTGTGGCGGCTGCATTTCGATGGAGGCGGAATGTTGAGGCCCGTTTGCAGTGCCATGTCAGTCAGTGCGCGTTAAAGAAACCCAAGTGGCCAAAATTTCCGGACTACGGCGTCTCTCATAATCAGAGATGGTTTTGGGACGTTATACCTCACATAACAATAATTTGCCATATCCACGTGCTTCTAGTTGTTGATCGATTCGCCGTCGCTATCAATTCCTAGCCTCCTGACTGGCTACATCGGCAAAGCTAGCCCTCCAGACATGCGTTGTTCGTGGTTTCGAACCGCGAACCAGGACGAATTTTTCGTCAAGTAGACGCTTTCAGTTATGATAAATCCGTATGGATTACTTGTACCTTTGTGATACTAACGGCTGCATGCTAATCTTACCTTTAGTTATTGATCTTTCTTTCTTTATATCTATATAAATTGAACTCCCATCCTTTTCTCGGGCTCACTCTCTCCTGTTTTCTACCCCCTGCTATACTAAACTGTGGTCCAGTATAGCAGGACAAATCCCAACATAGAAACGCAACAGCTGTTTATTTGATGAGGAAAGGCAGCAGGCTAGCATACCGACGCTACACACGTCCATGTAGCGCAATGAAGCAAGAGCTTCCGAGCCTGGCAGCCTGTTTTCGTAGCCATCGTCAGTGACACTCACCTCTGTTGTTGCTGCTGCAATAGACCTTTGTATTGTCGTACATGACGTGCTGCCTATAGACGTGTTGCGTTGGGCTGGATGGTACACAGGCGTAGGCTCCACGCAGACATGCGCGGAGTGTGTCTCAACAGCAGGCTCCGCCCCCCTCCCCGCGCTGTGGAGAGCCCTCAGTGCTTGAGGCGTAGCCGACGGCCATAACGTGTAGTCACTTAGGCAGGCAGTGATGTTGGGGGTTGTGGATGGACGCTTGTGGGTGCCCTGGTGTTTTCTGATTTGTCGGAAGCAATATATGTTGGCTTCAGCCACTCGATAGAGACGCGGACGGCTCTCCCGTTACCGTACAGGATGACGTTTTCTTCGTCGCGATGGCCGAGAAGTTAGGGTCCGCTGTATGAAGGTGGGAAAGGCGCACGAACAGTGCCGTCGCGGAGAACATACGACCATGTTTCCAAAGTTCTTAAAGGGACTCTTCAACAGTTTTGGCGATTTTATGCAAATATGGTGATCCGGTAGAGCGAGTCACTAGGCTCATTAGAGGACCGATTTGAGCGCTCTGCATAAAGTGTGTAACTTACAATAAGGTTTTGAACACGCGCATCGCAAAAGATCCCAGCGGCTCGCCAAAAGGCATTTTCAAACGCCCCCGCCTATCGAACGATGGATGTGAGGCCGCTGATTGGCCCCTAACCAGTGACGTGCACGTAATTTTCCCCAACCTAACTACGAACAACATGCTCCTACAATTTACAGCGTACACACGACAACGTACGCACGCTGTCGGGTGTCCCCCAGCGTACACACGAGTCGCCGGCGCTCTATTACGGAGGATAGCACAGCCGAGACCAGCGACCTCAGTAAAGATATTGGGGCGCTATGTCGCTGCGGAGAGCTCGGCAGGGCGGCTGACGCGGGAGGCGCGGTCGTCGCTAGAGCACACTCCCCAGCTGATCGAGTTGAGGAGGAACAGCAGTGGTAAAGAGGAATGCAACAGAAATAAACCCTTAGCTGCCTTAGCGCATGGTGTTTCGCCTTATTTATGGCGTGAGTGATTTCACAATTGTGTTGCCTAATCAGTGACGCAATATCAAGAAAACATTTCAGGGAACCTTTAAACACGAACAGCATCGTCTTGGCGTGAAGTTCCACAGGCGGCGGGCGCAGGGCGCCCTGTGCGACGGAGCCGAGCGACGAAGTCCATAGGGTCCGAGCTGGTGATGTCGGAAGTAGAATCGGAGAAAAATTTCCCATTTAGATAAAGTGGTTCCCGTATACAAGTTCTGCACGCGTAGCCTGAATGTCTGGTTTCAAGGTGACGTGCATACCGAGAGCGACGCTGGGAGAGCCTCAAGCCAGGCTGAGTTAGTGTGGCACATAATGGCTGCCTTGAGCTGTCGATGGGACCTCTCGAACGATCATCCCGTTGGCGCCAGAGTGGGAACTGGGGGTTCGCAAACGTTTGAACCCTGCTGACAGCCCGAGGAGCCTGAATAGCTAACATTCGAATTGCCGTCCTTGATCGCTTGTGACGCGACTAGGAGTGCCAAAGCGGAAAATCCAGCGGGAGGAGAAGGCCGAAGGGACGTCTTCTGAAATAATCCTTTCAGATGCGATGCCTCGGTTCATCGAGTGTAACAATCACTGGCGGTGAGGTAACAGTAGTAAGGTCCAGCTGGCGAAGGGGGCGAGCAATGTCGATATGGACGTGTTGACACCGTTCCGACGGCAAGAGAAATGTTCCGAGTGGCGAAGTGATGTGCCGAATAATTTTGGCGGGTTGGCAGTGCATGGACGTGCGTCCCCAGATGCCGCAGTCACGTTGCAGTGAGCGTCAAACGTAACGCTCAGTCACTAGGCGCTTAAAAATGCGAATGCCGGGATGGCTGAGGTTCTGCAGCAGTTGAGAAGACTGCAGCGATGCGGAGAACGCATATATTATCTCACCCGTCCTGTCGATATGTCGCAGTACAGGCTGTCCATCGAGCTAGGGACGGCATTTCGTTGACCAACAGACGGCAACGTCGACCGAGCGACCCAACTGAGGAGGAGTATTTGCCAGTTCTTATGCATCAGGAAAAAGATGCGGCAGCAGTGAATATTTTTTTACCCAGAGACATTCACTTATCAACGCCAGCTTCACTAACGACCACAAGAAATAGAAACAAATATTTTGCCGACAAGAAAAACCGCACATACCTTGAACTAGCAGTGTGCCAGCAAACATTGACACGTGGTGCTGTTTTCGTTGATAAGGAGAACGCCGTTACCACTTTCCTGTGACAACCGCGCTTGTTTTGATTGTTTGCCGGGAGCGCCGTTATCACTTTCTGTTACGCGCAACGCAGGCCGCGTTTGTCTTGCATGTCACTCTGGGAACCGTGTCGACCATTCCTAGAAACTTCGCATGCCAGACGGGCACATCTAATGACTCCTGGAATTTTAGAGATAATGCGAGAACGCCTTATCAGGCGTGTATAAAAGCCGACGCATTTCGCCGTTTATCAGGTTTTCCGCCTACCGACGGCTGTTCACGCCGCTATTGCTTTGCAGTGCGATTGCCTTTGTTTTGCTGGGCGCAGGTTCCCCGAATAAAGAGTTCGCCTGACATCGTCTCCAGTTATGCTGCTTCCGAATCGCCACAACATGTTGTTGGAAAGGCATTGTTCCTGTTTTGTTTTGTTTTTTTGAAGCAAACAGTTCAGGGCGGACAATATTCTGGGGATTCATTTACAATTTAGCGTACTTCGCATTGTGTCGTTCGAAAGAAAAATCATTCCCGTTGGTCACTGAACAAGCGTAGAAGCCCAGGTATAGAGATACATCACTACATCACCTATGTAGTATATCGAAATGCGCCTATACTGCTACACGAAAAAAATTCCCCGCCCTTTGCAGAAGGTGCAGAACAGTACCAGCACAGGCTAGACTTTGCTGTGTGTCCGTCAATCTTTTCTTCATGTCATCACAACCATCACAATCATCATCGTCATAAGCCTGTCCACGCCCACTAGAGGTCAAAGTCTGCCGCCATAGACGTCCACTTATCCCGATCCTGTGCTATCTGCCACCACTTTATCCCCACCAATTTGTTGATCTCATCTGCCCGCCATTCTGCCGCCCCTGCCAAGCGTGCCTCCTCTACGTATGCACTGCGTTGCCCTTAAATGCAACGATTAGCTTGCCTTCGACCTGCATGCACAGCCCACGTTCATTTTTCTGGTTTTCAATGGTTTTCTACTACGATTTCATTAACACGCCTTTGTTCCTCCACCCACTCCACTCTGCTGTGTTCTCTTATAAGGTTACAACTATCAATTTCCGTTGCAATGCTGTCTGCTTCGTCATCACTGTCAGTTGAACCCCTTTTGAGAGCTACCACGTTTCTCTCCCGCATGGAAGTACTGGTGCGATGCAGCTGTTATGCACTTCACTCTACAGGGACAACGGTAAGCAGCAGCCGAATGACGGCACCGGCGCCGTACATGTACAGCATCCACCTCTCATGCAAGAAGACGGTGGTTGAAGTTTCGGTGCCGGACAATTCTCCATCGGTTTAAAGAGTCCTGCAGATAACACGCATTGTGGGAATTGGTGCCATGAGAACTATTCAGCGAGTAAAATACCTATGAAGGATTGTTCGGTACTCATCGAAGTGTTGCATATGTAACCAAGGTCTTTCAGCAAAGGCAACAGTACCAAACCGACTGCTGAGCACGGAATGACGAGGAACGGATCTGCAAATTTTCAACACCTAGAGTCCTTTAATGTGCACTGTCAACGCAGAGCCCCGCGATACTCTATGGTAGGAGAAGCAGCGCCTCACACTGGTATGGCCGTGGATGGGACATAGCGATGATACGGATGTATAAACCCCTAATAAGGGAGCTGTTAGGATATGCATCTTTTGTCTGGAATTCTTAGAAGCCATTTCCCATTAAGAAATAGGGTAATTACAAGAAGAGCTATCTGTTTCACATGCCGCAGGATATACAGTAACTTTTCACAATGCACCGACGCTTTCAACTTAAGAGTTAATGACACTCTCAGACCGCCAAAGCACGGAATCGCTGCAACTTCTGTACTGCGTTCTTCTTCATATGTCTGTACTTATCGGCTTTCTCCTGACAGTTATTTAACTTTCACAATACCATCTAACTTAGTCAGACGTCGTTAACTAAATATGGCCCGTTGCCCGCACAGACTCTTTTAAATGCCGCTACTTCCCTCTTGTAATTGACAACTGGGATTCTTGCCGTGAATCCAATCGCTCCCTTCATGCAAACTTATTTTTAGCCGTACTGAAGAATAAGGCGGCTCATTTTCCTTTGCCTGTATTTCTCCTACATACACTCACTCCTGCAACAGCCCACGAGGTCTGCAGTATCTAGAAATAAATTTATGTATTTACTATATTTTCAGTCACGTCTCAGTGGGCCGTTCTCGGGGGCTCTTAAGCGCGTGTAGCAGTGCGTATACTGATAACAAAATGTAAATATCAAGAATCAAGCCAGAATTTAGGTGAATCAAAGGTTTTTATTGTTTGGAGAAGGAAACAAGTGATTTCAATCAAGTGTGACTTAAACGAAACAAGTATTACATAGCGTGATTGATAATCGCCCTGAGTACACCAAATGTACAACGCATCATTTGACTTGCTTCCAATGATTTCGTGCAATGTGTTGCTGAACTGTTCCCGGCTACGCCACGTTGGTCATTCTGATTAGGCAATACCGCCGCTCGGATGGAGATTCATGTTCAGTAAGTACGACGGTTTTGAATTATTAGCTCGATTGCAACGGTAAAAACTCAGCTGGAGAGGAAGCAGCAGAGTGCTGTAGATGCCTTGCCGTGCTGTGCCTGGCACGGTAGAACATGCGCCGAAGACGTCGCGCCATCCCTAACGGCTTCTGTCGTTGGGACTGGTCAACAGCTGTCTAAGAAGTGATAGCTCAGGCGGCTGTTCCCGCAAGGCAATGTGGAGGGTTTAACTCGTGACATGTGCAGCGTCTCTCGGAACAGAAAATGGCGAAGGTCAGCGCGACATTGTTCACACGTGCGTGGGGCGGCTGTCCCCCCCCCAATTTAAGAACGGTGCGGCGCGCTGGAACGGGGTTCTTTCTGGCAGGAAAGCTTCGATGTCGACTAGCTGGAAGCCCAGCAAGGTCCGGGCAGGAAGTTACATTCTGTAAACATTGTTCCCTGAATATAACTTATGTTTGCGCTGCTTAACCTTTATAGTTAAGGTGTATAAACTCCCTCACCAAGAACGTCCTCATCGGACTCATCACCTTAGCGTGGAGGTCAGCCTATGGCTGAACGGAAGAAGAAAAGGAAGAACTCATAAATTAATGCGATATAACGAATGCGGTAGACCCGCATTGGTCGAATACGCGCCATGACAAGCAGTCAACGAGAAAATTGCCTGTTCCGAATCGTTTGGCAATCAGCGAAGTGCTTCTAGTTGTATAAGCGTCGTTGCGGAAATTGACTGGTTGTGTGCGTAACACCGGATCTCCAGGCACGTTGAGAGCCCCGTGGTGAATTGTGGTGCCCAAGCACGTCATTGCACGGGTCTGTGTTTTGTGCAAGATAAATGTACGCTACGGTGAGTCGATGTGGATATGATAAGCGAAGTTTGTCGGAGTATTCTCACGGGGACCACCACACCGGGACAAAAGCCCGCTGATTGACCGTAGTCACGTAATGTTTAGTACTTTGCTCTAAGGTTGCTTTCCAAGAATACTGCAGATCACAAGCGTATTAGAAACCGGTGTCATTGTGAAGCAATGGATGAGGAAATTTCCAGGTGAGTTCGGCATTCTGCCAAGTCTTACGAGAAGGATCCGCGATCTTAGTGCACAGCGCATCAATGCCCACTCATGAGTGTTTAGGGTGGGCTAACCAGGAACGCGGAAAGTACTGTGGCGACTGAATGCCAGCTCATGGTGCGACTTAACGTTCGCACTCACTAAAGTGAGTGCCAACACTACGTGGCATCATGAGCACCGCCATTTCGCCTAGCTCACTCATCCCTGACTCACCCAAGCTGGCACCCGCTAACGTGATTGAGGTGCAAAAGCATACCGAATGGTGTCAGGGCATATCTATTGTTATGATAGTGCTATCATACAACAAAGGCGCACAGCGCGCGTTACACAAGGAGCATCATTACAACTGTTGGTTCAATAGGCTCTTGTACTTTATATACAGCGTGGGCGCAGACGCTGTAGCCTAGTAGTAGAGTGCTCGCTTGGCACCTCGAGGGCCCCTGTTCCATACCCCATTCCTCCCCACTACCTTCCATGCTACCTTCCTCCATCTTGGTAAGCCGCACGAGTGCCTGTGTGCTCGTTATGTCTACTTCAGATTCGAAGCGAGGACAGAGACTGTTTTGTTCTTGTTTTGATAGCGGAGAGCTGGCGCTCCGGTGGCAACCACGAGCAGAAAAATTTGGGCCGATTCTGTACGGAGTGCTCTTTTAAGGCGCAGAAAAATTCAGCTGCAGCTCGAAGTTTCGGCTTCGGTGCCCGCAGCCGTCACGTTTCATATGTAAATTTAGTTCTTCCTTGATTAACAGACACCCGTCGCACATACGTGAAACCACAGGGCCGAGCACTACAAGTGTAAGCAACGAGTGATCGCAGTATCGTTAGTTCTGAAAGAACATTTCGTGCTAGTGATGCAAAAGTTAACCATTCATGTTCGTCATACATTTATACCCTACCTCCCAAATATTGGGGCATGCGATGTGAACGAGACGACCATGATAGCACCGAGATAGATAGATAGATAGATAGATAGATAGATAGATAGATAGATAGATAGATAGATAGATAGATAGATAGATAGATAGATAGATAGATAGATAGATAGATAGATAGATAGATAGATAGATAGATAGATAGATACGGTTAAAGTTGCCGAAGTTCTCCAAGAAATACTTCACGTTTGTTTGTACATCGAGCTGGAGAGATGGAGCTGCCACGTTACACCGCAATGGATCAATGGACCGCATTGCTCTTGCACATCACAAGAGCCCTCATGCTCAAGCAGGAAGTTAGGTGACGGGCAGCGATAAAATTCTTTATTGTAACGTCAGGCTTTCGACGATATCAATAAGATGCAGAATCCAGATCATAGTACTCATCTTCAACCATGGCGCAGAGGTTACTATTCTGTGAATACTTCATGCAGGTGCAGTTTCTTGGACACTCGCTGTCTTTAGTACACTGCCAAAATAGAAAGAAAGGGAACAGGGTCATGTGATCTTTTATCTGGTAGGCTCAACCCAATGAACCCAAGGAAGAGACAGGGGACACGAATTATATTTTAACTATAACGTATAAATACGACACAAACGGAGAGGAATTAAAGTGGACGAAAACACATCTGCCATCGGCAGAGACCGAACCCACGTCCGACTTTTCGGTCGGACATGCCACCGAACATCGCAGGTTCCCTCACTACTGACGGCAGGCGTTTTTTCTTTTATCTTGAATTCTTTTCCATTGATATCATACCTACTACAATAGACTCAAGACCCCCAATTCTCGTCCGCTATTCCTTCCTTGACTGCATTGCCTCTTTACGACATTAGAATCTGCAAAAATACGGCATTTTGAAGAAAGTGATCAACGCGTTCAGAGAGCTGAGTATCCAGTAAAAGGAACGAACGGTTTAGTGAAAAAAGACCCTGAAGATTCCAAGCATTGTAGTCATCGATGTCATGGTAAGCAGTCAGCGGAGAAATTCCCTATGGTGAATTGTGCGACATCAGCCAAATGCTACGACTAAAAATAATGCCCTTGCGCAGAGTGCTTGAGCAGATTTTTTCTTACTTTGGGCTATCCACGAACGTCGAGAACGCAGTTGTCAGTGCTGGGTAGCTCATAGTACGACGTAGCGTTGGCATTTACGTTAAAGGAGATGTGTGTGTTTTCCAAAAAGAAATACGCGCTACGTTGTGCTGATGCGCCTTTCCTAAGTGCCGTTCATTGGAGCATTCCTATTGGATCGAGGGACGTTGACAGAAGCATGCCTAATGATAGAAGAACATGCGTATTGTTTTTGTTACACTGCTGCAAAAGCGGTTAACGCAGACTAGAACCGCATTTGGTGTTAGCAAGTGTGTCAGAACCGCTCATGCAATACTTTTATTCACTGTACGTGCCCCGCGGGACAAGCGCCGTAGCAGTGTAATAGCATGCATACCTGGCACCACAAGGACCATGGTTCGGTTCCGACCACTTTGCTGCTCGGTGATTATAGAACTTTGGTCAGTGTCCGTGTCCCTGTTATACATACATTTGAAAGCTACGACAAATGGTGTGCGTTCTTTTGTTTAGGTAATGAAATGTTTAAGCTTTATTTTAGTGGGCCCTTGACAGGCATAGGTTGCATAAAATCGATACACTTATGGTGCATATCGCACGAGGTCGCGCTTGCGCGCCGGGCTCACCGAGGTCGGTTCGCAGTCTAGGGCCCGCGACGAGTCTGGTCCAATATTGGTAGAGACTAACCCCCACCACCCTGCGCTTTAGGTACATGCCCTTCACCTTGAACAGAGTAACAAAGCATCATCAACCTTCTCGCAGGGCACTTACCTTTACCACTAGACCACCGTGCGGAATTTGCGCACCGTATAATTGCCAGTGCGAAAAAAACCAATCTTTGAGTAGAATCGAATGCGAGTACTTATGTGCGAATGTCGAATAAAATAATTATTAATCGAGACCGATGCTTTGTACACCACTTAACCTTTATTCTATCAGATAATTGCGTTGAAGGCAATGTAGCTGGCAGCTATCAGCAGAAAATACGTGCACCAGCAAGAAAGATTGTCATAATGCTAATCACTCCCTTCTGGAACAAAGAGCTAGCTTTCTTCGAAATGACTGGTAGTAGTGCCTTAAGAAAAAGCGAAAGAAACTAGACCCTCTGCCACGCGTGTGAAATCAGAGGAAGCGTTGGAGTTGGAGCAAAAGTTTCAGTTCACCATCACTATCACTTAGCACTTTCATTACGACTATCACTCTCATTTAGCCGCGGGCTGAGGGAAAGACGAGGGTTGTGGTTCGAGGGCAAGTACGGTCCTTAGTTTTTCTTTATCTCTTTCTATATGGCCGTTTGATATAACCACAACCGTGCATCAATGCGGGCAGTGAGTCAAGGACAAGAACAGGTCCAATTTTTCCTTCTGCGAAACTTGAGACTAGTTCGGCAGTGGTGTGTTCCTCAAACGCAGCTAAATACGTCTCTTGCATATTTGCAGCGGATCGCCTGCGTGGATCGCCGGCGTGAAGTGCTGCCAATACGAAGCCGCCCACCTTGGCGAAGTCGCCAAGGGGGAGGAAACCACAGGCATCGTTTGCACCACTGCGCCTGCGCCTACCGTTACCTGCCGACAAAAAAGACTCAGCGTGCCTTCACCGAGCTTAGTTCAGCAGCGGTGTGTTCCTCGAACGCAGCTAAATCCGTCTCTCGCATATTTTCAGGTGAGAATACTGCTCTTTTCATATTGCCTGCTTCTAAAACACCGCTGCCGAACACAGCCTTTGAGCTTCTTGTCTTTGGTACTTGTGTGTTGTAAATTTGTGTGCTATGTCTAAAGAAAACAAAGAAATTATGAAACAGTTCGAGGAATTCCGACGGGAACTTCGCCTTGAAATTCGTTCTCTCAAGGTGAGCGTAAGGTATTGTTCGGACACAAGTGACAGCGTTTCTGAAATTCAGAAAGATATTAAGGAGCTTAAGCTAGACATGAAGAGGCTCGTAGAAAAGAATGCAAAGCTTGAACAGGAAAATGAGAGACTGCAGGCTAGGATTGACGAACTTGAGCAGTATCAGAGGTTGAACAATATTGAGGTGAAGGGCCTACCTGACGGTTGTAATGCAACGGCAGCTATCAAAGCCATCGGCTTGAAATTGGGCGAGACCATTGATGACTTGGATATTGATGTTTGTCATATGGTCGAAACATCGAAGGGTCGAGCAAAGAATCTCATTGTTCGCTTCACGCGCCGTTCCAAACGCAACGCTATTCTGGCTAAAGCCAGGAAAGCTCGACTGACTACTCAGTCCCTCGAGTATGAAGGCCAATCAAGACCCATTTTTGTAAACGAGCACCTAACACGCAAAAACAAGCAGCTGCTAGGCGCTGCCATTTCTCGTAAAAAAGTTGTTGGTTGGAAGCATGTCTGGAGCAGCAATGGCCGAGTGC
Source organism: Hyalomma asiaticum (assembly GCA_013339685.2). Classification (NCBI taxonomy): domain Eukaryota; kingdom Metazoa; phylum Arthropoda; class Arachnida; order Ixodida; family Ixodidae; genus Hyalomma; species Hyalomma asiaticum. The sequence continues at coordinate 105,497,360 of CM023484.1, read as the reverse complement.
TTGCGCGTCGAGGGGATTCAACACCTGTTCTGCACATCGTATCGTTGGCAGATGTAGATCGCATGATTGCCTCAAGTCCAACTGCAGGGCTTGATACTGAGCCCTTGTACGCATGAGCGACTGATTGGCGCCAAACTTTGTAAATTTTCGCTCTCTAATGCCTGCTCTGGGGTCCATTGACTACATGAGTCCTGAGCAAATAAAGGATTACATCGGTTCTCAGTTCCTATCTTGCGGTCCCGTTACATGCTTTCATATCAATTCTCGTTCAATGTGCAACAAATTTGATGAGTTTACGGTACTCCTAAATCGCTTCGGCTTTCGTTTCGATGTAATAATGATATCTGAGACATGGTATGCAGACGGTAATGTCTTTACATTACCAATGTATCAAACGTATTTTGCTAACCGTTCAAATGGACGTAGAGGCGGTGGTGTCTCGGTGCTTGTCCGTTCGGATCTTGAATGTCACTTGATTCCCGAGTTTTCCTTTATGTCTGATAATTGCGAAGTGCTCTCTCTTCGTTCCAACCGAACCATATTTTCTGTTTTCTATCGTCCACCAAATGGTGTTGCATCGGAGTTCATAAATTGCTTTGATGGCCTTCTTCAGTATGTCAATGAAAATAATTACACTTTTTATTGTGGAGGTGATTTTAACAATGATATGCTGGCTGATAGTGCTCTGCGATTTGACTTTGATGTCACGGTATCTTCTAACGCATGTGCACATGTGATTACTTTGCCAACTCGCGTCACACAGGTATCAGCGACACTTCTTGATACATTTGTAACGAACATTGAATTATCGCTTACAAAATCTGGTGTTGTTTCCTGTGACCTCAGCGATCATATGGGAATATTTTTGTGTGCATTGAAGCAAACGAGTAAGCGTCCATTACAGTGTGCTCGATACTATCAGGCAATAACTGCTAACAGCCTTGAGTCATTTCGTACTGCAATACGGAATGCATCATGGGATGACGTATTCTGTGCAGTAGAAGCAGATACTGCTTATGAAACATTTATTAATAATTTTAAAGCAATATACTCTGAGCATTTCCCCATGAAGAAAGCATCACGACGACAGAAAATTCGGAAGCCTTGGATTAGCCCTTTTTTGCTTCATCGCATCAGTGTTAAGGACCAGCTTTACAAAACGTTTATCAAAACTAGAGAACATTCGGCGCTATCGGAATACAAGGTGTATAGAAACAAATTGAACAAGGATATCAGAGCTGCTAAGACTCAGTATTATACGGACATTTTCCAGCGTAGCAGTGGCCGTAGTGATGCTCTCTGGCGGCAGCTATCCACTCTTCTAAATCCTGGATGTAAAAGTGAAATACCTGTTACAATGATTTGCAACGGAATTGAAACATGCAGTCCTTCACTTGCGAATTCCTTCAATAACTCTTTCCTTGCGCATTCCCAGTCCAGTGGTAGTATCGACGCACTGAAATACCTTTAACCGAGTGGTCACGAAAGCGTTTTGCTTTCTTCTGTTGACAGCCAAGAACTTGCCACCATATTTCGTAGCCTTAAAAACAGCACTTCGTTGGATAAAGACGACCTACAGATATCGCCTGTCAAACATGTTATCGACCTGATTGCCGCTCCACTGACCCACATTGTTCACCTTTTCTTTACGACGTCCACTTTCCCTGTTCAAATGCAAGTCGCTAAGGTGATCCCGGTCTTTAAAAAAGGTGATAAGAATAATGTTGCTAACTACAGGCCGATATCGCTACTCCCTGTTTTCTCCAAGGGCTTAGAAAAAGCCATTTTAACACGTCTATCCAGTTTCATTGAGCGACATAACGTTATGACGTCATTCCAACACGGTTTCAGGAAAAATAAGTCGACTGATACTGCGCTGCTTGCACAGAAAGAATTCATTCTTCGAAATTTTGAAGAAAGACGCCTAGTATTAGCCCTCTTCATTGACTTTAGAAAAGCCTTCGACAGCCTAAATCATAAAATACTTCTTGCCAAACTTCTTAATGAGCGAACAGACAATGAAGCCTAGGAAAGCATAGGGGAAGTTACTTGTGTTATTCTAATTGTGGGGAAAGTAGAAAGGAATTAAATTGGACGAAAAGACAAACCTGCCTTCTTTTCGTCCACTTTAATTCCTTTCTACTTTCCCCACAATTAGAATAACACAAGTAACTTCCCCTATGCTTTCCTAGGCTTCATTGTCTGTTTGCTCATTAAGTTGTTTCTAACAAATAAAGAACGAGCCCTTGACCCCTTCCCTTTCGTTATTTCTTGCCAAACTAGAAAGCTATGGGATTCGAGGACGTGCCGCTGAGCTCGTGAATTCTTATTTGTCGCATCGACGTCAGTATACGTTAACGTTAACGGGCACTCGTCAGAAACGCTAGGTCTTAACTCAGGTGTGCCGCAGGGAAGTTTACTGGGACCTTTCTTGTTTAATGTATACATTAACGACATCGTAAATGTTCATGTTAACTCATTTTATGTTATATATGCCGATGACACAAGTGTTTTTTTAGCGGTAAAAATCCTGACGAATTGATAAGAAAAGCTAATGGAATGCTTGTCGCACTGGAAGGCTGGTCGAAACTAAATGCTCTAGAAATTCATGCGGCCAAAACGAAAGCAATCATTTTCCGCCCTAAGGGTAAAACTGTATCATTTTGCGAGTACCAGCATTTAAAACTCTTGGTGTTTGATTTACAGAAACGTTGCTGTGGGATGTGCATGTCATCCACGTGCGTTTAGCTGTCTCGCGTTTTGTTGGTCTCCTTTACCGTAATAGTTACGTTCTTGCGACTAATATCAAATTGATGCTATTCAAATCTTTGTTTACGTCCCAAGTGGATTATTGTCAACTTGTATGGGGCACTGGCACGCACACAGCCTTAAAGAAGCTCCACGTTCTACAGAAGAAGGCTTTACGCATCGTGTATAACTTAGCCAGAGATCATCCTTCTGCACAACTCTTCCATGCTGCCGGTATCCCAACAGTTTTTAATACATATAACTTACGCCTTGTTCTTAGATATAAATATGAAATACAAAAAAAATCCGCAATAAACTGACGCCCAAGGTCGCTGATCACGATGCGAGGAGGTCCATGTCTAAGGATAACGTGCGACAACAAGACAGCGACTTCTGCCGCCGTGACCGATGGCAGCGCGGCCGTCTCACAGTAGCGGGTAAGGTGGTCTACGCAGATGATGACCCAACAATTCCCATTTGAGGATCGCGGGAAAGGGCCAAGGAGGTCTATACCAACTTGCTCGAATGGAGCGCTAGGAGGAGGAACTGGCTGAAGTCAGCCATGTGGCGCGTTCGAAGGCACCTTGTAACGCTGACACTGGGAACAGCTGGCGACATACCGGTCGACATCTTTCCGCACCTTGGGCCAGTAGAAGCGTTCTTTAGCCCTGCAGAGCGTTCGTGCGGAACCAAGATGGCCGGAAGTTGGGTCGTCGTGTATGGCACATAAGATTTGAGTTCGAAGACGCTTCGGAACGACTAAGAGGTAGCGTGCACCAGTGGTCGAGTAGCTCTTTTTATACAGAACGCCGTCACGTAAGCGAAAACGACTGTCTGCAGGCGACTCCAGTGCTACCGCGAATAGTGGCTGCAAGCTTTCATCTTTCTGCTGCTCGGATATGAGGGTACCCATGTCCGGGAATTCCGGGGACAAAAAAGCGATGTATTGGTCGAAGTTATCGGCATCGCATTCAGTTGCCGGAAGTGGCATCCGAGAGAGACAATCAGCATCCCCGTGCCGCCGGCCGCTCTTGTAGCAAATAACAAAATCACATTCCTGTAGACGGAGGGCCCAGCGCGCAAGTCTGCCTGACGGTCGCGAAGATTCACGAGCCAGCAGAGTGAATGATGATCCGTAACCTCAGTGAAGGGGTGTCCGTGGAGGTATGAACGAAACCGTTGTTGCACTGCGAAAATGACCGCCAGACACTCTTGTTCAGTAACTGTGTAATTGCGCTCTGAGCGGCTCAGTGACCGGCTAGCATATGAAATCACGTGCTCTTTGTCCCCGATTAGCTGAATTAATACAGCGCCGATACCGACACCACTCGCATCGGTATGAACTTCGGTTGGTGACGAAGGATCGAAGTGCCGAAGAGCTGGCCGGGACGTCAAGAGGAACTTGAGCTGGCGAAACGATTTGTCGCACTCAGCAGACCACTCAAACGGAACGCCTTTTTGGAGAAGGCGCGTAAGGGGATGAGCCATGTCAGCGAACCTTGGAATGAATCGGCGAAAGTAGGAACATAAGCCTAAGAAGCTCCGTAACTGCTTGACCGAAGTGGGTGGTTTAAACGCTCGTCGAGATGTCCAAGTACAAGGGTTTGTCTTTCCCCGAAGCGGCATTTCTTTGTGTTTAGCACAAGGCCCGCTTTCTCCAAACAGTTCAATATTAAGTCTAGACGTTTCTAGTGCTCACTAAACGTTCGTCCGAAGATCACAACATCGTCTAAGTAGCACATGCAGACTTCCCATTTCAATCCACGCAATATGGTGTCCATGAACCTTTCGAAGGTAGCGGGAGCATTGCACAATCCAAAGGGCATTACATTAAATTCGAATAGCCCGTTGGGCGTTACAAAAGCTGTCTTCTCTTGGTCGTCAGGGTGCGTAGGAATTTGCCAATAACCTGACCGCAAGTCAACAGATGAAAACTAAGATGCTGCAAAGAGGCAATCAGTGGCGTCGTCAGTCCGTTGAAGTGGATATACGTCTTTCTTAGTGACGGCGTTGAGGCGACGATAATCAACGCAGAACCGCTAAGTACCGTCTTTCTTTTTTACCAGTATCGCTGGAGCTGCCCTTGGGCTTGACGATTCTCGAATGATTCCCTTCCTTAACATTTCTTGAACTTGATCGTTGATTACCTTGCGCTCTGTGGGGGACACACGACAGGGGTTTTGTTGAATCGGTTGGGCAGATTCTGCGTTGATGCGGTGATGAGTTCTGGACTCAGGGACCAATTGCGGGCCGTCACGATACGCGAAGTCGAATGCCGAGGAGTATTTCGCAAGCAACGTCACCAACAGTCGACGCTCATGATCACTGAGCGATTCGTTAAACATGGAAAGCATCTCTGTGCTCACGGGTTGCGAGACACTGGTTGCTCTTGCATCGGGTAGTTCAGTAAGTACTGCCATCGGTATAGGCGAGTCTTCCTAGAACGTGGCGAGTTTTAAGCCTTGCGGTAGCACTGCCGCCTCAGTAGAACAATTGATCGCCCACAGCGCCGTGCTTCCATTGATTACTGAAACCATGCAGTGCGGTACCAATGCGTTTTTCTTCAGGCAGTTGCTATGCACAGGTTCCACTGCAGCATCGAACGAGGAAGTACGAGCAGGAAATTAACAAACGACATGAACACGCATCGCGGATAAAGCGGGCACAACTGTATCGTCAGACACGCAAAATACATTCTCTTCACACGGCGGATGATCCAAAAGCACGGACGAAACACTTGCACTGACACTAAGTTCCCCCGTTTGGCAGTCAACATTGGCACCACACAGTTGCAAAATGTCGATTCCTAGGATAACGTCGTGGGTGGAGCGAGGAAGAACAGTAAACTCCGCGTTATAAAGTTTGCCACCCAGAGACACATTCACATTACAAACGCCCATCGGGTACAAATTGTCACCACCTTGCGTCCCAGGACCTTGCGTCCCAGGAGGCTTTTGAATGCCACACTCATGACAGAAATTGTCGCTCCCGTGTCGACTAACGCCATCGTAGAAACCCCATCAATAAACACATGGACCTTATCCCTTAGCATCAAGATAGTTGGAGGCATCTGAGTCGGCAGCGCATATTTCCCTGCGGCCTCACCTCCATCGGCCGCGCTGGCTATTTTCCCGGCGGGGGCGATGCGAAGCGGCGCCGAGGTGATGGTGACGTGAATCTCGGCCGGGGAGATCGGGACGCCCGGATGGCAAGTGGCGGCGTAAGAGTGCGATCGGATGCAGGGGAGCGGTAACGGTACCGGGTTCTTCCTTCTTCAGGGTAGGTTTCCGTAGCAGAGCATCTGTCTTCTCGGAAGTGGCCTATTGACATGGAGTGTCTTGGCCACTGCACGTCCCGGATATGCCTGCTAGACTGCGCGGACGGTGCCCACTGTCCATAGATCGCTGCCCGACGTTGGCCACAGTACCTAGCTATGTGGCCAGGAATTCCGCACGCATAACACACGGGCAGAGGGCGATATTCAGGATGCGGATTGAAGTATTCCACCGAAGACATAGGTTCCGAGTAACGGAGATCCTCCCCTTGAAACACCTAAGCAGCGCTAAATCTTCGTGGGCGAAAGCTGCGTGGGTGTTGATCATAACGTGGTACAGATGAGGCATTGCGTGGTGGTTCAGTCGTGACGTAAGGTGGTTGGTCGCGGTAGCCGTTAAAATCCGCGGCATTTACAGAGTGCCTCCAAGGAGCAGCAGGGGGTTCCCAAGCAATATCTCCGGAGCCGGAGGACTTGAAATGTGGCGCCGCATAACGTGCATGTTCTTGATGGCGCTGCAGCTCCTCGGGGACAATTTGTCGAATGTTCGACGATAGGTCTGGTGGGGGGCTCGTGTCAACACTGGCTACAGTCGTCACATCGGCCAGCTGTCGAAACTTGGGTGTGGTTCGGCGGTTCTTCAGTGCCTCGCATGTGCGGCAGTGTTGTATGACATCGGAAACGGCGTTCAAGTTGTCATTTCCAATGAGAAAGTTGTACACGTCTTCCGCGATTCCTTTTAACACATGTCGCACCTTATCCTCCTCAGGCATTCGAGAGTTCACGGTCCTGCACAGTGTCAGTATCTCCTCGATATAGGTAGTGCTCGTCTCGCCTGGTACCTGAGCTCTCTGAGCCAGCGTTTGTTCCGCACTCTTTTCCTTTGCGTCCGTGTCACCGGAACTGTTCCTAATTTCGTCAACGAAACGTGCCCACGTAGTTAGTGGGTCCGCGTGGTTCTCAAACCAAACGAGCGCCGTGCAGGCCAAGAAAAAAATTCGCAGCATATCCACGGAGTGAATGATGGTGAGTGGGCGAAGCTCCGGAGGTTCATCGTAGATCGGGCCGAGTTCCGGATTAATTTAGTAAACGCGCACGCTACGAATCCTTATGGTTCAACTACGCACAAGTGAAATCTCCCACCGGTACATCATTGCAAGCCAAGATCCAGTGCATATATATATATATATATATATATATATATATATATATATATATATATATATATATATATATATACGGGTGGCCGGTGAACGGTTCTTCAGCGCGAGCAGTCGGTATTTTAGGGGCGAAGCTCCTTATAGCGGCACCCGTTCGTCCCCCGTCATAGTAGTGTGTAACCAGTCTTAACGCTAGTACCAGATCTTGACCTCCAAGGTGGTGCCGGTGGGAGATTTCTCCTGTGCGTTGTTGAACAATAAAAAATTCGCAGCGTGCGCGTTAACTAAAAGCCGAATTCTTCTGTCTCTCATTCCCCATTAGCAGCCATTGGCATGTTCCAGTAGGAAACGTTAGTAGAAGTGTAAGTGTTAGCTAAAAGCCGACTTCTTCTGTCTCTCATTCCCATTAGCAGCCATTCTTTACCTCTAAGGTAGTGCCTGGTGAGATTTCTCCTGTGCGTGATTAAACAATAAAAATTTTGTTCAAAACGCCGTTGATTGATGAAATAAACCAACGAAAGACGCCAGATGTTTTCTAAAAGCAAAACGAGACGGCTCGCGCCCTCGCCGCGAGCGCCGGGAGCCACGCGCTCCCCGGCAAACTCGACACTGCCCCGGCAAACGCGAGAGACAACGTTGGCGCAGGCAGCGTCTCCTAGCGAGTTTCTTGATTGAGAAATACCGACTGCTCACGTTGGAGAAGCGTTCACCGGCAACCCATATATATATATATATATATATATATATATATATATATATATATATATATATATATATATATATATATATATATAGGCACTGGATCTTGACTTGCAATGAAGTGCCGGTGGGAGATTTCACTTGTGCATTGTGCATAGTTGAACCGTGAGGATTCGTAGCATGCGCGTTAACTAAATTAATCCGGAACTCGGCACGATCTACGATAAACATCCCGAGCTTCGCCCACTCATCATCATTCACTCCGTGGATATGCTGTAATTTTTTTACTCAGGAAACTCCCTAGAAGACGCTACTTTCGTCAAGCTCGTCTCTCGCGGGTGAGGGCGCGTTCTCCTTCTTTGCGAGCTGGTAGCGCGTTCATCGAAGAAAGAGCGGTTCCATAGTCAACGCGCGCCTTTGCTCTCTCTGTCTCTCTCTCTCACAAGAGAGCAGATGGAAGAGTGAGAGAGCTCGCGCGCCGGGAGGCACGCGCGGAGGGCGCGCCTCCCACAAGTAGCATCATTCATTTCTTTGAAGGTAACGTGCTACTAGGAACAACGGACGGACAGACCCAAACCTTAAGGAGCTTCGCCCCTAAAACGACGTTCCTGAGCTGGTTGGCAGCGTCCCACTTGTATCGGCTTACCCTTTCGTAATGGCTTAGCCACTCCCCCACATCTTCCTCTGCCTTCGCCGAGAAGGTACGTGGCTCTCGGTAGTGCTGGAACGGAGCAGGGCTTGCCGGGGCACCCCCGGTGGGGGCATCTTGGTCTGGAGCCATAACGGGGCAGACTGGCGAAAGTCCGGCAAGATGACTGCTTCTGCGTAGTTCCTGTGCGGATGGCTCCTTCGTCGGTCGTTCGAAGTACCCCGCACAGCTCCACCATGTTACAGACGGATCGTTAACGTTCTCGCCGAGGACCAGACGAGTCTGCTTCGTGAAAAACGCAGCCGCTTTACTTCGTTCTCCTCTTATTCGTCGTTGTCTTCTTCCCTCTTAGTTCGCCGGCTATTTTTGGTGGTACCGCTGGTTCGCCGCAATAACTCGTGACAGTATCATGGAAAACTTAGCAGTGCTGTAACAGTTACGCTGTAAAACAATGCCTCACCAGGAGACTTAAAACTCCACTTGTGTATCCAGACGGAAGCTCCTAGGGAGCAGCCAGATAAATGCACGAGGAACATGATAGACGAAGGGCCCCGTCAAGTACATGATTGGGCAGGTGGCTGAGTGCGCACTTCGATATATTTCTTGTCTTTCATGTCAAGAATACTCGCCGACAAGACCGAACATCTGAAGAGCCCGAGCCGCGCCTTTAACGCGACCCATGATGCCAGTTCCGCGCGGTTCTGCGTGCTCAGGCTCCTTTCGCCGTCCTCCGCGCTCACAACAAGGCAGAGATAGCGATCTATGTCGAAGGTGAAAAGCCATATATTACGGGTATGAAATTTTCACTTCACTGGCCATCGTAAAACTAGCTCTCTATTAATAAATGCAAAATGAGTATCTTTCAAAGCCACTCCATGTGTTAAAAGGCTCTGAGGGCGTTACTTAGAAGTGAAACTGACGTATCGTTTCAGTGAATAAATAATATCTTTACATGGTAAGAGATACCAGGAGTTGAAAAGCACTTACATTGATGACTCCATATGTTTCTTTGTCCCACTGTGCTCCCATCGGTTTTGTAAGCAGCACATGCCGATCACTTCCACCTTCTTTGCCCTTTTGTTTAGAATCTGTGTTCTAAGTGCGAAATATAAGCACCGTGTTATTCCTGGTACAGCAAGACGACGCTTTGTTTCTTGACACAATGCAGTTGCGAGGAAAATAATGACGCGGTGAAAGGGCAGATCATTTATCTCCGCCAAGAATTTATTCCTCTTATATTAGCATGCTCCCACACGGTGATGGTTTTATACGTTTTTATTAGGCAAAGGTCAGCTACGGTCTAAGAGTGCCAAAAATAACGGAATATATTGTGATCATTTGTCTGACGAATTCGAGTGGGTAAGCTGAGAGGCGGCCCTCGAGGTGCCTTAAATACAGCACATTTAATGGCTGTAACAGAAGCGGAGTTATTACAGTTATGAAACTTTACGAGAATCCCGTGCAAGGATGATAAATACTGCTCCAGGGCATCAACGTGTAGTGAATGTTTCGTGTCATAGTGGTCCCTTCTGTCTCGCCGAGGCTCCTGAGAAGAGCAGGGTGGTGAATGCGTTTGGGACATTGTACTGCCTAGTAGCATAATGTTGTAAGTAATAGAGCATTTTAGCTTGGCGTGTTTACGCTCCGCTCAGGGCCTAAGCGGAGCGCGAGTGCAACTGCGCATGCGCTCTCCGGTACGGAGGCAAGCGGGCTACCGGAGCGGGGGGTGGGCTCCGCTTACGAGCCGGTTTAGCGGAGCGCTGAGCGTCACTACGCGCGCGCGCTCATATCCAACATGGCTGCCCCCACGAGTGGCATGCCTTGCACCGCGGCCGGATCGGCGTCATCGTCCAGCGCACATTGCAGGCCCCGAAAAACGATTTCGCATCGACGAGGATTTGCGCCTGACCCGCGATGTGGCTAGTGCAGACCGATACAACGGCCCACAGCCCCCAAGCCTGGGATAAATAAATCACGAAAACGTCTCCAGCACATAGGCAAATGTCAACAAAGCTTGGACTGGATCCGGATAGCATTCGATGGCTATCACCAAGCCAACCCTTTATTCTTCACACGGTAAAATGCACCAATAACGCGTTATTCAAGCTCATACCTATTTGTTTATAAAGAAGTAACTCATATTTATTTGTTTTCCTGAGTGAAATTGACAAAAAGTGATTTTAGTTTTGTTTCACTACGCCGCATTCAGCCCGAGGGCGCTGCGATCTCTAAGGCCACGTTCCGCTATACAAAACGTGTAACTAAAACGCGACAGTCTTCTCCCGCTCCGCTGCGCCTTAGCGGGGCCACTCGGAGCGGAGCGTGCCGTAAACACGCCAAACTAAAATGCTCTAATGTCGCACGAATCGCTTGTGCAAGCAGCCCACAAGCCGAGGATTTCAAAAGCAGCTAAAGCTGCTTCATAATCATTGAAATGGTTGTTCATTACCCAAGAGGCGTTACTCGCTTAAAGCAAGTATGCCTCAGTAAGCCTTATAAAAGCGTCTTGTGCAGGCTTTATCTTTGATGCTCTATCATAACACGAAGCACGTCACTGCTTCTTACATGTGCCCTCGCACACAACACACAACGGGCGACATAATATGTGGTGTTCGACACAATCGAGCCAGTTTATACTTTGGATTACACGTAAATACACAAGGTTCATCGCCCATTAAGAAGCATTGGATCGGAGCTCTTGCGAACAAGGTCTATGAAAGTGCCTCACCTCAAAAGACGATATCTCAATGTCGGCAAAGAGTCAGTTAAGGCAAGCGCGGCAAAAGGAAAATGATGACTCCGACGTCATCGTTTCTAGCTGCACTTCTCGGAGCCCTGCTGACATCGTGGTGTCGCGGAAGTTGGGGGTCCATTTCGATGACCTTACCTCTTATCAATATGGCTATGTGCGGCTGATTGCTCTTGACAGAGCACGCGAACTTCTGTATTTGTTGAACTCTGAGATTCGCCGCTGTTGAGATTTTCTAGATATTATGTGGATGCCACGAAAATCCATCTCTCAGGCAATTGAGTTCTGTGGCCAATGTTCTTTTAAAGCTACCACGCATAACCTATATTATGGGCCATACATATACGGCTTTCCTAATTCACGTTTTGATGTCGCCACAGTTACTCTAGTGACATACATGTGAATAAAGCGTTATAGTTATCCTTTGTAATGTATATATTGACAAGAATCTTAGATATGCAGCATTCCCTAACAAGGACCAGGTGGAATCTTCAAGCTTCAGCTAAATTAATTTAGAGAAGCTTTTAACCACATGCGATATGCAGCTGCGGTAGCTGCAATTATCTACTCATCGTCCTCATGATGAATACAAAACACGCCATCGGCGCTTGTGCCATAGCGTCGGGCAAAATATCAGTAAATGAGTACTTATTTTCCGGAAGCGAACTCAGTTAACTTACCTCACTGCTGCCACTGTCACTACGAGAGTTCTCAGTTGTACACTCTATAACGTCCTCCTGCAAAAGAAACAGAGTTTCGATTGTTACACTTCAATCTCAACGAATTAAGAGCAAAAGTATTCCCTCTGACAAAAGCTGTTTTGTGAGCCTCTTTTTTTTCGTATTGCGATTATTGTGCGGGATTTCACAAAGCTAGCTACAACCTATCTCCGCAAACGACCTACGCGTACATTAGGGCAACGCCTGAACGTGAAACTCCGTAAGCCATGTCTTATATCACATCCAAGTTCGGTAATTCTATAACGTCGCATTAAAGAAACTTAGAATTTGATTCCAGCTTCGTATCCGATGTGTTTACCTTCTCTTCTCGGGTTCGCGACGGCGCTTTTCCAGAGGACTCTGCCACGGCTTCTTTGCATTTGTTCCGCGCTTCAGTCACTAAGCATTCTAGCATTCAGTGGAGGCCGTGCTTGATTTAACGTGAGGCTTCCAAAATGGGTTTGAATGTTCTGCTAACGCTTCATACGCGACGTGTGCATTTGTGTGTATTGGAAGCCATGCGGGACCGACAATGCTAACCCTAACATGTTCTGTGACGCACTTATTACGGCCTACGCCCTCCATTGCCGCTCACCCTCTCATCGACCGATGGCTGTGCTCACCCTTGTAGTTTTACCATGAATGTTACCTCTAGCTTCATACGGCATGGATTCTTGCCAAACCTCTGCGCGTCCACGATGTAGGTAGCGAAACGAAGGGCGATGCTTAGCCGTCGTCTTTCAGAGTGTAACGCTATAGCGTCATTCGGTAGCCTGCGCATAGACTTCTCATATAAATTTCATTAAAATTCGCGCCGCCTACGAAAATGTTGAAATGCGCGTGTTGAAATGTACTGGGTGACTTCTTTTCGCACGTCGTTGTCAGTCTTGCGACACCGACGTGCATTGGCGTGTGTGTCAAAACCCACGTGCGTTACTCTGTTTTTGTGGGCCTATGTGTATAAGAACCCGCTAACAATTAGAAAAGGACCCCGCTGCAACTGTACTCACTGTGATGAAGGCCGCTCCGCCGGCCGTTACTTCACTAGTTGAATATTCCCTTTTAATTGTTTGTTATTCGTCGATATTTTCTGCGTGTTCAGCTTCAATCCTCCTACCGATTATATATATATATATATATATATATATATATATATATATATATATATATATATATATATATATATATATATATATATATAATCCAGTAAATGTGTCTGCGGATCCAGACGAGTATGAACAGTGAAGAAACGGACGAACGTGCAAGAACTTTTTACTTTCAACGTTTCGGCCGGTGGTCCGGCCTTCATCAGGAAATCCTGATTTCCTGATGAAGGCCGGACCACCGGCCGAAACGTTGAAAGTAAAAAGTTCTTGCACGTTCGTCCGTTTCTTCACTGCTTATATATATATATATATATATATATATATATAGTTTGGCGAAGTAGATAACTTCGGCTGCCGCGTGAATATAAATATGAGACCTAGCACTTCAGTAACGTTTCATTCATTCGTCGACGTTTCGGTCAGAGCCTGACCTTTCTCAAGAACACATTCCGTTTTCTCTCGTTAGCTTATATAGCCATAGCAGAAAGGGCGGAAACTATTTACTGTGTGAGTGGGAAAAGATGGGAGGAGGCAGAGGGGCACCAACATGTTTTCTCCCAATGCGCGCACGGCGGCAATTTTGAAGAACTGGCGGAAAGGGCAGAGGTGATAGGCACGTGGTCGGCTCCACAGTGGCACTGAAAAAAAAATAAATAAAATAAAAACAAGAAGTGCCGTTCGGCCTACTGCATCGAGACGATCCTGGGAAAGCCATTGTCAGCCTAACGACAGGTCCAGCGACGAACATGGCTTTGAGTGGTTGCTCGTTTTGGGGAGCGTCGTGGTTTAGAATGCCGCCGCGGTTGAAAGCGGCCGCCAGAAGAGGAAGGGGGGGGAGGGGGGGGGGGTAAGTGCCGGCGGAGACGGTAAGGCGCGCCACAAGTTAGAAAAAAATAGAAAAAGAAAAACATGGAGTGAGACCAGTAAAGAAGCCATACGTATCTTTCGAAGTACGTGCGGTAGGGGCTTGATGTTTTGTGATATGAATGGCGTTATCAATAAAAGGGGGCGATATGTGAGCGAAGTAGAAAAATATTTGAATAAACGATTATAAGGAAAATGCAGTAGTTGAAAAATGAGCGAGAAAGACGGAAGAAGTTATACAAAGCGCCACATCTTTCAAGTTGACATGGACAACAGATACGATCATCGAAAGCGCCGGCTCTGACATAAAGCAGCACTGTTTTCATGTCGGTTATTGGTTAATTTGGTGTTAAGTATCACTTGGTGTTATTCTCGCTTTAATATACGCACAGCAGGAAGAGCGCCCGGACATTCATTTATTCCATCTTCCAGTGTGCCGAATTTATGAATTAAATATGATTCGCGCTGCTCGCGCTCCCTGGGAGAGCGGAAGTTCCCTTGCAGCAGTGTTAGCCGAATTGAATCAAAACTGTGACCTTCCGATCCAATATGCCTGGAGAGAGGGAGGTTTGGTTGTGTTTTCACATGTGATCGGTGGCTGTGATCGGTGATCACATGTGATCGGTGGCTGCTTAGAGCACACCCCACCCTCCAACAGGTAGACCACGTTTGGTGAGTCGCAATTGAGGTCGCCGCGGATTGAATGTGTAAAATTGCAGTGTGTGCTTTTGGCTATTGTGCTAGTTTGCATGTGTTTGCACACCATGCATCTGTTCTTTCCGCAGGGTCGGCAACCGGCTTGTGGGGCTCTGTTTGTTTTAGAGTGTATAACATAGTCCCTGATGTTTTTGGGCGCCTATAAACCACTCTAGGTGGAGTAGTGAAGAGCTTCTTGAGACGGTCGCTTTGCTCAAGGATGTTAAAGTGTTTTTTGAGAATTTTGTTAACATTTGGCTCGTGACTTGTGAATGTCAGAATTAGGTTGCGCTGTTCAGTTTGGCTTTGTTTCTTCTGATTGTGTAGGAGTTGGTGGCGGATCAGGTTAGCTGCTTTTTGTACTGCGTCGTCAATGATGGGCGGCGGGTATTGCTGTTTGATGAGTACGTTACGCAGGTGTTCTGTGTTATCTTTAAAGTATTTTGTTTTGAGCAGATTCTCCTAAATCGGTGTGCCTGGGAGTATGGTATGCTGGTTTTGCAGTGCCGCGGATGGCAGCTTTTAAAGTGGAGGTATTGTTGCGTGTCTGTAGGCTTCCTGTACACCTTGGTTATCAGCTTACCCTTATCGACCCTGACGTTCACATCGAGGAAGTTAATTTCAGTTTTCGAATAGGTATGAGTGAAGGATATGCTCTCATGTGCCTGGTTAAATGAGTCAACAAAATTAAGTAGTTGTTCCTCTGTGTTTGTCCAGATGAAGAAGATGTCATCGAGGTACCGCTTATAAAAAGCAGGGCGCGTGGGATATGTTGCTAGAAAACTTGATTCGATCTCATGCATAAATATATTTGCATAGTTTGGTGCCATCCGGGTACCCATCGCCGTGCCATTTGTTTGGAGGAAATATTGGTTGTCGAATTCGAAGCTATTTAGTTCGAGAACAATTCTAGCAAGAGTTTCAATGACGATTGGAGGTCCAGGCATATGGACCACGGTTTTGCTTCAATTCGGGTAACACTGCTGCAAGGGAACTTCCGCTCTCCCAGGGAGAGCGAGCAGCGCGAATCATATCTAATTCATAAATTCGGCACAATGGAAAATGGAATAAATGAATGTCCGGGCGCTCTTCCTGTTGTGCGTATATTAAAGCGAGAATAACACCAAGTGATACTTAACACCAAATTAACCAATAACCGACATGAAAACAGTGCTGCTTTATGTCAGAGCCGGCGCTTTCGATGATCGTATCTGTTGTCCATGTCAACTTGAAAGATGTGGCGCTTTGTATAACTTCTTCCGTCTTTCTCGCTCATTTTTCAACTACTGCATTTCCTTATAATCGTTTATTCAAATATTTTTCTACTTCGCTCACATATCGCCCCCTTTATTGATAACGCCATTCATATCACAAACATCAAGCCCCTACCGCACGTACTTCGAAAGATACGTATGGCTTCTTTACTGGTCTCACTCCATGTTTTTCTTTTTCTATTTTTTTCTAACTTGTGGCGCGCCTTACCGTCTCCGCCGGCACTTACCCCCCCCCCCCCCCTCCCCCCCCTTCCTCTTCTGGCGGCCGCTTTCAACCGCGGCGGCATTCTAAACCACGACGCTCCCCAAAACGAGCAACCACTCAAAGCCATGTTCGTCGCTGGACCTGTCGTTAGGCTGACAATGGCTTTCCCAGGATCGTCTCGATGCAGTAGGCCGAACGGCACTTCTTGTTTTTATTTATTTTATTTATTTTTTTCAGTGCCACCGTGGAGCCGACCACGTGCCTACAACCTATCTCCGCAAACGCCCTACGCGTTTCATGCAGTCATACAGAAGTACATTAGGGCAACGCCTGAACGTGAAACTCCGTTAGCCATGTCTTATATCACATCCAAGTTCGGTAATTCTATAACGCCGCATTGAAGAAACTCACAATTTGATTCCTGCTTCGTATCCGATGTGTTTACCTTCTTTTCTCGTGTTCGCGACGGCGCTTTTCCAGAGGACTCTGCCACGCCTTCTTTGCATTTGTTCCGCGCTTCAGTCACTAAGCATTCTAGCATTCAGTGCAGGCCGTGCTTGATTTAACGTGAGGCTTCCAAAATGGGTTTGAATGTTCTGCTAACGTTTCACACGCGACGTGTGCATTTGTGTGTATTAGAATCCATGCGGGACCGACAATGCTAACCCTAACATGTTCTGTGACGCACTTATTACGGCCTACGCCCTTCATTCAGAATTCTTCTTATTATAAATATCGTCATTCAGAGCCTTGGATCGTTAACAAAAACAGAACTACATACGGTGACCAAATGCTACAATTTCGTTTACCTACTGTTTTAAATCAATTATACAAAGAAAATGGTCTCAGTGTATCAACTCTGTCGCTAAAAAGGCTACGCGACGTATTTATATGATTGCTTGTGCTACCATGGTTTCGGTTGTTTGTCTTTTTTTGAACACTTCGCCAATTTTCTTCCCTTGTTTCAAATGCTTCCACAATAACCTTGTTTATTTATGCCGATCGTGGATGTTTACTGTTTTTCTGTTATAGTTAGTTCATTATGTATACCGTGTGTTTATGTGACCGCTGTGAAGCTGCCCAGTGTATGAGGTGGCCAGGTTCCCCTCAAGCTGCTCAATGCAGCTTTTTTGCCTGGTCATCCTCGCAACCTTGTTGTTGTAAATAAACAATTCAATTCAATTCAATCGACCGATGGCTGTGCTCACCCTTGTAGTTTTACCATGAATGTTACCTCTAGCTTCATACGGCATGGATTCTTGCCAAACCTCTGCGCGTCCACGATGTAGGTAGCGAAACGAAGGGCGATGCTTAGCCGTCGTCTTTCAGAGTGTAACGCTATAGAGTCATTCGGTACCCTGCGCATAGACTTCTCATATAAATTTCATTAAAATTCGCGCCGCCTACGAAAATGTTGAAATGCGCGTGTTGAAATGTACTGGGTGACTTCTTTTCGCACGTCGTTGTCAGTCTTGCGACACCGACGTGCATTGTCGTGTGTGTCAAAACGCACGCGCGTTACTCAGTTTTTGTGGGCCTATGTGTATAAGAACCCGCTGACAATTAGAAAAGGACCCCGATGCAACTGTACTGATGAAGGCCGCTCCACCGGCCGTTACTTCACTAGTTGGATATTCCCTTTTTATTGTTTGCTATTCTTCGATATTTTCTGCGTGTTTAGCTTCAATCCTCCTACCGATTATATATATTATTTCCTGTGGTTTTACAAAATTAGCGTACGTTCGGCTGATAAATCTGCAAGGTACTGAAACACACCTGATGATTTCTCTCCGCCCTCATTGTACGGTGAACTTCCCCCGACAAAGCGTATTTCTTTGTCAGAGTACAGTATGTGTCCGCGTCTTCCATACGAGGCGTGAGGAATATTGGTGGGTGGTTCGCGGTGTGTGTGTGTGTGTGTGTGTGTGTGTGTGTGTGTGTGTGTGTGTCTGTGTGTCTGTGTGTCTGTGTGCGTTGCGCGAGAAAGTCTAATAAAGGGGGTTGACTAATTTACGTCAGATGTGTCAATGTGAGCATCCATCCATACCACAACCCACGGCGAAATCCCACGCGAGAACGCCGGAAGAGAGTCATCACGCTTCGAAAGGGAAGTGGTAAAGAGCTCCTTAATGAATGCACAAACATTGAAGCCTAGGAAAGCATGGGGGAAGTTATTTAAATTCCTCATTATGGTATTGTACCTTTAGGCTAAGTAGAAAGAAATTAAAGTGGACGAAAAGACAAACCTAGCTTCGATGGGAACCGGATTTACGACCTTCGGATAACGCGCCCGATGCTCTACCGCTGAACAACGAAGGCGGTCGTCACCACGTCCAGCTGCCCCGCCACAATGGTCTAGTGTTTATGGCACTCGGCTGCAGATCCGAAGGTGGCGGGATCGAACCCCGGCCGCGGCGGCTGCATTTAGACGGAAGCGAAATGATGAGGCCCGTGTGCTGTGCGATGTCAGTGCACGTTACAGAACCCCAGGTTGGCGAAATTTCCGGAGAGCTCCACTACGGCGTCTCTCATAATCAGAACTGGTTTTGGGAAGTTAAACCCCAGAAAACAAACAACAACCCCGTCCAGTTTATTGGGTATTTATGTATGTGTAATCCTTTAGGTAGCATACGACGGTTTATTGGATAGCAGCCATCTCGCCATAAAATCACGTTCTACGCGATGCTTCCCGGTACTAAGAGGGCGACACACTCGCCGCCATGGCTACGGGTGGCGCTGCCTAAAACTCCCAGGAATATATATACATAAATACCCAATAAAGTGGACGGGGAGGCGACCGCCTTCGTAGCTCAGCAGCAGGGCACCGGACGCGTTATCCGAAGGTCGTGGGTTCGGCTCCCATCGGAGGCAGTTTGTCTTTTCGTGCACTTTAATTCCTTTTTACATAGCCCAAAATTATAGTATCATATATATATATATATATATATATATAAATGATTCCACGCTGGTGACTATGTGGTACTTACTTGTAGCATCTGTAAGCAGTAACTGACATTTCCAGTCTCGTTGACATAAATATATCCTCGAGAGTTGTTCCATCTGAAAATAATGAGAGCAGTTCAGCACCTCCCTACGTTATGCTTTGGCGAAACATTTCGGTGTGTTTAAGCCTGTACATTGTGCAGGACGAACACAGCCAGGGAATCCTGGACAGCTTGGCTTGCCGAAAACCGTCCTGCTGGTTGCTTTGATTGCCTGTTTTAAGAGCGGAGGTTATACAGGCAGCAGTTCGGTGCTTCATGCGAGCAGGAAATCGTAATCATCATGAAATACGCGAATTTGCGCTTCTATAAAATTCACCGCATTGCGCGCGCACTTCTTTCTTCTCTTGCGCTCATGTCCTCAGCCTTGTACGACATAAAGGCGGATGCGTTTCGTAGCATACCAATGATTTATCTGGTGTACGAAGTTGATGGCAAAGATAGGTTACAGTGAGGAGGTGGAGACAGGGTAAAGCATGGCCTTTATTGCGTAGTGGGGCAAACGGGTGGGAAAAGGAAGTGTTGACAGGAGAGGGTGAAGCATAAGGTAGGCAAGCGCAGTATAGTTTAACAAGGGCTCGGAAAGCGGGGTGAACGGGCGGCGGGTGAGTGTGAGGGTGAGGAGGTAAAAGAGGAGGAGAAGGATGTAACAAGAGGGGATTACCCACCAAGGAAATTCGAAATTTGTCACGTCACCTATCGTGCAAAATGGCATCACAGCTAGTGACGTCACTTAACTAGAAGCCGAAAGATGCTAAGTAAGCACAAGCTGCGCTCTTAGTCTAGCCTTGTACCACTTGTGCAAGCTGCCTACAATATTGGTCTTCTAAACCTTCGTGACGCAAAACTAAAATTTTATGCTGTTCTCAGGCTCAATATAGAAATGTACTTGGGCGCTACTAAGCAAAAATAACTTAAGAGCAATCAATGGGATCGAGAGTCTGGACGGAGAGCAATTATCTAAGCTATAATTCAATAATTTTCGATTCCATACGTCATAGTATCCTCCTAAAAAGCATAACTGATGGTTGGTTTTTAACGTGCAATGCGTCTGCTGATAACACTGCAATATATTCCGGCTCAAAATATCGTGCAGGTGTTATGAATAAGTCAACACTGCTGGCCCATGCAGCACTAAGAACGCATCGAGCCTCATCAAGTACTCCTCTGCGTTTCCCTGTGGATGCCAGGAAAGCTGCACTATAGAATTTACGAGCCACGATTACATGTGCGCTGCCGCAACATCGATGCTTCATCTAATGGCTAGTGCTCCGCTATCGAAAATGCGCCCGTCGTTCACCACCATAATCAACCGGAAGCACCATCGCATCGCGGGTTTTTTCGTGGGCGAGGTGGTTACATTGGGTGATGTTGTGTGCCTCACTGAATGCGCAGTTGGTTTGGTTGAACCAGGGCCGTATTTTTACCCACCAGCGTCCATTTAACTACGATCATGCGGATGGAGAAAGCGCAGGAAAAAGGACACAAGCGTGCATGGTAGGAGTCTCCTTCCGACCGTGTGGTATGCACGATTTCATTACGTGTTGTAATGCTGATATCCCACGCTTTCAATATATGGGTACCTTTCCACGTACAACAGTACTCTTTCCAACAACGCTTCTGTCTCATATTTCATTCCTTGCGTATTTTTCCAAGTATACAAGTTGCGGAACGGTTGATAACAGGGCCAGTTGGTATAAATTTATGGCGGTAAATGCGCAAACACACACTGGACGAAGTCTGTGTTTCCGCAGTTCGTCTAGTGCGTGTTTTTGCGCATTTATCGGCATGAATACAAGGTGCTCTTTCCATTCCTGAGACTGCCGCGGTACATCGGCTATATTAGGTTCTAGCGCTTCCTCTCATTGATCCTCATGTATGATGTCCAAATGGTTTAGTTATTTCTGCTCTCAACAAGTACTGCAGGGTCATCAGGTTACGTGCATTCGTTATTTGCGTACTCTTCCACGTATGCAAGCTATTATTCGCAGCAATGTTCGTGTCTCACCGCACTACTAGCGTACTTTTTAACATATGCAACGTACTCTGGGCTATAATGTTTGCATCCGATATTTTGTAACGGAATCTCCATTCGCTGATTGTGCGCCGCCCATATAAACACCGCGAGACTGAAGAATACTCACGAAAGAATGAGAAACAGAAGCTGGAGAGAAAATATGGAGGCTTTCATTATAGCCAATGCACTCAGTATAAAATATCTGTCCTATCTCCGAAACGACTTGGCGATACCATCTTATATACCCCCTGGAACCCACAGCTGCACGGCAAGAAAAATCTCAAATTCTACTAGGCTAACAGTCTCAGTGAACGCTACCGTAAAAATACTCTACGTAAATTTGATCAACTCGTACACTAACAATCGTGAACTACTCATTCGGAAAACATATTGTAGAGCTTTCCCCAAACTACAAAAAAAAAAGAGTTTCAGCACAATTACTATGTGGATCGACTACGGGAACTCCCACTGGATATTCTGGGGTACTGCACTGAGAATACGTTCAGTGACTACGCCGCAGTTAGGGTTGGCAGAGAAACTTCGATAAATAAATACCCTCTATTCTGGAAAACCCGCTAAGCGCTTTCATCTACGCCGCTATATCATCTTCCCAGGTCACCGACCCTACCCCCATCTCTCTCTTCTCGGCGATACCTCCAGCACACTGAATGGCTGGCGCTCGCGAACGTCACCCAGATGTCACGGGAGCGTCAGAAAACTTGTTTTTCTCTTTGTTACTTCCTTTCCAGTTGCCGTGTGGCTGCAAGTGCGAACGTGACTTGATGAGGCTCTTTGACCTTCAGTAGCCGGCTAAATAGGCTGCTGCTGCGTGTTTCAATGAAGCAGCACATTTAAAAAATTCTACCGAAAGTTTCCACCGAAGTAAACATTTTGTGTATATAAATGATTGCTCGACACAGTGCGAACGTTCCTACAAGTTGAGTTGTCTTCCAGAATTATCCATGCGGCGAAAGTGTTTCCCGGGTTATGCAGCTTGGTTTCAAAATATGCAGGTCTGCTGTGTTTTAGGTGCTTAAGGGAACCACGAAAGAACTTCATGTAGAAAGACGTCCACGCAGCAAGACGCAGCGTTTCTCTCGATTACGTAATGCACAAGACAAAGCACCATTAACGTTAAACCTGGGAAGGTGCGAAGCATACGGTTATGCGCTGGCATTTCACACAGGAATACGTCAGTCGCTGCTAATGGGCTATTTTTACTGTGGCCACGTCGACTACATTAGACGCCGACAGCACGGAAGCATTAGCATAAACTCAATAGAATCGCTTCTGACACGACACTCCTACATATACAATACCTGAGTGCACTGCCTGCAAGATCGGCCCACAAATGCGCACACACTGTCTGACTGCACTGCTTCCAGGATGCCCCCACTCCATGTTACGACAGATACGCCGCATGCCGACCCCAAAGGTGATCCGCACCTAACAGGGCTAGCTCCGTTTTCAAGCCCTCGGCTTCAATTGAAGTTTGTGCTTTCAATTGAAGCTCGGCTTCAATGGAAGTTTTCGACCAGTCAGGAGGCTTTTGCACAGTATACTTCTGAATAAACCGCTACACCAATAAGGAAACAAACACGATAAAACATAGCATCGGTAGAAAACACTCCGTTCATTCAGAAGTGATTATCCATTTGGCAGTAGGTGTTAGAGCTTCCCAAACGCCTGTGGCTGATTTTGGACGCATATTTTCCCCCTTCTGGAGTGCTCAAAATCCTGTTTCAGTTGCGTACGGAGCACCACTGCTGGCGTATGTCACATTTTGCTTATATGGTCGGCCAGATGATAAAACGAAGTCTGACCAAGGAACAACCCAGCGTTTCTAGCAATGCTTAAAATCATGGCTGCAGAATATGCATGGCGAAAATCACGCTGCACTCAGCGCACACTTGACAAGCACAGTGACATCTTGTTTCGCATATTGTACCGCCCTTTCATTGTTCGTCATAAGGTCAAACTATCTCAGCTCGAGATAACAAAGACCTCACATTCACTGCTTGTACACTTGCTACGTTTCCAAGAATTCACAAAATATTTTGAACGGGGTTGTAGTAGTTCTACAGACGTATAGTTTCTGTCTCATTTTCGTTGGCGCTATTTTCCGCATGTTTTTGCAGCAGATTCTCAGAACAGACTTTCCACACATCGGGACGACCGTAAAGCCTCGCGTCTTGCACAGTGGCTTGCAGTAGACCTGCGGTCGCTCCTCTGAGTACAGGTGCACTGTTGACTTCAGGCTAAGGACCTGGGAACAACTCGTCAGTTGGAGGTCTTACATCCACGCCTGCGATTCCAGGTGTCAGGCTTTGACGCTCCAGCGGGTTATCTGGGCACGTGCAAACAAAGGTGTGATTGATAGTTTACTGAGAGCGATCACAAGACCCACTTCATGTTTCTCCTTCGACAGCGTACAGTAGCAGTGCCCGAAACAAGCTATTGGCTGCGAGAACCAGCCATTGGACCCGCACGCGGAACCACCGTCACCGCGCTGGTTTTAGGCAGTTGGGAGCTAAATAAAGCGCTTCATACGAAGCGCGCACAATGTTCCTATCACATAAAAATAATCGCAATCTGCCCTTCCAGGGGCCACTGGCACTACCAATGCTCACCATCTCACTTCGTCGGCGTTTCTCTTTCTGTTTTTTCTTGGACTGTCCTTAAGATATGTTTTGTCTATAATGATTCCTTTCCTCTTACGTGACTGTGGTAGCTGTGTATTGATCCTGGCGCTTCCTTCACTATCGGTTCCAGATAAAAAAATGAAGGAGACTATTACTGCACATTCATTTAGGTAGCAGTTTGTGCAATCTACTAGACCATTTACATGCTTATGTATCCTCATATATTCTTTTTTCCCCTTCGTCCCTAAACTGCAATGCACATAACTAGCTCAGTTACTGAAACTTCGTGACCGTGAAAGCGGAAGCTTGGGCGAGTTGGCGCACATCTAATAAACTAAACAGCGCAAGAAAGACACACCACAAGAGAGGAAACGCACAGATCAGCGCTGTCTCTGTGCGCCTCCTCTCCTGTGGTGTCTTTGTTGCGCTGTTCGTCTTCACTAGATATATGACAGTGACACCACTTGGTCACTGCCAGAATGGTTGGGATAACCTTATATTACCCAAAAATTGAAATGTGGCACACGCGGCTTTCTTCGCGTGATTGCTTGCGTGAACGTTACGCGAAAAAGTGATGCTTATATTGTGTTTAAAAAATATTCTCTTATCACGTGACAAATGTGTGTTACGGCCCGTCATGCAAACAACGCCGCAAGGAAGTTCAAGTTATACAGTCGAACCCGGTTATAATGAACAGCATGGTTTTTGCGGGATTTCTTCGATATATCAAGCACTTCTACATAGTCTAACCCACTGTTAACTAATTTCAATGCCTGGTTAGCTGTACGGGATATTGTATATATACGCAATATCGCATATCGTAGAGATACCGTATCAGGAACTGCAGCGGTGGCGTAAAGGTGAACCATCCGCCTCGCGTACAGAAGGATCCTGGTTGGAATCCCGGAGCTGCGCAATTCTCCACCTGATTAAAAGAAAATCGCGTGTTGGAATTGCGGAAAACTTGGGGTGTGGCCTAATCCCGGCGACCACTTGCAGTAGCGCACTCCCTCACTAAAGGAGGATGGGACTCCATGGCCTAGAAACGGCCACAACCTTCCATTAGTACGCCAAGTAACCCTCGGCCAGCAGTCACCAGCGGCTGCTAAGTAAACGACCACTGTGGTGGTCAGACCTGCAACGCAGCAGAGAGTGCTAAGAGTCACTGGATCTGGACAGGCCGCCATTGTAATATGACCCTGGCAACATTTAACTTTATCTAGTGAGGCGAGTCTGGAAATGCTGTTTGAGAAATTGGCGGGCAATAAATTTCATGGATTGAGTCTTCGTTAGGTTATGCGGGCAGGTGAAGCGTTTGCAGTGCCGAAAAATGGACACGTCTTATGTTACCGTAGCCTATTGAATAGAGGAATACTAGGAGTGAGACTTCTGGTCAACGAAAGCGTAGTTGGAAAAAAATAAGCGGACACCATAGCAATAACGAGAGTGTAGCCGTTCTTGCTATTAGGTTTTATAAGAGGTATAAATTCAAGTTGTCACAAGGCTGCACGCTCAGATCCAGCCATGACGGTCAGATAGGTGAAGGCTTCTATGAAGATGTGTAATCGGCAATGGCTAAACTAAAGGCACATTATACGGTATTTATGGTAGATTTCGGTGTTCAGGTAGGCAAACTTCCGCTCGCCGAGAGATATAAAATACAGGGAATCGTGTCTCATCTACAAGTGCAATACTCTCCAGCCTACAGGCATAAACGTTTCAAAAAGTACCGTTTAGTCCATTAAGTACAGTGGCGGATTAACGAAGGCGGTTCACCTGTACAAGTTAACAATGTTTCTTCCCAAAAGTCTAGGTTCAGATGTTGATACCCCCCGTCACGGTGGTTCAGTGGCTATGGTACTCGGCTGCTGATCTGGGGGTCGCGGGATTGAATCCCGGCCGCGGCGGCTGCATTTCGATGGAGGCGAAATATTGGGGCCCGTGTGCTGTGCGATGTCAGTGCACGTTAAAGAACCCCAGGTGGTTGAAATTTCCGTGGCCCTCCACTACGGCGTCTCTCATAATCAGAACTGGTTTCGGGACGTTAAACCCCACAAAACAACAACAACAACAGCAACAACAGGTGGTGATACACCGGCCAGTTCGACGAGAATTAAGAACGACGTCAAACAGTGTAATTGCTGACGTACGCGGACGGCGTCCACGTACTGTGCGGTGAACCGGGTCCCCTACCCTAAAAGACGATATTTAGGCGCAACAGCGCCAATGAAATGTTGTTGATCTGAATATGATTCAGGACACTGAGAAACACTGATTGGCATCTACTGCTCGCCAGCATAAGAAATGGACGAATACAGGTTTGGAAAACAAATGGCTCTGGCTTGACTCCGTTATACCAGGGTGTGCGTAGCGAGAGGTACGGTCAATCTTATAGTTTAGCTTGATTCTCTGTACGGTTACATTCATATTCTTAAGCTTCGTATGTCTGAACGTTTAGGTTTGGTTGTTACCTCTCGTTAAGTTGTGGTTGCATTAAATACCAGACATTCTTATTTAAAGTGTGACGCATTTATTTGGAAAGTCTCAAGTTTGTTGTTTCTTAATTGGCGCAGAGACGGCCCCGTGGTCGGTGAAGTAGCAAGAAGCCGTCTCAGTGGTCGCTTGCTATTGCTTGCTAATGGTGTTCGATATGCCGAACACGTTCTGTTTCTGTTCCTGGCGCTCCTTGCCTCCAACTGGCTTCACTCCGTCGTTGATCCGCTGCCCTGGCATTAGATGCCGAACTAGACAACGAACCATTCACATCAGAATGCACTTGCGTGGCCGCTTCGTACTTACGACGCTTCTCGAGGCGTGCGGATCGTTCTTTCTCCATCTCCTCGGCTCGCTGCGTCCTCTTGGTTTCGTTCCGATGGCAAAGCCCAGCTTTTTTCCGTCTCTCCGACTCACCTTTCATATCTGCCGACGAATCCCACCAAGCCGTCCCTTCTGTAAATGTTGCATCGGTAATCTTTCAACGCCGGTGTTAACAAGGCAGTGGTAACCTTCCAACTCGGCTTCAGCGCGGTTTCAACGCCATCTGGCATGACGCCAGAGGTGGAGCCGGTGGCCACACCGCGGCGAGCGGCGAGGCCAGCTGTGGCGGTTGCTAGGCAACGGCTCAGCTCGCGGTGTGGCCACCGGCCACGGCGAAATAGCGACAATGCAGCCAATGTAGCTCGCGCTGCAAAAAAGGCGACACTCACTACAACAGCACTTATGGCTCCGCCTCTGGCAGTCATACCAGATGGCGCGGCAAGCGGCGATTGCTAGGCAGCGGCTCAGCTAGCAGTGTGGCCACCTGCCACGACAAAACAGCGAGAATGTGGCCAATGTAGCTATCGCTACAAAAAAGGGCGATGTTCACTACAACGCCCCTTAGAAGCACTTGTGACAAAGCTCCTGCGACTCTGCCTGGCAAACGTGGTTGGTTACAGCAATATCACTTAATATGCTGACGATTTTAAAACATCCTGCTCGGCAAAGCACTCCGCTTGTTAGAAAGGCGCCTTCTCTTTGCGGGATAGTGCAACTGAAACAACTAACAATGGCTTTCCGTGAATCTTGCATTATCTATACACCCATACATTGTGTCTCATGCGCAGTAGCAATGAAACCATAAGTACATTCCTCTTGATGCTCAAGCTGCCCACAATCCATTTGAAAATTCTAAGAAATATGCCGCCGCGAGGAAGTGGTCACTGCACAAGACAGCAAAGTGAGAATTAAAATTAACCAGCCCAAGAGTCAGCAATAGGCCGTTTACGTTCAAAAATGATTAAAAACATCAATCGACTGCGGTAGCAGCTTACTGCCACACGCCCAAAGGGTGTCACCGAATGCTGGGACGTGGCGGGCCGCCTGTGCGAGCCAGCTACGTTTTTGTTTCTTGGTTTTTTTAGTGCTCTGTGACCTCACGAACTGTCGCGATGCAGTGGCGAAGAAGAGCACTGAGTGGGCTGTAGCTTCATTCAGCGAAGAGCAAAAGTGACGAAAAATTCTGAAACTCTCAGTGTGGATGGCGCCAATGTTTAGCTGCATATGGAGTGAACGGAAGTCCACGCGTGATAACGGGACCCTAAGATCTCATCGAGAGAATTCCCAATGGCTTGATTTACCAACAGTAGTGCATTTCGTCTACCGATGTTGTGCATTCGTGATGATACTCTGCCATTGGCCCGAATGACGCGGATTCGAACGCGGTAGTTCAGGCCGCATTTTCGTGGGAGGAATCTCCAGTACTATGTGCATTAAGTGCACATAAGGCACACAAGGTGATAGAAATTCCCGTATTCCTCATCTACGATGTGTCTTATGATCAAGTCAATCATTTGGCACATAAAAATCTTGCAGTATGGGACATTCAAAATGTAGAGCTCCCTCTGTCGGCATTTCCGCGAGCGGGAGTTGCGTGAGTAGGGCCAGAAGAAGACACCACTGTTACTTTACCAAATTCTTTAATTACCTGACCATTCAAAACGGAAGTGCTGCTACCGCCGCGTAGATTGTCTTTTCATGTATATTATTGCCCGTGTGTGGAAATGCTTAGGACACGCGTAAAGACAGCCACTTAACCTCGCTTAGATGTCATCCGAGAGACAAAAGCCGCTCTTAGGAAATCGCTACTGACAGGGTGAAGACGCGCATTTCAGCTGATTTGTAATAGATGGTGACATCGCCCATTCACGAGAGAGCGTGATCGATTATCTAGTGCTTATCCTATTGCTCTTTCTAGGAAAGAAACTGACTTTTTGCGAGAATGGAAAAACAACTGACTGTTTGAGAGAATAAACATGGATTTGTAAAGGGCATCTTTAGGCAAGGTATTACACAATAGAGGAAGAAAACGAAGCGTACAGAAAGGGTGTAAACGTTGAACTCTCTGTTCTTCGTTTATTGTGTGTGTGTGTGTGTGTGTGTGTGTGTGTGTGTGTGCGCGCGCGCGCGCGCGCGCACGCTAACCACCTTGCGCAAGGATACATTTTACAAACGTGAGCCAACTCGCCCAGCAGGAAGCGCTTCTGAAACATGCATATGTCGGTGGCGCCAATTCAGCGTACACGTTATTTTAATTACACCAACACAGTCAGCCCGTAAGCAGCGAATTTTCAAGAAATTGCATTGAGTGGCATGCATTCGCATGAACATCATCTTACTAGCGCGTAAGGGTGGCGCCCAGCTCATTCCAGGTCCCTTAAAGGGTCCCTGAAACGCTTTTTTTTACATTGCGTCACTGATTAGGCAACACAATTGTGAAATCATTCACACCATAAATGAAGCGAAGCACCATGCGCTAAGGCAGCTATGGGCTTATTTCTGTCGCCTTCCTCCTTACCACTGCTGTTCCTCCTCAACTCGATCTGCTGCGGAGTGCGCGCTAGCGACGACAGCGCCTCCCGCGTCAGCCCCTCTGCCGAGCCTTCCGTAGCGACATAGCGCCCCGACATCCTCACTGAGGTCGCCCGCCTCGGCAGTGCTAGCCTCTGTAATAGAGCGCCGGCGACTCGTGTGTACGCCGCCAGATGCCGCGACGATACCGTTGGCTGAAGCGAAGGAGTACGTTGTAGAAGCACGTTGTTCGCACCTAGGTTTTGAAAATTATGTGCACAAGACTGGTTCGGGGCCAATCAGCGACCTCCCATTCGTAGTTCGATTGGCGGGGGCGTTTGAAAACGCGTTTTGACGAGCCGCTGCGACCTTTTGCGATACGCGTGTTCAAAACCTTATTGTAAATTACACACTTTACGCACAGCGCTGAAATCTGTCCTGTAATGGTCCTAATGACCCGCTCTACCGGATCACCATGTTTGCACAAAATCGTCAAAACAGTTTCAGGGTCCCTTTAAGGCCAGTGCACACTGGCGGAAAAACGCTTCGGCGGCGACACGGCCACACTGCTCGCGGCGAACCGCGGCGGCAGCCCCGCGAAATCCCGCCTCCTTCGGGCGAACGAGTGCGAGAGACAAGCGAGCGCCCGCACGGGTACGAAACGAGCCTCCGGGCGGGTCCGCATGACTCCGCGGTGGAGCGTCTACGTCACTGGCGGGGACGCTCTGATTGGTCTCCTCCTCGGCGGCATGTGGTGCGCCGCGTAAATTCGCGCACGGAGCGATAGCTCTCGCGGCACAAAAATCTTGACGCGCGGCAGCCTTGGAGGCTCGCGCTTTTCCGCCAGTGTGCACGCGCCTTTACATCGTTCGTCATAGAAGAAGCGAAAGGCAGAGACAGGGAAGATCTGCCACCAAACTCGGCACGTAGGTTTCCAAGTTCAAGACGTCATACCACCAATCGCACGTAAAGGGGGCACAAACCCAGAGCAAAAAGAGGCGCGGTAATTGTGTAGCTTCGAGAAGAAAACGCTAGTCTGTGTAGCATTGTGGAACAACTCAGGGCATGTTCCATTCCTGCGCCCGCGCCTTCTCCTCGTCCAACCCCAGCAGCTGTTGTTTACGAGGTTACTAACCCGGAAGTTCCTATCTGTGAATACTCAGTCAGGCACTAGGTCCACTAGAAAGAGGGCAGTTGAGAGCCTCTCGACTAACAGCGAGGAAGTTGAGTTTTGCACTTCTTTCAAGGAAGGTCTGGCCGAAGTTAAAGACTGCTCAAGCGTTAGCATCTCTTAAAACTAGGATGGCCAAGTAGAAAAATGACGTGGTACAAATATAAAAGGACAAGGTGAAACCGCATATTACGAAGCTAGCTAAGAGCAAGGCAGTCTCCTTGGTGACACCACTAAATAAAGCACAGGCGAACATAGCTGACATTTCCGAATATGGCTACACAACATAAAGATGAAAATTTCTTGATCTGGCAGTAGAACTGCTGGGGCTTCCTTCAAAAGAGGGCGGTCCTTCAGCAGTTTCACAGGCCTCGGGTCGATAAGCCACAGGCTATTCTACTACAAGAGACTCACGGATAGAATCACCCTTCAAAGGTGCGCATTTCACGTTCCGAAGAGCGAAGAGCATATGTACTTCAGTAGCTAAAAACTACACATTCATTGAACACTATCGACGCATATGGCGCAGCAAATAACCGCACTGTTTTGCCGAAATTATTCCCAGTGGTGGCCTTAGAAACAGTATCTTTGTTCTCAGCATATGGTTCGCCGAAAGGTAGATACCACCGATGCAAAATAATTCTTTCTAAAGCGGTCTCCACGCCATGGAAAGAAAGGGCACATACCGTGGTGGCTGGGGATTTTAATGACCCACACCACGCTTGCGGTTGCCCTCGCACCGCGCCAAAGTCGCACGAACTCTGGCAAACGGCTTCAGATGTCAATCTTACGTTGGTCACGGATCCCGCTTTTCTTGCGAGAACAGGCTATTCATGCTCGTGGGATTCTACTCTGCATTTCACTTTTGTTGCCTCTGAGGAGAAGAGGGTTAATTGTGGGTTAATCCCGACATCGATTTGGTCAGTGACCACAGCATTCTGAGCACGAGCTATCCAATACAAGGTAAGCACCCCAGAACATACAAGTTCACAGATTAGGATGTATTTTGTAAAATCAGATCGGAAAGAGCTGACGACGATGCCCTGACCGACTTTGAGGAATGGCTACCTCAGGCTACCCGCGACGTTGAAACTGATACCAACTCAATCCCAACGAACCTTGAGACAGATAAAATAGATAGTATGGTAGCTCATCTCATAGAAGCCAAGGAGGCTCCACTTTCTAGGTGGAAAAATGGACGGCTTAATCAGAGCCTTCGCGAACGCATCGGAGACTTCCAGCGAGCGATGGCAGAATATTTCCAAACGCTAGAGAAACAACATACGAACGAGGTCTCCAACGTGGTGGGTTGGCAGGTGAGAAGTCGGGCGAAATGGAACCTCCTGAAGCACTCATTTCATGGGGGCAAGCCCAAGGCCCGTCGTAGCCGAGCAGTGGATAAGATTTAGCACGTGCAAAGAAACAAAGCTTCCGAGGCGGAGACCACGGACTCCTTGGCAAGAAGGTATTTGCCCCTGTGCGGGGAGCCCGCTACTTGTTCAAGAGATCACCCAAACTATAAAGGAACACCGGTGGCTGAGCTGGACAAACCCTTCCAAGTGCGAAATGCATTGTTCAATCTGAACGGAAGATCAGTTCTAGGGTCCGACGGAATAACGAACAAAACGCTACGCAATCTGATGAGAAGTCGACTAAGATAGTCACTGAGGAGGTAAACTGCATCTTGGAATCTGGGACTTCCCCTGACCAATGGAAGATAGCCTCAGTGATTCTCGTCCCGAAACCAGGCCGCAGCCCATGTATTGAAAACTTACGGCCCATATCCCTCACGTCCTGTCTAGGGAAAATAGTTGAGAATGTGATCAGTGGCAGGATATCTGAACACGTAGAGGACGAGAGGTTGTGCCCCAGTAATATGTTAGGCATTAGACCACACTTATCTACGCAGGACGCCATGCTGCTACTTAAAGGAGTAGTGATATGACTTTGCGGCTGCTCAAAATGTACATTTTTCGTTTTCTAGCCACGTACTGTTGACGCTCCCCGTACACGGAAACCACGAAACACGTACAAAATATTTTGGTATGGTTTTAAAGTTTTCGTCTCCCAGCAGTTCAAGCCAGCCCCAGCGCAATGGACACTACGATGACGTATGAACACAGTCTATTAAAGATCGCCGAAAACGCTGTCAGAGTCGCTGGACGACCGTGAAATTGTCGTTGTTTGCATGCCCCACGTGTAATTGACCACAGACGATAGAGTTGCAGCGACGCTATCACGAATTCCTGTCCCTACGTGACTCGGACGTACGTCCAACTATGTTGACACGTCACTAGGAAACCGCCCCCTCGAAATCGAAACCGAAAGTGGGCTTTTAGGGAAACCGTATTAAAGACATATTCATTGCCTTGCGAGGCACCATGATACTCTTTTTGGGGTTCTCCACACCAGTGCTTTCATTTACAGGAATAATACGGGAATGTCGAAAATTCTTGTCAGTACTCCTTTAAGCACGGTCTAATAGATCGGGACACTTGTGACATCAGGGCCATTCTGAGGCTTGACCTCGAAAAAGCACAGGCGAACGTAGCCCACCGTCATGTTCTGAACTCCATCTCGCTCCTGAACCTCGGAGAGAAATTTCACGGTTTCATTACCTCCTTCCTTAATGATAGAAATGCTACCATCAAACTCGGTGACCTCAAACCAGAGCTTTACGACCTTGGTCCCGCTGGCACGCTGCAGGGTTCGGTTGTTTCACCGTTACTTCTCAACATTGCCATGTGCGAGCTTGCGACTGAGCTACAACATCTGGGCGGTATCAGAAACGTGATTTACGCCGACGACTTCACAGCCTGGTGCACTAGTGCTTCGGGCGGCGACGTCGAAAGATCTGCACAGGAGTCAGGCGACTGCGTTGTTGCTCACGTACAAGAAATGGGGCTCAAACCCTCGAGGTCCAAATATGAACTCCTCCTGTATCGTTCGACTAAAAGGGCTCCCAAACCACGAGGTTGCAATGCCTTATAAGATAAAGATATCAGACTACACACGGCAACTGGGCAGACGATCCCCAGGATTAACTCTATTCGGGTTTTAGGCACGGTAATCGAGGCCAACGGGCACAGTGGTCGTACAATCAACCGACTCACCTCACACGCGGACGGACCAATCAGACTTATTCTTCGGGGTATCCAAAGAGGCTTAAACAAGAGAACCTGCTCTGGATTTATCGCGCATCTCTAATAAGTCGCGTAAACTGCGTTGCGCATATGCACAAATTGGAAGCTCACGAATGAATCAAACTAAACACGCTAATTTACAAGATTATTAACATGCTCCTTGGGCTCCCGATGCGTACTGGCGCTGAGATTCTAGCGAGCCTAGGAGTTTACAATAGCCTAGATGAAGTCATCGAACCGCAGCGGATGGCACAGCTTGCCGGACCTTCGTCTACTATCCTTGTAGGTGTTTACATCAATGCAGTTTTTGCGATGGAACGCAACACGTAGTGGCAAGATCACAGTACATCTTCTATTAGCGTTTCTCCTCTGCCGGGAAAGATGCACCCCCAACACAATACAGGTAGAAGTTTGTCTAGGGCCTCTGCACTCCTGACACAAGCACACGCGTCGGACGTCACTTTTGTCAATACCGCTTGGTACGAGTAAAGTCCCTAGATATCTCTTTGTTCCTAGAATTTTTTTTGTTTTTAAGTAGCGAAAAAGCTTTGGTGTGCCGCTGGCGCATCCTGATTGGTCGGCGTTGCTTTTAGCAGCCATGTTCTTCCTAAAGCAGTTACCAACGCCTCCTTGCTGTTACTTGAACCAGGGTCCCTCAATATTGAGGGACCCTGCTTGAACGCTGCAGTGCGAGAACGTCAAAAAAAGTTGCACTTTTCAGTAGGCGTTTCCTTACATATGGCGCGTCCACTATCGAACGCGTATGTTGACGGCCGGACGCTATATGCGCGCGCGTGCTCCGCTTCATGTGTTTAGGAAGAACATGGTGTAGTAAGAGGCAGTTATGAGCCATAGAAAATGGAAGCGACGACGACAAAGAGCGGGTGTTTGAGCACGCGGAACGCGAAGTGCGTGGCCTGGAAAACGCCGACGGCTGATCGAGCCAAGGCCACCTAGTTATAGGTGGCGTTGATCGAGCGCTGCCAGAGACCGAGCGGCCCGTCCACTCAGGAGAACAGACGCACCGAGCTGGTGCGATCAGACCAGCCGGGACGTACCGGGCGTTCCCCTTTGGCGAACAGGTGTCCTGGACCGTGCAGGCTCTTCTGTGGTGTACGTGCGAGCGGCCCACGGCAAGCAGCCGGAACTGTGGTGTGGCCGGGACCGACCATCTACCGACTCGTGTCCACGATGCCGCGCATGTTCGGGTCCGGCACAACTGCTTGCTGAGGGCGTGGTCACGGTGCCGCGTTGCCGTCTGGCACAAATTTTCACTGAGGGCGTGGCCTCGGTGCCACTTCGGATACGCATCGTACTCCGACGCGCTCCTGAGCGAGCACCTCGGGATTTGCTCGTCTGCTCGCACATAGCTCATTGTGCCCTCCGGCTGTCATCGTGCGCCGCCTCCAAGAACCGCGGTACCGTGAGTGGTCCTGACGGACTTCTGATGTCACGTCAGGCGGGGCGCGCCGGTTAACTGCGTGAGCCTAAGGGTCGGATTCTTAGGGACTAGGGCTTGCAGGGAAAGTAATCATGTCGTTTCGCCATTGGAATTGTTTGTATGCGCTGTCTCGTCCTGACGGTAAATGTTTTCCTTGTCCTTGACTTGGTTGTCTGTGTCTGAGGGCCCAACAAGAAACACCACAATGGCTACCGACGGGGGCTTTGAGCGAGAAAGTGCCGGGAGAGGAGGTAGCTGTCGCGACTTAAAAACGGAAAAAATATCTGGGGACATTAAGTACGAGCGTTCAGCCAGCCAGAAGCAGTCGCTTTGCAGTCGTCTTCACTCACTTCAAAGGCAGGGTACTTTCGGCCGCTTCAATCGTTACATCGTCGCCCGGAAAGGCATAGCAGCTAGCCATAGCGCTATCACTCTTATATCCAAGCAAAACGGAAGTCTGCACAGAGTCGAGATCGGCAGCGAGAGCGTTCGTCTCGGTGCTGTCTCTAACGGCGTTGCCAAGATACTTGAAGGAAAAGTACTTCCTCCTCATATCATCACCTGGTTCCTCGCCCATGTAGGGCCGAGAGTCGGGGGAGGAGCTTGTCAACGCCAACGAATTGGCCCACACTCGCGCGCAAGGTCTCTCCGAGGGCGGTGCCGCCCGGCTAGGGCTCGAGACGGGTCTGGTCCGAGAGGAAACCCTCTCCCCGTTTTAGAGACATACTATACACCCTTAACGAAGTCACAAAGTATTGTAAACTTGCCCGCAGGGCCTTTCGCTTGCCCCATCGTACTATCTATAGTTGTTTCGCGTAGGTCTACCCTTCATGTCCTGACTGCGGCGTATACACCTATTTTAACCCCATGCTCTGGGAGTGCCTCTCTTTACATCATCACAAGGCTCAAGCAATCTCGAAAGACACCCTTGCATCTTTGATAAAGAGTTACGACTGGTTCGATCAACTCCGGGCAGTCTAGAAGCCCACGATGCAGTAGTGAGGCTTGGCCTTCACGTCCCGACGTGGGAGTGGCCCACTGTCCACCCACAGTAGAAAACTCGGGGTAATTTCTTCAGGACCTCAGTAAACTTTATTACGTACCTACCTCACCACTTGCCCATTGGTTGCTATGGCCCTCCCATTTTCGTATATTTTATGGGTCAACGTGTCCTACAACAATACCCACTCTAACAAGGCACCTTGTCGCGCCAAATCCGCAGTGCGCGCAATGAGAGCCGCGGCCCCACTTCGTGACGTTACAGCGAGCGAATGGATTCTGCTCCGAACAAACATCTCCGATCGTGCCCTTGACAGGTGGCATCGGCACAGCAAGTCAGCGCGTTCCGCTCTCCTGCAGCATTGCCGCAACAATCATCTGCCGCCGTAACACAAGGAGAGCGGAATTTCCGAATCGAAGGTGGAAACCCCATATCGAAGGGGAGAAGGAAAACGTGTAGGAATAGACGGCGCTGCCTAAGCGCGGTGACGACTGGCAAAGCGCGACTTGCGTAATGACGTAGCACCTATGCAGGGAGCTCGCCCTAGTCTGTCTTCGCGTTCTCGTCACATGAGCGTATGCTTAGGGACTGTGCTTCGAAGAACAACACGGTAAACATTCTCCGCAGGTTAGTGAACCATGAATAGACGTTGATGAAAAGTAGATCTTATTAAAGGCTGTCACGAAGAACATCGCGTGCGTACTGCATGCATAGGCGCAATGGTGTCTTTGGACTGGAACGAGTGCGTATTTTTGTAATCGTATGCTCCGTTGCTCGTAACTGCGGTTTTTAACACGAAAGTGTTTCATGCTGGGGTTCACTACGACCCACTACATAACTACCGTAACGTATATGATGCCGTAAAATAGACATGCAAGAACGAGGAACAAAAACCCACTAAACTTCCGTTCATGCGCTGGGAATCGAACTCACAGCGCGCCTCACTCCACAACGAGCAGTACCCGGTGCTCTACCATTGCTGTACGAACGCGCCTTATATTGCTTCTTATCTGGCTTTGTTCTTTCTTCGACGCTCTCGTCTGGCACATCGCGCGCGCATCCAGCACATTGCCTGGAACGGTGTCGCCATGTAGGACAGGCATGGTGCATCACTGCAGCTCTGATTCGCATCTCCTGGATGGCGGCACCATTCCAGGCGCCTTCCATAGTCCGCCTCGACGCACGTGTGCAGAGCCGCACGGGCATCGATAAGAACATAGCCGCGTTCGTGCAGCTTCGCGCGTATGTGCACCGACATCGCATTGGTAGGTGCACCGATCACCTTTCGTCATGGGTAGCGTTCCCCCGCCGACCACTCTTCGAGCGTGATGGCAACAAGAACACTGCTGCGTTAGGCGCCCAAGCACGATGAGGATGCTGACGCGTCAATGTGGCGCAAGTAAACATGATCGATACCGTTGTCGCACGGCATTTACGATCGACAGTGTCCTGTTATTGCGTAAACTACTTTAGTTAAGATAAGGGGTTGGTCCTTAAGGTTATGGAGGCGATGTGTGAACGTGCGTTCATTCACGTCAAACAGTGGCGTACCAGCGAAACACCGATAGCGATGGCGAAGTTCCACGCGATGTAACAATAGACACTGAACTGCTTATGCGAAGACACATTTCACCTTGTTGTTTTACCGATTCCGTTGGCAGGGGGATGAGCCGCATTTTAATTACTTGCTTTTTAATCTAAAGTGGTGTGTGGCTAGGAGCTGTATACGTTTGTGCAGAAGCTTAGACGTTCCATCGGGGTGCCCATACCTATAGCTGTAGCAAGCCTCGGCGCCAACGATCACAACCGCATCGTAATCCAACCATTAGCTTATCCTCCGCGCCCCTCGCCAACTGCATCGCGGCCATAAAATTAAAGCAAACGAAGTACGATATGTCTTCAAAACCTTATACGTCATACATGCAAGTGAAGGGGCGCGCCGATGTGGCTTTCCTCTCATTTTTCTCTCTACTACCCTTCGATCGTGAAAGGAGCTGCGGGGAGAACAAGCAGTTTCATAACACTTCACCCTTCAACTGTTGCAAGATTGCTCATCGTAACGGAGCAACAAGCAGCGTCATGGTTGGATGGAAAACCGACAAAAGTGCCGAAAATTCAGGCTACCTTTTCGAGCAAAGGTAAAGAACTTTCTTCACCAGCGCGGTACCCTCACTATTGAGTGCTCTCCCCATTTACTAGGCAAAATCAAAGGGGGGGAGGGGTGCTCGGCGGCACTCAGAATAAGCCTTTGTCCACGTGCGTGCTAGTTATACTACTCCTCTGAACGTACCATTTCCAAACAGCAGCGGTAAAATAAATAAGGATAAACGTTCCAACTGCAAAAACCCGTAGCTTCATTCTTCGGAGAGGATCTTGGCACCGGTGATGTGCCCGTGCATTGGTTCTTTCTCGAAAATATCAAACGCACAACTGCTGGAGGTAGGAATGCATGCGGCTGGAGAAACGAGACATGCACGAAAGCGCACCATGGCTCAGAGAGAAAGTGGTTTACATACTTGGCGGATATTGTAATCGCATTGGTAAACAACATGATTATTCTACGACATACGACATTACCTTGGGCATTTTACGCGCAGACATGTCGAAAAAAAGGAATTTCTTCAAACGCTTACCTGAGATCCAAAGTACGTGCCGTGAAACAACTATCAGCGTGGTACTACGGTCGCGAACCAATGTGGTCGTAGGTGCTGCAGCCGCGTGGGTACTTAGCGGCGTTCAATTTCGTTGTTTTGTTCTTCTCGACTTCGGGGAGCACCGTAGGTAGACTCTCTGCTGACATTTCGCCGCTGCGTGTCACAGGAGACTGCAAAACCTTCTTGGCTCGAAAAAACCTCGAACGACTGCCTCCCTGCCTCTCCTACGAGAGTAGCGCTAGCAAATGATTCCGCGACGGTGTCCCGAGGAACATGACGGACGCGCGGACGTTCACAATGCCTTATGAATATCTCCTATCATTACTCTTAACAAGACAGCACTCCTATGCACAGGAAATTCGCCGAACTGCAAGTACGTTAGCACGTATATCTCATGCATTTCCAGATATTAACTGGAAAAAGGCAATTGTGCTTGAAACAATGAGAATCGTGCAGGATAACGGGCAACCACTCCACCTTACCGATTAAAATACACTCCGCGCTTCCCTGGGCACTCTCATAAACAACTCTAGAAGGATGTGAAATACCACCTATTACGCGATGAAGGAAACAAATACCCTAACTTCAGACATCAAACAAGATCCAAAGCCATCCGTGAATTAAAGGGTGTCGCTAATACATGGTCGCATTAGGAGCCAAGATAATCATGCACTGGTTCCATATAGCGTAGGATACATGGCCGACGGACATTGGGAGGGATGGCGTGGATGCATAGGCAAGGGAAGCAAAGCCCACAGCGACGAAGAGTTACGTGGGGTGACGGAAATAGAAGACTACATTTCCTTCGCAATTGTAAATAACTTTCTTTCTGAAGAAAAGCGTCTGTAAACGTTTTGGGGAGTGAGGAAATATCACGCAGTTAGCGGGCAAGGACTTATTTAGCGAACATCCATTTGATGCTCCTGAACCTACGACTTTGCTAGCTGCCTAGAAGTGCCAACGGCAACCGTAATGACAGCTATCCAATCGCAACGTCAGGCACAGGACAGTTGCCAGGATGGTAATGGGCTTGCGAGGCTTTCTCTAGCAGACAATACCCGGTACAATATTGATGCGTATCGACGACTAGTAGTTGTGTTATAACCTACCTCCCCGTGTTGTTTTTCTCACAGGCGCCGCAAGAAAAGCGCTTTTTTTACGCACTCTCCTTTATAAGAACTCGTCTTCTGTGAGCTTTTATTTGAAATCGCCTCACGGACAGTCAGTGCGCCTTCAGATGTGGCTCTGCTTCCTTCACACCATTCACTTTTTCGCGGCAAGAGACAGTGAATAAACTGCGCCTTCCCACTGCCGAGATACACATTCCTCGATGATGCTGAGTAAAGTATCCAAGAACTCGTCTTGCTGAACGAGTACACCCAAAGTAAAGCAAAAAGATTCACTTAGCAACCATCTATTTCAGACAATTTTATATTGCACTTGGGCACCACTGCAGATATATTTTAGTACACTAAAATTATCAGACTATCAGAAGCGTTTTCCATGGCTACGTAAGGCAGGTCCTTCATCATTCGTCGTGCGAAGAAAGGGAGCAGCAAAATTAGAGAAAAAAGCAGTGCCGCTACTTGTTTTTCTATTTTGTCGTGCACACCGTTGGCGGTGCGATACGAAAACTCATTCTGTTTTTCTTACATGCGCCTCCCGAGAAGCGAAGCAAATGTCATTTCTCGCGTAGTTCAGCGCGGTACGTTTTCTTGAAGGAAAATAATGGTGCACATTGTTTCAGGTGCCTTGCCCCTAAGCAAGAAGATTTTATTCTTATACGTAGGATGGCTGATTCATTCTGCTCGTACGGCAAAAGGTCAAAATTTCATGACGTTAAAGTAGGAAACACGGAGACTGCGTTCGGTTTTTACGTCAATTCTGTGCGTCACAAGTACAGCAAGATTTTAGTAAAATATAGCTTACTGCAAGCATAACTCTTTGCACCATAAGACGCTGTTCAGAAACACGGGAAAGAAAGGATCGCGGACTTAATCGAAGTATCGTGACACTTATTTTGCGATAAGTACAATTGAGCAGCGATTTCTTTAGGCGTTACACCAATCACCCCTTCGCGCCCACGAACTTGCCAGGAGGGGGGGGGGGGGGGGGGTTGCCTCCTACCGCAAAGTTCCCTGCCTAACCGCCAAGTTTCGTGGTCGGTGGCGCACATAAATTAATTTCCTCGGTCGAAGGAGAGTGCGACATAGGGTGCCTCGATGCTCCTCCGGAACAGGGTGGAGACACTGCTCTTGTGGACGCCATATTGGTTCAAACGTTCGCGTTCGGTGGCAATGCCTGGCATGCATAGATGGAACGCTTCCAGCGAAACGCGCGGTAATTTGGCTCAGTTTATCCCTTCCGGCGGTAGGGCTTGCACATATAATGTTGGTAACAAATAGATTAGCACTAATTATTACGCACGAAACATTTGATGGCGAAATAAAGGCATTTAGAGCGTATCTATCGGTCTATCTATCTCACTGGCTGCGTAGATTCTCGTGCTCTCGCGGCCGATTGATTAAGTTGATGAGTACCAAAAATGACATGGCATGACAAGAGCATGTTGAAAACATAAATGACTGCTCATTACATGAAAATCATGACATGCCTTTAATGTACGCCATGACATACGTGACATGGTCAAGGAGCTACAACGGCCGTTTGGCCAACTTCATGTATATCAAAATTGACATGATATGATAAGAGCATGAGGAAAGTATACATGACTGGTCATAACACGAAAACCTTGTCATGCATGTCATATAGGCCATGACATACATGACCCGGTCATGGAGCTCTTACGGCCGTTTTAGTAACTTGATATGTACCCAAACTGACACGGCATGATAGGAGCGTATGGCTAACATGAATGACTGGTCATAACAAGAAAATCATGTCATGCATGTCATGCGCGCCATGACACACATGACACGG
Organism: Hyalomma asiaticum; assembly: GCA_013339685.2. NCBI lineage: Eukaryota > Metazoa > Arthropoda > Arachnida > Ixodida > Ixodidae > Hyalomma > Hyalomma asiaticum. The sequence continues at coordinate 105,455,879 of CM023484.1, read as the reverse complement.
TCATAGTGTTCTAACGGCCGTAATATTAACTTTATGTATACCAAAATTGACAGGGCATGATAACAGCGTAAGATGAAAGAAAATAACTGGTCATAACACCAAAAATATGTCATGCATGTCACGTACGCGATGACATATATGACCTGGTCATGGAGCTCAAATGACGGTTTTATTAACTTGTAGAGCACCAAAATTTGCATGGCATGATAAGAGATTATGAGTAACATAAATAGCTGAGTATAACACGAAAACCTTGTCATGCATGTCATGTAGGCCATGACATACATCACCCGGTAATGGAGCTCTAACAGCCACTTTATTAGATGCGAAGCATCTTATGGCCGAGTTCAAACCGGTGGTGGTGTGCGGCGTGACCACCCTTATTGCGCATGCGCTCGCCCTGTGTGAATTAACGGCCAGGCTAGAGGGAAGAAATGACGCGCGTAGTGTTCCTCTTCGCGTTCCACGACGGCTTAATCTCTATTGTCTTATTGTGGCCATACTCAGTCATCCAATGGATAGGCAATCTCAATTTACTCAAAACAGATTTCTTTAGATTAGCTTATTCCGGATTAGCTTAATCCGGACTACCTTAACGTGGCCATGCTCAGGCATCCAACAGGCAAGACAATCTCACTCCAAATTCACTTGCTTGTGACTAGCTTAATGCGGATTAGCTTAATCCGGCTTAATCCACATTGCCTTATTGTGGCCATACGCTGTCATCCAACTGACTAGGCAATATCAACTTACTCAAAACTGGGTGGTGGAAGATTCGGACTACCTTAATCCAGCTTAATCGAATTTAATGGGATCGGATTAATGTGACCATACGCAGTCACCCAAACGGCTAGTCATTCTCAATTCACTCAACATTGACTTGTAGAGGATTAGCTTAACCCTGATTTATTTAGTCATGCTTAATCCGAAAGAACATAGCCCAGTCGGGTCTAACCTACATCATGCCTACACCATGCCTACAACTTACATCATGCCTCATGTCTAACCTACATCATGCCAACCTAACCTACATTATGCCATCTCGTCTTGGACCGGATTAGCGTAATCCGACATAATCTCTACTAATCTTGCCTAATCCCACTTGATAGGTATCTATCAGTATAGATTGGTATGGACTATCGTTAAATTCGCTTGTCCAAATTCAATTAGGCTGCGATATGCAGGCTTAAATAGGCTTTTTCTAAGCTTACCCTGGTTGAATCCGGCGGCTTAATTCGTATCACTGAGTATCAATCAGTATTGATTCGTATCGATTACTATTGATTGTTTTGACTATGCTTATTTAGCATGGGCTACGAGCATGATTAACTTGTCTTGACCAAGCTTATCTAAGCTTATCGGCAAGGTAGCCGAAGCATCTATTCACTCCGCAAGGCTTAACGCAAAGCTTAACATCCTCTTTGTAAAAGCAGCTTCACGCGATGATTATGCGATGCAGCTATAGCGAGACAAACAAGGATTTCTTTAACAGCATGCTCACCGCCAGCGATAAAAATGCACGGCCACATGCGAGACAAGTCAACAACTAACCTCGCATATCTTGGTGCTGTCGGTCGGATGCCAGCGGTCGCGTTTCACTTGTGCTTCCCATTTTTTTCTTCGCTCGCTGTTGCGAGGGAAGCGAAACATCCGCTGGCCTTTCGCGTGTGAACTGGTACACCATGGCACACAGCAGCCTGTCATAGCGGCCAAAGAACTGGTCTCAAACGTCGAGAACAACGTGTTTACAGCACCGTTCCCGCGCTAGCCTCTGCGCGCCGCCCGACACTTTCGAACCAATATGGCCGCCAGGCGGCGTGGGGTCTTTCAAAAGCTGTCTCCACCCTGGAGCGGAGGCGCGCGCACATCGAGGCACCCTAGTGCGACACGAATTACAGCGCCGCGAAGCAAACTGGTGGTTACGCAGGCAACTTCACACACACACACACACACACACACACACACACACACACACACATATATATATATATATATATATATATATATATATATATATATATATATATATATATGCAAAAATAGCTTGGTTTGCCGCTAGTTTATAACAGAATTGACGATGCGCCTCTTAGAGAACGACGGTTTATTAAGTCAACGTTTCGGTCGGAGGCCGACCTTCTCTTGAAAAAGGTCGGGCTCCGGCCGACACGTTGACTTAATAAACATTATATATATATATATATATATATATATATATATATATATATATATATATATATATATATATATATATATATATTGTGGGCAATCACTAGGTACTTCTACTTCATCTGTATATACTCATCATCATCTCAGTCTCTTCATCTTTGTCTGTGGTGGGTTGCCATCTTCCGTCCTAACTGCACCTTGGGTCAGCCATTCTTCGTAGCCTCAAGGCTTAATAAAACGGCTTTATTACCCCTGCTTCACAAGTGGTGGAGAGTGCTCTTCGGTCCTCCGTCCTCTGCCGGCCCCGTCTACCCCCTGGAGCTTCGATCAGGACGCCGACTGTGTCAGCCGCCCGCTGTCATGTCGCAGCCAACAGGCACTTCCACTTCACCCATGTCGGCTCAGACAGCTACCGCCCCTCAATGTTGGGTTGTAAGCGGCCACCAGCGTGACCCCCATCTGTTCGCTGGACTTCGCGGTGAAGACGTGGAGGATTGGCTTGATGACTACGACCGAGTAAGTGCAGCCAACCGCTGGGACAATGCGCTTAAGCTAAGCCACGTCCCTTTTTATCTAACGGGAGTGGAAAAGACCTGGTTCTACAACCACCAGGTTGACATCGCGGATTGGCTTAACTTCAAGGAGCAGCTCCGACAAATTTTCGGCACGCCGGCTGTTCGCTCCGCTCTCGCAAAGAAGAAGCTAGATTCCCGTAAACAACACGGCGAATCATATACGTCATATATTGAAGACGTCCTTGCCCTTTGTCGACGTGTGAACACATCCATGACGGAATCAGAGAGGGTTCGGCACATCCTCAAGGGCATCGCGAGTGTCGCCTTCAACGCTTTGGTAATTAAAAACCCCGAAACCGTCGCTGATATATAGTCGCCACCTGCCAGCGCCTTGATGAACTGGAGTCTGTCCGTTTACAACCGGACCCCACAGCAAACCTCCCTTCCGCCGATTCCTCATTGCGCGCTACGATCCGTACAATCATACGGAAAGAGCTCCAGTCTCTCGGCTGGTGACGTTTTGCGAGACGTTATAAAGGAAGAGTTGGCGTCCATGGCTGGTTCTGTTTGTACGGACCATCCAACAACTTATCTCCCGCCAACGTACGCGAAAGTAGCCGCAAGTTCGCCGGCCGTGGTTCCATCGATGCCTCCTCAACCAACGCCGGTCCACATGGCTTCTATGACTGTCGGTGGATCCACTCAACCCAGTTATCAGCAGTGGCGCCCACCGCGTCCTACATGCTACTGCTGCGGATATCGTGGTCACACCGCGCGGTTTTGCCGCAAGCGCCAGCAAGACGAGCTCCGCGGTTACGACGTGTACGAACGGGATGACTATCCCGCCGGACCTACTTTCCAACGCCGTCCGTATTCTCCTCCTCGACGTCGTTCTCCACCGCCGCCTGCGGAGTCCCCGAATGCTGCTGCCTACCGTCCGGCGAGGCGCCGCTCCCCATCGCCACTTCGCCGCTCTACGTCACCGCTGCGCCCTGCTTCTCCCTTCTCCGATCACCGTCCGGAAAACTAACTTATGCAGCTTCAGGAGGAAAAGCTGCATGGGATGACGGGACAGAAATTCCTCCAGCGTGCCCATGTAACATGATTTTGGTTTCAGTAGAGGGTGTGTTAGTGGAAGCTTTGATAGACACCGGTGCTAGCGTATCGGTAATTCATCGTGACTTGTGTTGGCGTCTGCGAAAAGTTACCACTCCATATGACGGACCTACATTACTTGCTGCTGAAGGGTCGACTATTCGGCCTACTGCTATGTGCACCGCCCGAGTTTCCATTGAGGGACTTCTACATTGGATACCATTCGCCGTACTAAGTTCGTGTGCCCAGCAGCTCATCTTGGGATGGGATTTTCTTTCTACGGCGTCCGCTTCCATCTGTTGCCGGCAACGGGTTATCCACATGACCGACACCAACCACTCCCTCTACACCGATGACGCACCTCTTCACTTTCTTGCTGCGCAAGACACTGAGCTACCACCCCGCCATCAGAAAATTGTGGCCATAATGTCTGATGTCATTGACCGGGGTGACGTGTTCGTCCTACCATCTGTACGCTGTCTCGCAAGAGGGATCGCCTTTGCGTCAGGGCTGGTTCGGTTTGATAGTGGTCGTGCTCATCTGTACGTGACGAACACGACGCCCGAAAAAATTCTTATCCCTAAGGGCACTACATTGGCGCACGTCCTTGAATCGGAGCCTATATCATTGCTTTCCTTTAAATCAGCATCCTCTGCCGCGTCATTTCTTGGGAGTTCTAAGTCTATTCCTGCTCTTACATCTACCATCAGTTCCGACCTGACACCGTCGCAATCACAAGAGTTGCTGGCTTTGCTCAAGAAGCATGAAGCTATGTTCGATGTGCATTCCACTTCACTGGGCAAGACGTCGATTACAATGCATCCAATTGAGACCGACGGCAAGTCCATCGTGCGCCGTCGCCCATATCGCGTATCGTCCGCCGAGCGGAAAATGATTGAAGAAAACGTCGCTGACATGCTACAACTCAATTTAATACGCCCATCCTCGAGCTCTTGGTCATCGCCCGTTGTTCTCGTTCGAAAAAAATACTGCTCTGTGCGGTTCTGTGTACATTACCGGGCACTCAACAAGATCACGCGCAAAGATGTATACCCTATGCCACGCATAGACGATGCCTTGGATTCCCTACAGGGTGCCGAATACTTTTCGACTCTTGACCTACGTTCCGGGTACTGGCAAATACCTATGCATGAGGACGATAAAGAGAAAACGGCTTTTTCAACACCCGACGGACTTTACGAGTTCAACGTCATGCCGTTCGGCCTCTGCAATGCACCCGCAACGTTCGAGCGCATGATAGACACCGTTCTCCGTGGCCTGAAGTGGAAGACTTGCTTATGCTATCTAGATGATATCGTTATTTTTTCATCAAGCTTCCCTCAGCATCTGCGCCGTTTGGATGAAGTTCTCATGTGTCTTGCCAACGCTGGATTTCAGCTAAACACCAAGAAGTGCCATTTCGCAAGCAAGACAATCAAGGTAATAGGTCACATTGTCAGCAAGGACGGCATTCGCCCTGATCCTGACAAAGTTTCCGCAGTTCTGCACTTTCCTCGTCCCGAGAAGGCCAAAGATCTGCGCAGTTTTTTAGGCCTCGCTTCCTATTTTCGCCAATTCATTCGGGACTTCGCCACCATAGCTTCTCCTTTGCACAAGCTACTCGGATCTAATGTTCCCTTTGTATGGTCGCCCGAACGCGAATCAGCTTTCAACTATCTGAAGCGCGCCCTCACTTCTGAGCCCATACTGCGCCATTTTGACGAACCCGCACCTACTCTCCTGCATACAGACGCCAGTGGTCACGGCATTGGTGGCATTCTCCGCCAGCGAGACGAGTCTTCGGGAGAACGGGTCGTTTCTTACGTAAGCCGCGTTCTGACAAGCGCCTAAAGGAACTACACCATCACTGAACAAGAATGTCTAGCCGTCGTTTGGTCTGTGCAGAAATTTCGACCTTATCTTCACGGGCGTCATTTTACCATCGTGACGGACCATCACGCCTTATGCTGGCTTTCGACGTTGACGAACCCGTCTGGGCGTCTTGGTCGGTGGATTCTACGTCTACAAGAGTACGTCTTCACCATTACCTACAAGTCCGGTCGAAAACACCAGGATTCACAGACGCACTTTCTCGGTGTCCGCTTCCTGCGACACACTGCGACGGGCTTTCAACCATCTTGTCCGACAAGCTCTCGCATGATCCCTCCTCGTACGCTACGTCGTTAGCTACAGTGGATCAGGTACCGCCGCGTGACAACACATCCTTCCAGTCTCACCAGCTTGCAGACCCTTATTGTCAGCGCATCGTAGCCCGCCTTAAAGGAAATTCGCGCCCACCTAATGCCCGCCTTCGTCGTCAGCTGGAACAGTTTAAGATCGCAGACCACGTCTTGTACCGCCTTGTATACCACCCTGACGGCCGACGCTGGGTGCCTGTCCTGCCTCGCTCTCTAAGGCTTCAAGTCCTTCAGGCTTTTCACGACGGTATGACTTCTGGTCACCTCGGTTTTCATAAAACCTATGACCGCATCGAAGCTCGCTTCTTCATGTCATGGGCGGCATGGTTTACATGCCAGGCGTTTCGTTAATGGGATGTATACCAAAATTGCTATGGCACAACACGACAGCATGACGAACGTAAATGACAGGTCATAACATTAGAATCATGACACGCGTGTATGAGCGGCATGGTTTACATGCCACAGTCATGGTGCTCTTGCGGCCGTTTCGTTAACTTCATATGTACCAAACTCGGTATAGCGAGACAACACTGCAAATCCATTTTACGTTCCTTATGCGTGCTTCGCATTTCCTTGATTCCCACTGCACGTTGGATCTGCCAATTTTTTTTGTTTAATTTTTAATATTGAATTAAAGAATACGCTTCCCACTTTCCATTTTCTCCATATTTGTGAAAGTATCCAGCGCGTGGCTGCAGAAGTCGTGCCAGCTGTTCATACTTCTCTCCCAAGTAGAATACCGAGTCCGGAAATAGCCCTTGGGTGCCGGGTAAGCGTTCCTGAATGATCGCCAGGATTTCTCGCAACGGTTATATTTGCCGACGCGCTCGAAGTGGTTCAGCTAACCTGGCACGTTCTCGAAAGCGTCAGTACATAAACTCTCCGGAATCATGCGATCCTGCAACTTCGCCCACGGTGCAGATATATGTTGGCGCTGGTTTAAGCAATACACTTGAAATGATTCTGTATGGGCTAAGCTATTGTGTCCGACCTAGCAGGCGGCGAGTGAATCGGCTTACCAGTCTCAATAGGCGAAGGTGGTTCGGACGCGTAATGTTAACCTCCGATAAAGCCCGCCAAGAGTGAAGTGGGCATATCCATCCCTTTCCATACACTCTAAAAACAAAGAGAGTGCTGCGCACTCACTTTGGGGAAGTATTTCCGTGTCCCAAACTTAACTTCTTTTTTCAGAGTAGATCAGCCCCATTGCAGGGCACCGGTACTCTCGCCAAAACAGAGTAGTAGGACTCCTCCGAAGGGGATTTGAACACTCTTTTGAAGAGAGCTCTACTACCCCACCAAGCGGGGTGCTATTACTCCCAGAGGGAGTATCAGAGACAAAAAAAAAATCAACCACTGCGTTTTATCGACCATGCTACAATTAGCAGGCATTTAATTACATCACACTGAACATAGAACATACAGGCTGACATGACACGAACGCACATACACGCCAATAACACAACCACAGCAAAATACAAAGCCCACAACACACTCGCGATATACCGTCTTACACTGCAGTCCCGTATATATAACCCGTATACTTGACCTGCTATGTAGCGCCAGTAGGAAAGTACTGTTCTGCGTAATTAAACAAAATGTATGCATAGAATAGGTGTATATTTAGAGTTGGCTCATAGGTAGCCGCTCGCCACACAGATCTGTTAATCTAAACGCGCGGAACATATACAGTGTCTTTTAGATTAACGCATTCCTATCATGAGCTAGCGTTCCGTTTTACGGGCAAACGCGAGTTCGCAGTGCTGGTTCGCGATGTAAAATGCACCTGAGGAAGCGAGTACGAGCATAATAGCGGCTGAATTTCATCAACGCCAGCGAAGAAAAGCGGCACCCGGGTGCTCCGCTTCCACCCACTTCATTCCGATCACGTCCCCTTTCGAGTCCATCGAGCACGTCTGTACGGCGAACAACCGCTGGCGATCACAAAATATGCACTCCTCGTTCTTCGTTATTCTGCACACAGATGAAATATAGTCTCTGCCATCAGAAGTGTTTAGGGTACTATGCTGTACTTACCAGACTTGCGAACGGGACGATTCGCAGTCACGGTATTTTCACCGTCGAGGCGCTCATGGCCGTCATACGGCTCGATGCCGAAGTCTTAAGCCCGAACCACATGGAGCGCTTTTTCCGCCGTTTTCTGGCGTTTCTCTCTCCGGCGTCACTCTGCGTCGACGCTGAGAGTGACGGCAGCCGAAACGCCGAGATCAAGACCGTCCAGATATTGACGCCGCCGCCGCGCTGCAGCGCCGACGCCGGAAACTGCTGGGTGAGCGGACACCAATCAGCGCACGGCTCGAAGCGACTTCCGCCGGAGCAATGGCGTCCTCGCCGAAGCGGGCACGGCCCGCCTCGAATATATTCAGTCATCGTCGCGAACTGTGTGAACCTCAAGATCCCAACTGACGCTTGTATTTGACTCACGTTTGTCTACAGATGCTTCGACAGCAACGCGCACGGGATTACATTACACCGTTTTCGAGAACCATTCTCAATCCGCGAACGACCCGTACGGCATCGTAGCAGACGACGCAAGCGGCGCGCAGTGCGGAACGCTGTACCCTTTACCGAAAGTAATGATACTCGCCGCCAGCTGGGCCGGTACGCCATCCAGACACACATTTTTGGTAACATGAAGTTCTCTCACATCATCGTACGGTGCAGGCAGGCAAATGTCGCGTATATGACACGGCATTAGCCGTGAAGAACGCGCGAAGAACACATCGGAACTTGTAGTTCAGTGAAACCATTGCTCCGTGCTTCCGTAATCAAACAGTATTTATGTAAGAACGACAGGGATAGGCAAAAAACAGACATCCGGCAATGCACATGATCACTCGGATCAACCCAATAACGAAATCGTACCCTGCAAGATAGAGGTGTTATTCCAGCACGCTTCCTGTTGTATCCGATGATGGAGGACGAATACTTCACATAAGTCCGTGAGTTGACGTGGAGTTCAACTCACTAAACACTGGATCACGCACACACACCTCATCCCCGAACATTCCTCGTTCGTTGCTGCCATGAATTCCTTCACATGCAATTCGCTTAGCGTTTTCATTGATCCTGGCCTCGTTGTACATCCGTTCGTGACTCCGGCCAGGTATGCTGGTGCTCCGTGACTTGAACAAGCACTACTGGCAGCAAACCTTACGCGGATTGAGCTCTAGCTATCTCCCTGTAGGCTTAATCGGAGAGAAACTTCGGAGAGTTGAAAAAAGGCACGACACGTTCATTCACTTTCAGCGCACCAGAAGAGTGCACGGTAACTGTCGCTCACTGAGGACACCTCAACCGAGCGCACCAAGACGACTGGTTCATTTTCGAAGGGAGAAACCGGAATGGGGACGTAGAGAAAAGCAACAAAACACAAAAAGTCAGCAAAAGCGATCCTGGGGTCTCTCGAGCATGTAGACAGCGTGACAGGGGCAGGTGCGTACGCTTTCACGAGAACTCACCCCCCAACTCTTTTTCTTTACGCGCGCGCGGTCTCAAACAAACCGGATTCCACCCCTCAAGTGACCACGCGGGAAGCTGGCGGCGTCTGCTAGCATCCGTGCCTTTCCCGTTCGGGCGGCATTTTGCGACGTTTTTAGACACCCAAGGCTTTCTCATGGCCTGCTCTTTTCGCTGTAAGTGTTCACCATGCCGGAGAGGCCTCCCAGAAATTCGTACAGCGTTTCAAATCGAAAGAAACCGCAACGATCACTGTGCGTGTCACTGCCCCCTCACGTTGTGCCATAGAGAAACACTGCGGTAGCGCACGACAGGTTTGGCGCGACGCCGTACAGATTGTTTCGTGCAGTGTCCGCGAGAGGCCGCCACACAGACATGCAAAAGGCGGATTACTTCGGCAGCTAGGCCTTAGAGATAAGCGCGAGTCTCGGAAGCCATCAATTTTGAGTTTGCTGGTTCACTTTTATCTCCATAGGTGCCGCCACAAGTACAACAACAAAAACTTTTGCGGACAGTGTGCTTCTTTTGCAATGCTATGAATGTCTTGTGCACTGCGGAACTTCAAGTAAGGCATATAAGCTGTAATCGTGAATATTTATTGTTGTTCCAGTGGCGCACATTGCACACTGCTTTCCATGGTCCTACATTAAATTCATCGGCCCACGTTGTGTGACGCTGGGCTGGCGCCGGTCTGTGCGCTCATCGTGTGGTTGGTCGCCCTCGCTTTCGGCGACGTTGTGACGACGGCGAGAGACGCAACGCCAGAAAACGGCGGCAAAAGCGCTGCATGTGGGTCGGGCTTTAGGGAAGCCTTTTCTTTACATGTATGAGTTACATCCAGTGAGTCTTCCGAGACCAGCCGTCGACGATCACAACAGCTTACTGTGTCGCTGAAAGTGTATTCCTCTTCGTTTCGCACACGTAAGCGAAGAATCCGAGGCGTGTAGGCTGGCGGGTTTCACTAGCACGGGTACGGCCGTTCGATCGGGGAAACACACAAGAGAGGCAGCTCGCTATGACTCCCGTCGGTTGAGGCTCGTAGTCGAGGAAGGCACCGTTCATTAAACGTACACTGCACGCGCTTGTACGCGAAAGCTTGTACGTGGAAGTCCTAGGAAGGCCGCTGCTATAGTTCTATCGAAAAACACTTCACAAAGCGGCTGTTGTCTTCTTCAATCGTCCGCTCCCACCCCAGCCGCCATGTTTGCGGCTGCGAATGCGAGCATCACATATCTACTCTCTCATGCCGCAAGAGGTATGGACATCTCACTCCATCCGACGTTTTGCTAGAGTAGAACGATGCCCTCAAGAGTAGCTGGGTCGTTTCACTCCTGCGAAACCGGCTGCAGTTTTTAGAGTGTAACGTAAGGACGCGCGACGTGCGACAGAGAAAAACGACAAGCAGCACAAACAAATGCGCTTTATTTTTAAGGAAAACAAATGTAAACGTCACCTATTTTGCTTGAAAAAGAACCTCTTCATCACCGTACGTCCCAAGCAGTGACAATTAGTTTAGGACAGCCTGCTTTCGGGCTAGTTGGTACATTACTGAGGTATAAAATATTGTGTTTCTCGCCTTGTCCTAGTATTTGCGCCAATCTTTTATACCTTAGTGAAAATTACACAGGGCGCTTTGGTCTAGGCAATTTATGGAGCCATTCTTATAAAAACCCGGCTCTGTGTGTCACTCGTGTTTGCATCGCGTTTTTTATCCATTATCCGTGGTTATTGAAATATACCTTATAACACTATATAAACCCACCTGGCTGTACATAGACTTACTCGACGTACTCCTCGAAACCAGGACGACAGCAAAGCGATAAAGCGCTATTTTGGTTTTCATGCACTTCGATCGAAAAAAAAGAACGCGAGAAAACAGGCTCTTTTCCGAAGTTTCTCTCGCGCCTAAACACATGGAAATGCAACAACATTCAATAAAACGTGGTTTGTTCTGGCGTCATTGCAGCGTCGCTATATATCCACTTGGCGTAGCAGTTGCCTGAGCATCCTTCATGCCCGCCTGGTTAACTGATACCCTTAAATCGCGCTGTAATTCTGCCTCGCACAAATTCCAACGCCTCATCAAAAAGTAATCCAAGCGAGGTCTAAACATACACTTGCTATCACTCAAGTTCACGTTCCGAAGACGTCGAAGGCGTCTCCTCTTTGATTACGGGCGGCTCGTACGTGTCAGCAAAGTCCAAGAGCGGAAACTGGCGCACAACCTGCGCTTGCGCAAGTTCATGAGTGCCTCCGGTTCCCTGTGGAGCTCGAGCCGCTGCTTGACGCACCAGAGGGTCATCGCTGAAGAGGTTAGGGATCCTCTCTAGCGGCAGCAGCTTGGTCTCCGGCAACATAAACATTAGTACGACAAGCGAAAAGCCTGCGGAGAGGCCAGCTGTCATGAAGTACGTCACCTGGAACGAGCATACAATAAGACATTGACTAGACATTAGAGCATTTTAGCTTGGCGTGTTTACGCTCCGCTCAGGGCCTAAGCGGAGCGCGAGTGCAACTGCGCATGCGCTCTCCGGTACGGAGGCAAGCGGGCTACCGGAGCGGGGGGTGGGCTCCGCTTACGAGCCGATTTAGCGGAGCGCTGAGCGTCACTACGCGCGCGCGCTCATATCCAACATGGCTGCCCCCACGAGTGGCATGCCTTGCACGGCGGCCGGATCGGCGTCATCGTCCAGCGCACATTGCAGGCCCCGAAAAACGATTTCGCATCGACGAGGATTTGCGCCTGACCCGCGATGTGGCTAGTGCAGACCGCTACAACGGCCCACGGCCCCCAAGCCTGGGATAAATAAATCACGAAAACGTCTCCAGCACATAGGCAAATGTCAACAAAGCTTGGACTGGATCCGGATAGCATTCGATGGCTATCACCAAGCCAACCCTTTATTCTTCACACGGTAAAATGCACCAATAACGCGTTATTCAAGCACATACCTATTTGTTTATAAAGAAGTAACTCATATTTATTTGTTTTCCTGAGTGAAATTGACAAAAAGTGATTTTAGTTTTGTTTCACTACGCCGCATTCAGCCCGAGGGCGCTGCGATCTCTAAGGCCACGTTCCGCTATACAAAACGTGTAACTAAAACGCGACAGTCTTCTCCCGCTCCGCTGCGCCTTAGCGGGGCCACTCGGAGCGGAGCGTGCCGTAAACACGCCAAACTAAAATGCTCTATTGACTGTTCAGCGTTAGAAGTATACGCAGAGTCAATGCACGTTAAAGAAGCCTACGTGGCTGTAATTCCGCAGCGTTCGCGGCCTTCAACCATGGCGAGCCTCATAGTCATCTTGAGTCATCTTGATTTTAGCACATACACTCGTAGCAGTAATTTTCCATTCTTAACTGTCGGTGAAAGTGCAAATTTTACAAATCCAGAAACAATGACCCACTTGCCATGTCATTTCGTCAACAGCCGTGTAAACGTACGACCCTGTTCGATATCGTATCGCAGATTGTCTTGAATTTTTTTTTTCTTGAGTTGCGTGTTTCTTTAGTACTATCACTATTCAGGAAAGGAGGCAACGCGCACGGGTCGCCCATTTAGTATTTCTCACCATGTCATGACCGTGGACGCCCAAGATGACGGTGCTTCGAGCGCAAATTGCCGTGGCTGTATAGAGAACAAGCATATGGCGTCGATATAGTTCGATGGACATGTTCGCTCCGTGTTGCTCCGTACATGGTTAGCGTTCCCTCTTTGACCATCCGCGTTAAATGATTTATAACAGTGCCTCAGACTAAGAAAGCACCTTGTCCGAATAGCCTCCAGAAAGGCTATCGGCGCGAGCGTGGTCAAGCACGCATGTAGTTTTAAGCGCACGCGTAGCGCCTGCTATTACACTTGTGCAGTGTTATTATCAGGAGGCAGTAGTTCCGCAGATGTGCTGACGACACCATGACACAAGACGCTGATATATCGGACCACATTCAATGCCCGTGAGGCTGAAATAGCGGGTGCATCTTCCCCGTAACGACTCCCCCCCCTATGTTCTTTCCCTTTGGCTTTGATTTTAGCACAACTTTCTAACCTACTTCGTTGCAACTTATTGCGCTTCTACAAAGAAGTACTATCTAACGTAACGTTACTTGCTTCTCCTATGTCCACTCGTATTTTATGGTTACCCTAAGTCTCTAACACTCCTGATTCATGTTGCAAGCATTAACTGCTGCGCTCGCTCTACATCTTAAGAACAGTACAGCGTACCCTCGCTGTACAGCACGAGACGCACGACACAACAGCACATCCTTAGTTTGTTCGCTTTCCTCGTGGCAGCTGCGGCGTTCACATTGTAAATATCGCTGTGCATCGTTCGCTCCTAGTATCTGTGCCGCCTCGGTGGCCTAGTGGCTATGGCACTAGGCTGCTCATCTGAAGGTCGCGGGATCGAGCCCCGCCGCGTTTCGACGGCAGTGAGATGTTGAGGCCCTTGTACTATGAGATGTCAGTGCACGTTAAAGGACCTCATGCGGTCGACATTTCGAGAGTCGATCTACTATACGGAGTCTCTCGTAATCATGCCGTGCTTTTTTTAGATAAAACCCCAGAAGTAAGTCAAATTCTGACACCCAGCAATATGTTCAATGTGTGAACAAGAGATCATCCACTACATGAGGCCCGGTGGAGTAGGGTGCACTAGCTTCTCGGGTTCATTTGTTCTGGCCTTCTGTTCCTATGTTCGTCTGCCGACTTTCTATAACGACAGATGGCAGCCTAGTTGGTGATGCATATTTTCTAAGAACAACTGCACAAAAACACAAAAACCGAACACACGGACCACGAAGACACGGGACAGAGTGCTGACTTCAACAAAGAGTTTGTTTATTGAAGGGGTACCTCATATATACGCAAGCTGAACCTAAATAAACTGTTAGTTGAAGTCAGCACTCTGTCCTGTGTCTTCCTGGTCCTTGTCTTCGGTTTTTGTGTTTTTGTGCTGTTGTTCTTAGAAGATACGACTTTCTGTCTTGGAGGTGTGAACGTTTAAGGGCTCCTAGGGTAGGCCCTGCAATTAACGTTCTTAAGCTAGTGAGCTGTAAGCGTAGGACGACGGAGGCTCCTTCGTGAGACTGGATTGTTTTGTGTTTCTTTGGTTAATTTTCTTTTCAGTCCCCAGCTTTGCTCTGCCTCACGCAAAGGACACGCGTGTCTTCGAACTCAAACATCCGGAAAATTTTCAAGCTTTCAATTGACTGCCCCACCAATTTAAATATTAGTTTGGCAACGCACGCTTGATAATGGTGCGTCGTCTACGTTTCCAAAGTAATCGTCGTCACGTTGGCATATACTGAGGTTCAGCGAATTCACTGATTGTTATAGCAAGGGAGCCCTAGGGCTCACTTGGTTCGACATAATGCCTGCTCGGATGACGAAAACTTGAAGGATGGACTAGATAACCAAACGAATAATTGCACTTGGGAACGCTCCCCAAGTATGTCAGCACAAACTTGCACTCGGTGGAATTCTTCTGGGCATAGAATTGTGAAAATCCAGTACAAACCGTTTTCAAACAAGCCAGAGCATCAAGGAGCCTACACGTTTGGATGATTGTGGCTAGGTTAAGGAAATGATGCTAATTGCTGCAGCCATGTTTGGAGCACTGCTGAGCGTCCGTCGGGGTAGGGGAAAGAGACTGAAAGAGATAGAAAGCAGAGAAAGGCCGTAGTGGAGGGCACCGGAAATTTTGACCACCTGGGGTTCTTTAACGTGCACTGACAACGTACAGTACACGGGCCTCTGGCATTTTCGCTTCCTTCGATAATGCGACCTCTGCGGCCGGGTTCGAACCTGTGTTTTTTGGATGGCAGCCGAGTATCATAACCCCTGCACCACCACGGCGGACAACGGTTGGACCTCATGTGCACGGTGCTACTATACAGAACCGTTCGTGCTTTCACTATACGGGGAAGTTCCTGCCCCAACATGATAAACTAGCTTTTACGTCGTTGTTCACGCCAAAAACTCACGTAATACGCCCGCTTCGCGTAATGCCTACGCCGCGAGAACTCAGCGCGTGGTCGACGAATGCGCCGTGGAACTACAGGCGCTATGGAACTCCGATCACGAACAGGGACATTCCCACTGAGCGCGTACAAACGAGCTGCGACATACAACTAAGAAAGACATTAACCCGAACGGTGCCTTCTTCCTTTTTCCTGACTATTTTGTTTATGTTGTAAAAAATATGCCGCGGTGCCGGCTAGACCGGGTAGCTGACAAGTACGGCAGTGACGCTGTGTAAGGGCTGATGTGTTCGCATTCGCAATACAAAACAATGCGTAGGTCAACTGCCCGCCCAACCGGGGTAACCTCAACAATACAAATGAAGCGATGTATGCTAACCTTGTGGTCACTGGAGCGCAAGGACCAGCGGAATGAGAAGAAGCAGGCACCGTTCAGCGCATAAGCGACGCCAGCCAGTAAGCCGTGGCGCCGCGGCGGCAGTAGCTCAGTGCACACAAGGTAGGAGACGGGTCCCAATCCCACGGAGTTCGCCACCATGGCGCACAGGGCAGCACACATGACAGCCCGCTCGAAGGTGGCGTTCTCGCTGAGCGACTCGGCCACGGTTGTCCGCTTGACGAGATAGGCACTAACGAGCATGACTCCCGTGAGCAGCATCGAAGAAGTGTAGAGCAGAAATCGACGGCCGATAGCGTCCGTTAGGAAGATGATGCCTGGCATGATCGAAATTTCGAAAATGACCATGACGACGTCCTTCTGGCCGAAAAATATGTCCCCGCTGCCCACGAGCCCGAGGTCCTCGAATTTCTGCATCTGGAAGTGCACACAGCAGATTGGCGGTTCGCGCACGAATATTTTCGTCATCAGTGTAAAGTAATCAGTGAGGAAACCAGCGCCCCTAACGCACGGCGACCTCCATTTCAAAATACACGACAGTAAACACGTCGCAGGAAAGGAGGCAAAGCTATGTGAAACATATGAATAAAGAAAAGTGGCAGCCAGAAAAATATCTCTTAGACGGTTCTATGAAAGTTCACTCTAAATTTCAACGAATACGCGCCTTGGATAATAAAATAACCACCCTTCCGAGCATCCCTGAGCGCAAGTAACTTATAAGCAACAACCAGTTAATTGACAGCCATTGCCTACTTCAACCGCCGTTTATTACTCCTGCTTGCCGCGCGACGTGCTAGCGCTTTCCTCCCACCGTTACACGGTTCCTTTTCCTACGCAATGTCGCCACAGCGTCCCTAGAACGCTCTCACTAAGTCGTGGTATATAGTGCTTCCTAGGTGGTGTGGAGGGACTTCAACGTGGTGGCTTTTCATCCTTAGCATTATCTTCATGCCGTTCCGAACGGGCTTACAAATGGGTGAACTGAAGTACTCTTAGGTTACATGCAGTGCTTTAGAGCTAGTTTTATCGACATTATAAAATGGTTGTTGCGAAATGCCATTCTTCTGATCGAGCTCTCGTTCTTTACTATTATGGCCCGCTCTTGAGCACCCATATCTCCGTCTCCTCTTATTCCCATCGTCCAAACCGAGTGAGTGATTGCCACTGGAAATTAAGGCGAAATGGGAACGCCGAGCGCAGCGGGAAGTAAACGTGATTGATAGCGAAAACGGTGACAACAGGACGGAGGAGCCAGAGACGAATCTGTTACCTCTTCGCGTAGGCCGCAGTTGTTAGACGAAGCGTTGTCCGCGAGCCACCCGTTACCGTGTTGAAGCTTTATTTTCTTTTCCCAAACCTTGTGCAGCTCATGATACGCAAGCTCCCGGGCAAAGGCTCTATGCCGCCGACGCCAGCATCTAGAGGTGGCCGCCACCGAAACCGAAGCTAAGCGCCGTCGTCGACGTGCGCGCCGCCGAAGCACACACTCGAACCGCCATTGCCGGAAATGACCAGCCGTGCAAACATGACGACCGCAAAACACTATAAAACCTCACTGTAAGCTTTCGTTTGGCGTTATTTTAATTCAATGTGATGTTTTTTCTTTTCGTTATTGCAATAAATCAAGGCAAAAGTACTTCAAATATCTGTCAAAGCAGTTGTCACAAAATAGTGCCCACTTAATTTGTCGAAGAACCCGGCGTCACGTTAAAGGCAGGGCCGAATAACAACATAGAAAGAAACCGGTGCGTGCGAAATGGGCGCCCAAGGGTCACACAGCAACTGCCCGAAGTCAGCAACTGCCCGAAAGGCGGGCGAGCGGGCGAGTCAGACGGAGAAAGAGAGGGGAGGCGGAGAATGCCTACCGACGATCATCGCGACAGGTGAGGGAGAGAAAGGCGCCACCTGATCGGGGGAAGCTGCGAGAGCTATCAAGGATGTTTGCTCAGCTATGCGCGTGCTGACATCACGTGGCTCGTACTAAAACTTAAGGGAACGGCTGCCGAAGTCATTGTAAAGAGTCGACCACGGGCCGTCAGCATAAGTCGTAGTCAGGTGTCAATCCGCGAGAAGAAAGAAGACGTGAAACTGACGCTGCTCCGCCAGTCAGCCGACGAGCCCAGCCTGCAAGCTCCATGTTGAGAAGTTGAGAAGGCACCTCGAGTGACTTTGGTGAATAGGGCTCGTTTGTGTTTGATTCTTTGTTGCAGTGCATGAGCTTGTACGTTTGTTGTTGGTTTCGTGTAATGTTGCAAGCATTCTGTGTCTGTACTGTGAAGAGCCGAGTTTGTGCACGTTTTTGTATAACTGTCTGTTTGATGATAAGATATTTGTCTTGTTTAAGAACCTTGGCTACGACTCGGTTTTTGAACCACTGCTGGCGTTTTGCTAGTGCGCCGAAGGGCACCACAACCTAATTGTCCAAGCTTTCGTGGGATCTTTTCCGGGGAAATGATACGTCGGTCTTTGGGATTCCTTTCGGCGATTGGGTCCCATGCGTCACAAGCTCGGGATCGGTGACAGTTCCCTTCACTTATCCGAAGCATTTCCCTTCTTCTCTCTTGCTACTCGCGATATATGCGTTTCTGTTGTAAGCGCTGCCGAAGACGTTTTGATTCACGAGAAAGTGAGTAAACGGAAGACAGGTCCGTTGTAAGAGGGAAGCAATAATTGCTGCAGCTCTAGGCACTGATGTCTGAGCGTAAAGTTTATTATCAACCACGTTAATGCAAATGTGCATTCCAGGAGCGGCTGGTATAACACGACTCATAATGAAGCACCCATCACCAAATGCAAGCGAAAAAAAAACAGACTTAGTGCATCTACCTTGCATAGAGTCAAGTTTATCTAACGTGATTTTATCCCAATTATAACAGACAGAATCGGCCGTTGTCTTACACCCAAGGGTCCTCCGATCATGCGCAACCAGAAGACAATCATGGCGCAGAGTACGGCCCTCGGTGGCGTGCGTATGCGCTGTATGCGGATGGCCGACAGGGCGCATTCATCCCCCGTCATAGGGATGCCCAGAAGCTCGTACGCGTGCTGCGCCTCCGTCATTCGGTCGACCTGCGCACACGTGCCGCGAAACCTGTGAAATGCGGCCGTACTGATACGACTGATAGTTAAATACAAAACAGAGTGCAGAGACGCGTGACTACGAAAAGAGTACAGGACGAGAACACTGTTATGCGCTAAAATGCCTAGAAATGCCTGGCAAAATTGTATGCACGTGCTGAACGGAAAGGTAAACACAGACAAAAAAAGAAGAATCCTGCAGATCCCGCGCATTGTGGGAATCGGTGCCATGCGAAGCAGTGAGCGAGGAAATTGTCTTTGATGAATCTTGGACATTAAGCAAGTCTGCCGCGTAGAAATAAGGTCTTTCTGCGAAGAGCATGAGTGGGTGTATGCTTAACGTGGGCTAACCGGGAACGTGAACAGTGACGTGGCGATTGAATGGTAACTCATGGTACAACGTAACGTTGGCAATCATGTCATAGTACAGTGCCAACATCTGTTTAATCCAAGAGAAATGCAGGCTATGGTGCGCTGTGCGCATCATGGACGTTGTTCGCTGAAGTCTTCCTACAGAATCGGGCAAAGTTGGACAAAATGATCATAGAACACATGCGCCGTTTATGAAATCGCTAAGACAACGCTTAACCGACAATACACGTGCATTTGATATTACACAAGAAACCATCATCACAACTGCTGGTGCGTTATATTTTTTCCTATATTTACCTCGTGCGAGAAGCCATTGTAGCCTAGCGGTAGCGTGCTTACTTGGCACATCGGAGGCCCGAGTCCAATCCCCACCGACGGCATCGCATGGTAGGTGACTTCGCATATTACAGCGCGTTGGTGGTTATCTTTGTTCTTGTTATATCTGCATTTTAATCTCATGCTCCGATAAACGATATGTCTGATTTTCGAGTTAAATGTCTGTTTTATTGTCCTAGATTGACATGGGCTGTATCAAATTGAAACACCTGTGGCGCACACCCAAATTCCACGGGTAGAACATAACGCGCATGAGCCACAAGAGATTGCAGTGTCGTTAATCGCGACGTACATGACGAGTACTTGGTAATGTATAGATCAATAACTCATAGTGGTCATACATTCGTACTCTACCGTCGAAATCTTTGTACATATCGGGTGAACGAGACGGCAAGGAGAGCATCGAGACGTAGTCAAGTATATAGATAGAGAAAAAGATTGATACGGTCAAAGTTGCTTAAGTTCACCCAGAAATGCTTCGCATTGGTTAATGAGAACTCAAGAAACATTGAAAACCAACCGCGATTTAGGTGTGCCATACCGATTTATCAATATCATTTAAGGGTTGCGGCTCCTTGCAGACGAAAGCAATGATCGCGTTACTTTAGAAAAAAGAAGGATTGCAACTCCACTCGTTATCACACTGTCCGGTTTGCAATGACATGCTCTTCCTTGCTTTTTTCCTTTATATTGTTATCTTGATAGTCTGCACCTTTCTTAACTTTTAGTGGCGTGTGTGATAGCGATCTCGGTAAACTAATGTGACTTACCTGGTAAGAAGCAGTACTTACTCCCCATTTACCTGAAGTACGACTTTTCTCTTTATCCGCGGAAATGAAGGTAGTTTCAGTAAACAGTTGTCAGTAAATCTGACAATTCTCGCAGAAATGTAGCTGCGTCAAAACTGCTTCTGATTCTTGTCGTATGCCTTGTCTCTTTCGATAACAGATGCGACAGATAATTGCATGGGGTACCGATATGTCGGCGGCCTAAATATGCATCAAGAGAGGCCGGACCAAGTTGCTGAGGTCGCACAGAAGCAAGGAGAATTTAGCTACCGATGCCTGTTTATAATGGCTGCGACGTTTAAATAGCAGGTGCTTTGGCGGTGCATTTGTTGCCAAATTGCGAAATCCCGTCTCCGTGCCCTGCAATATTTGGCTCACATGTTCCCAGGAGACCCACGGCTGATAGTGCCCGCTATTTGCCTATTTTCAAAAGGTGTTGCAAGGCCACATCAAGTCCACTGCTATGGGCTGCAACCGTTAACCAGTGGATATGGCGGCACAGTATAGTGCAGTCTGAAAAACCTCCCTCTATCGGCGGCCCACTGACCTGTAGCAACCACCGTGGAGATTCGATGACCCATCTCATGAGGGAGATGAAAAGCACGTATGGTGCCAGGGACAGAATGGCGAGCCACTGCCAGCGCAAACCTTGCGGAAATAAGACGGCGACCAGGCGGCCGAGCATGTAGCAGCAGTGCTGGATGCCCATCACGACGCCGCGGTCTTCGTCTGGCGCCACCTCTGAAATATAGACGTGCGAACTGAGGCTACCCACGGCGACGAAAATGCTGGACACGGCTTGGAACACGCAGATCAAGAATCCCGGTTGCAGTTCTGGCACAAACGTTGACAGCACAGTCGCCACAGTGCCTGCGTCAAAAAAGCATCGCGTTAAAACACGATGGTCCGCAGCCTTCATTATCGTAAGCGATATATTTTTACAACGCACTTGCCGAATTCGCAAAGTTATAAAGCCGACAGACCAGCAATGTCTCACTTTACGAGCGCGGGAAGGAGCACAATGATGCTTTAGTTGTTAATTCTAGGTACCATAAAAATTAAAAGTTACATCCATCTCTGTCTTCAGAAACGCCAAGAATACCTTATCTTACCACTACCGGTTTTCGTCAATGGTCGTCTGTTTATTCTAATCGCCTACGCATATGTGACGCTGGCACCCGGCACAGTTCGCTAGTGCAATTTCTAAACGCAAGTGCCCGTCTAGGTTCTTCTCTTGTACTGAGCCAATTACGATGGCATTCGGCGATGCACACCGCTCTCTCCAAAAAACAGCGTTGACTATAGCTGTCTAGCTTACGTAACGTTTGCGGTGTATACTCTTTAGTTGCTGCCATGTTCTGGTGCTGCCATGTTCCCGAGGATCACTATCTTGTTGTTTTGCGGAAGCCCACGACTGGATGGCTTTTAAATTCTCAAAGGGATGTGCGCGAGCACTTCAAAAGAACGAAGACAGAGCTAATGTAGTGACGTGCCCTGGTGTCGCTCTTTTTTTCACCGTTCATTCTCTAACCCACCCTCCTTGTGTAGCTTCTAGATCTCGTGACGTTAAGAAAGAGGAGAGTGCGCGGACAGAAGATGCTACTCCACTGACACTTGACAGATTCGGAGTTATTATTTTCTGATTTTCTTTTCCTTTTTTTTTCGGCAGGCGGCCCATAAGGCACTCATATATTCACATCAGTTCACGATTACTTGGGCAATTTTTGCAGACCTCTTCTAAGGGAACTTGTCTCAACTGCTTGTTACCTTCTCTTCACTTTTTTCACCTTTCTGAGTGGCCTCCTACGCAACAAAACATCCCCTCCTCAACAGCTGACTCACACAACAGACGACTGAGCAAAAGAAACCTGACGCGTTTTGTCGAACAAGTAATTGATTGATGCATGCAGCCTTACGTAACGAAACCACGACGAGATTATGAGGTACGCCGTAGTCGAACGCTGCGGCCACCTGGGATTTTTAACGTGCACTGACGTCGTACAGTACACCGGCCTCAACGTTTCGGCACATTCGAATCGCAGCCTCCGCGACCGGGATTCGGTCCCACGACCTTCGAATATTCAGCTGATTGCAGTAGCCACTATATATAGACCACCGTGGTGGGCATCTCATCGACCAGGCTGCCCGGTTCCACGCACAGCTCAACTGTATTTGCTCTTTCGTTACCGAAATGCTTTTAATCAATTTAGTACCCTGTGCTCAGTCCCAAATACTCTTCCGCAACCGACAAGGCACCGTGAGTCGACGCCACAATCTCGAAACTTTAGCATAGCACAGAGCGAAAGTAGTGTTGAAATGCTGGGCATAGTAGCCGTCCTTTTTCTGTTTGAACTGCGTTGCGAGCGCGAGTAGCAGATTCCAGAGTTACTAAAGACCTCCATACCATCGCGCAAAAAGCCAAATCTAGAGCCACAAGAAGTGCGCCGCAGGTGAGTGGTACATACCGTGAGGTTAAGCTAACAGGCTTACCGATTCGGCTTTTCGAAGCTTGCCATTCATGGGAAGGAAATCAGCTACTACTGATCACCTTTATTATCCGTAGCCACACACTATAAGGGCACATTTTTCCTTGTATCAGCGTAGTAAGTCCTGAAGTGTCAAGCTATGTGATGTGTATAGTGGGGACAGTTTTAAAACTGCCGTATAACTAAAGTGATTGTGCCACGATTCGCCATGAGTGTCAGCAGCAGCAGCAGCAGCAGCAGCAACAGCAAACAGCGGGCGTCTTCGTCACAAGTATCCAGAGGTGCACATATTAGAGTTCTGTCAATTCGCACCAGATATCACCGCAGCCAAACCACTGCACATCGTGTGAGCAATAGGTCTACACATCAATGACACAGAGCTACGCGGCAATTCGTGGCAACGTCAACCGGGATCATCTGTCACCGACCAGAAACTTGTATTCCTCCTGTTATGTTGCCGCTCATAAGGCGATCGTACAGAAGGGACGGCGTAGCACCGGACGCTATACAAAGCTTCTTTCTCGGCTCTCTCTCTGCATGGTCTTTGACAGCAATTATCAATGGAAAGCAAACGGCTTCCATTGAGCGGCTGGTCTCCCACGCTGGCCCCCAGGGGTTTCTGGTACGAGACCCTTCCCTTTCGCCGAACCCGGCTGGAGGAAGATCGGCCAACGCGGAGGAAGATGAGGCGGGCAAACATGTCATGCTCCCCGCAGTCGCTCCGGGGGGTTGCGGCTGCGCGACCGTGCTTGTCTGCTCAGAGGCCGTTTCGGGGAAGAGCAGCTCGGACGCGTAGGAAGAAAATGCATGAGAAGCGCGCCGTCGCTCGAAGCGACAATGCGCTTGGCCCAACCAATTCTGTAACGACCGTCATGCGCTTTCGGCGCGCCGACTGGAACGAAGGGTTGAGTCGCAGCAATGCACGGTCCGAACTACGGGAAAGGCGAAGACACGCAGTGTTTCCCGGAACCCACTTTACGACAGGGTTCGACTGGATGAGCCTGGGAGATGGCGCGAATGCTGCAGGGCTGCTACGATACCGATATTTCGACTGTGAGAATATCTGAGAGCGTGGGATAAGGAGAGGGAGAGCCATAATGGGAAAGAATGCCAAAATGCCTGTGTAAACTGCAAAGACGCTGCTGTCGAGATTAGGGACAGCCCACTAGGGAGTGGCTTAATCTGAGGGTAAACAGATTGGATAACAGAAGGTTGAGGCGGACCAGCAGTGACCACCTCCCCTTTTTCTTTGTTACCGCAAGGTACTAAAGACTGGACGGGATTCGTTTCCCTTCAGTCTAGGCTGTAATCATTTAACTGATCGATCAGTAAGACTCCGTACGATGCAACTTCTGTCTGGGCCGTAACCACTCGGTGGTCGAACAGTGAGACTAGGTTCGTTGTATGTAGTAACAGTGTTCTAGGCTCTAACTTAAGAAAAGTTAAGTAGAAGAGTAAGACGCTGTTGATGTCTATGTTATCATCAGTGTGCTTCGGCAAGATGTACATATGACTGTAAATATTTCGCTGCAATATACCTTCAAGTTCATTACCTCCAACCTGCCTCCTGCTTCATCGACGTCGATCATCTCCTTGACGGGACTTCAATCCACATCAAGCAGAAAACGAACAAGAAAAATATAACTCCTCCATTGCCATATATTCCATGTGCACACACCACATGAATGTGGTATCACGCCACGTTGATTTTTTAATGCTACTGCTTGCTGGCCCCTTCAGAAATTCGCCCCGATTTTTCATTGCACTCGTCATCATCAAAAACGTTGCTTTGCATTGGCGTATTGCACCTCAATGTGCTGTGCCTTATGCAGCGCCCAACGGGAGGACCTTACTAGGTAGCCAAGCACATATAACGTAGTAAACCGCGATGCATTGTAATTGGTTTTGCAATAGGCTTCTCTATGGCTTGCCAGCAGCGGACATACTGTCATGTTTCATCTTGTGAAGAACACGCATGCAAAACATGGACACAAAGGAAGAGAAATGGACAACGGCGTTTGTGCTTCCACACATCGTCCCTTGTGTCCGTGTTTTGAACTCCTACTCTTTGCGTAATGGATCCTACCAAATCGCTCAGCTATCCGTCACTTTAACCTGTCATTTGTCTTCTTTCCCGCGATCTCTGTCTTCCATAAACTCTATGTTTATAGACTGCGAACTTTCGTATCGTCATCCTGAATGCCGTTCGTGTTGTCACCTCTTCTTCTTGGTGCCCATGTGTGCTCGCGTTGCGAACTTCATGGTGAATCCTTACGAAATAGCTGAACATACTGCCGTTCTTCGTAGTCACGAATCAATGTTGTGGCATTTTGATATTGTGTGGACGTAAAGCCACTGCTTTAAATGTGTTTTTAATTGCCGTAAGTGCGCTAAGGCAGTTTACAGTAGGTTCTTGAGAGGCGGCCCGTGTAGCTCACGCTCTGACTCAACGGTGTGCTCCGCGTAGGCAGTTAGCTTGTGTCATATCATTAAATGCATTTCTATATCTCACTGCGTGCGTTACTCAGCCCTAATCTCGCTGCTTCAAGTTGGTATTTTTCATGCTTGTTACAATTATTCGGTCTCTATGATGTGGTGACGTGTACTTTAAGGACGAAAACTGCAGTAACGCGCAGCGTCTATTACGGAATAAAATGATAAGAGATTAAAAGTGTACGCGCTGTTAAAAAGTCTTCGTCGATTTTCATGATGTTACTCCGTGAAATCAGGAATGTCGACGGTTGCTACATCGATTTTTGATCGCTACATAATCGCTGCATCACTTTTTATGATTTTACTATGGCAGTCAGCCACCTCATTTCTCTTTTGATAAATAAGTTTTACACCGGAACAATTTTAAAGACTTCTATGCTAGCATGGGCTGGTTTTAAGCCCACATTTCTCTTTTTTTTTTTAGCGACAAGGACTGCTGTAATGGAACGTTTACTTGGAATTTTGTTTGGGGAAGGAGGATCTTGGTACCTTTACCTTGTAAGGCTCGCCTCAGTTGAAAATACCAGTGTCGCGCTCGCATTTTCGCAATTATGCCGGCATTACATAAGGGGTGGGCTAATATACAATCCATGATATTGTCACACTGATGACTATGAAGTTACACCTGATATCTTATGCATGAAGATTGATGGGCAGGTGATTGTGGCGATATCGTGGGAAAGGCCGTTCCAGTCTTTTGCTGCTCTGGGAAAAATGAAGTAGAAAATGTTTTACGTACGGGCACGTGGGCGCAAAACTTGTAGTGCATGGCCAGTGCGATGAGATATGTGAGCTGCAGGGATAATGTAAGGAGAGCGATTAAGTGGCGAGTGAAAGAACTTGTGAAATAACGAGAGGGGTGCAGTGCGTCGGCGAGAAGACAAAGGTGATAAGCTACACTCGGTTTTGAGGGATGAAACACTCATGTCATATGAATAAGAAGCATGAATGAAGCTAGCCGCGCGGTTTTGAACGGTTTCTAGAGAATTTGTGAAGCCAACTTTGGGTGGATTCCAGATGGGGGATGGATATTCTAACTTTGACCTCACTAATGCAATATTGGATATGCATATTGCAGTAATATGCAGATTTCATTATTATGCAAGTAGAGTTACGTGACTCGGAGCATTGCGTGAATGACGTTTTAAGAAGCCCAAAGTTATGTTAGATGATGATATGATTTTAGCAATATGACTGTTCCAGGACAAATTGTTGGTTAAGGTGACTCCATGGTATTTATAATTAGTTACTGATTCAACAGGAACGGTAGCTATTAAGGGAAGAGAAGATGATTCAGACTACGAGTGAAGATTAGTTTGCATTTAGTAGGGTTCAAGGACATAAGGCAGTCATCGTAGGACGTGGTCGAGATCTTCTTGCAGTAATATTTAGTCAGATAGGCCAGTAACGGTGAAGTAAATAACACAGTCATCAGAAAACATGCGGATATTAGAAGATACATGTAAGCGTATGTCGTTAATGTAGATTAAAAGTAACAGAGGACCAAGAACAGAGCCCTGTGGCACCCCCGATGACACCTGAACAGGATTATACAAGTTATCATTGGTAAACACTGATTGCGCGCGGTTAGTCAAGAATTCTCTTATCCAATTTACTACATCTGGGTGCAAGTTTAAGAAAGATAGCTTTAATATTAAGCGTTGGTGGGGTACCTTGTGAAAGGCTCTCGCAAAATCAAGAAATATGGAATCGGTTTGTTTGTTAATGTCAAGGTTAGCATGAAAGTCATGACTAGATGGCAAGCTGTGTTTCGCAAGAGTGGCCCCTACGAAACCCATGTTGAGAGTGGTGAAATAAGTTGTGGGAATCGAGAAAGTTCATAACGTAAGAGTAAATGACGTGTTCCGTGAGTTTGCAGAGTACGCTGGTCAAGGAGATGGGTCGGTAATTCAGTGGCGAGTTTCTGTTACCAGACTTGAAGACAGGAACGCCCTTTCCCACCTTCCAATCGTTTGGAATGATGACTGTAGAAAAGACTGCGAAAATAACAATACAAAATAAGCCGAAGCAGTATCACGTATATTTCTTAACAGTTTCCCATTAATGCCATCCAGTCCAGACGCTGGTGTTAGTTTCACCTTTTCAATTAGGGATGAGATACCCCTCGGCAGAAAAACTGATTTCAGGCATGACAGGTGTGATATCACATGAAAACGCGGGTAAGGGTGCGTGTGATTCATTAGTAAATACAGATAAGAAAGCTTTGTTAAAACCATCAGCGCATTCTGCGCCTGATAGAACCTCTCCGCATTCGTTAATAAGAGTGGTGCCCACAACTGCTTTGGGGTTTATTATCTGCCAAAATTTGCGGGGATCTTTAGTTAACATATTGGGCGAATCGCAGTTAAAAAATTTGAACTTAGCGGCACGGATAGCTATCAGATAAGCTTTTTCGGCCACGTAGTACTTATGCCAGTTGTGGGAGCCCCCTTTCAGTTTGGCAGACCGGAATGTACGTTTTTATTAAACCATGGCTTTTGAGTGTAAAACGAGCTTTAGGGATGAAGTTGTTTACTAGTTCTGTTAGCTTTTGCTCAAAAATGATGCAATTCTCCGGAACAGAGTGCTGATAAAAATTAAACTCAAATGTCTCAAAAAATTCTCCAAGTTCATTGTTTATAACATCATAGTTACCCTTATCGTACAAGGTTATTATATTCTTTTGCATGTGTCCGTAAACAGGGCTGAAACTGAAGTCTGCATGAATAACTTTGTGGTCGCTGATCTCACGGAGACAGTGGATCAAAGACAGGATATCAGGAAGGGTTGTCAGTATTAAATCTAAAATGTTAGAGGAGTCTCATGTGACGCGTGTTGGCTGAGTTACTGTGTAAGACTAATCAAGACAAACAGTTGATACCACGAAAATTACTCATAATATTATCAAGTTGTTATCACTACAATCGTTAACTCAATGGATTACCAGTAAAAATTATATTTATTTGCACGTCAGCAGCGAGTACATTTGTGGAAGATAAAAGTGCGGTTCGAGTTTTGCAATGGCAACTGCTTTTGGATGCTGCCGCAAAACGCTGAAAATTTTACTACCTGTATCGCACGGTGACTTATATGTAGCCATGCCAAAGGCATAATTTCCCTACAGTTGTTTATTTCTTTGCAATGCGAGAGGGGTTTTATTGGCCGTATCCGTCACGTGGTAAGGCACTAAATACTCAACAAACGTCTGAGCGCGCCTGTGCAGGAGGCTTACCGAAAACGACGCCGACGCCATAGTGGTAGAGAGCGCTGAGTCGACCAACCGCCTGCATGAGCACGCTGCCGACTACGAATCCCATGATGGTGCCCACTTCCTTGACGTCACCGACGGCACCGGCGATGTCGCCGTAGCGCGGGTCCGCCTCCAGCTTCTTGCGCAGCAAGATGTCGATCGTGACGGTGACGCCCTGGCAAAAAGTCCCCAGCCACGCCACGCGCCTGGAATGAAAAGGGAGCGAAACCAACAATAATAAATCCAAATCGTGCAATGCACCACCATTACGTATAAAAAAGGTTATGCTCAACAATGAAATATCCAATGCCCTCGAATGTTGCGTGCACATTCATTCAAACACGTGTCTGACCTTCTGGGCGGGCCGACCGACCATTTGGAAGTAAAACGGCACGAACAAAATAAAGTTCCTTGAGTAAAAAGAGCGTGAGATTTCTTTTCAGTGATCGTGCATATAATTTCAACGTTCCCACGCAGTTCAGACTCCCTGCCTAAACGGCTGTCTTCCAGGGACTCCGTGCAGGGCGATCGAGATGCGGGATTTCAGAATGCTGAAACCATAATTTAGCGTTTAATTCCAATCAACTGTATGATGCGCGGCCTGCCCAGTCGAAGAGGCTACGCTAGCCAATAAAGCCGGAATATTATTCCAGACGTCATTTCCGTTGGTCGTAAAAACATGTCGTCCTCGAGGACGCGTTTACCCGCGCCTCTACTCACTGTTCTTTTCAAAAGAATGAAGGAACGTCCCACAAGACTTGAGGGAATGCGCAACGTGCAGCATATACTGTGCCTAGTCAGCATTTATCGAGATAGGCGTAGCGGCGTCAAAGTTGAACGCGTATCTTCTGTTCAACTTCGCACAGAGTGCTATTCACGAAATGTATATGGCGTCGTCTTTCCCGAACAAGCTTGCGCCACGAACCAAGCCTAGGAGGCGGTCGCAGGGTGGTCGTCTCTATAGTCTGAACAACGTTACCTCTCACACCGAGTTTGAGCCGACTACCAAAGGTACCGCTTCGTCAAGACATTTGACTTCTCTGAATCAAGCATGACTGGTCGTGCAGTTTTTGTCCCTGACAGTTTCACTACCCAACGCACACAGCTGTTACTCTTAGTAACAACGTCCGGACGGGTCTGAGACAAACGCGTTTCCCACATGTCGGGATAATGACGTAATTCAGAGGCCTCGTCTATGGGGCTTCCGAGCAGAGCAAAAGGCGGGAGAGAAGAAAATCGTCCTATGGCTTCAAAGGAGGCACCTGGTGTGCTACCTTTTATTGGCAGAAACGGGGATGACCTAAATGCTAAGGCTGCCATCAGTGGCTGCCACTTCATCTCCGATCACACGCTGGCAGTCTAATATTTCTAGTTAGTACATAGCATTTAACTGCTGTTAAGCAATGCATAATATTTTCAAATGCTCCACATGCCAGTGCGAAAGCTTGAAGTTGTGTTTGCAAGAGATTAGTTAGCCGAAGCAATAGCTGCTACGGGGCGCCATCTTGTTCAGCTAATGGTTACATAGAATGGAGGCTCTTAAATGGACTACATGTTTGCGTCGTCCTAGAAAATCAGTAACGATGCCGGCAACGGCAGCTTAGGTACAGATTGTTTAGTTTCACGACAGCATTAAGGGCGTGAAATGCGAACATATCTGTGCACGTATGTCTAAGTGCGCAATTAACGGCCGGCTACCTGTAGCTGCTTGGTACGACCAGATCCTGTTGTTTTAACAGGAGAGTGTTTTATGCCGGGGTCCACCACGACCGCTCTACGTCATTTCCTTAACGGAAGTGAGGCACTGAAATTTTCATGTAAGAACTGTGAAGAATACCACGCAGAAAAATTTCCGAGGATGCAATGGGAATCGAACCCACAGCCGCCGCTCCACGAATAAAGCGGCCGGTTCACTACCACTAAGCTATCGGCGCACACGCTCGAAGCTGTACGAACGCAGCCTATGCCCTGTCGTTATCGGTTGTTTCCCTCTGCCCTGACGCGCGCGGCGTTTTTTGGAACGAGCCTCGAGTGGTACCGCCATATGAGAGAGCCAGGTGAAGTACGATGCGCACGTGAGAATTCGCCTCTCCTGGATGGCACAGCGTTCTAGGCAGATACCAAAGTGCGCCCCGAAGCGCGCGCACGGAGCCGCGTCGCCGGTCCCTTTTCGTCGTGATGGCGTTCCCCCGTGGCCTCGGCCTAGGGTGCCTAGATACGCGGTACTCTGTGCAGGTTGGTGACAACCCCCCACCATATTCAACCGAACGAGCCCTTGGACTCAGCTGCACTGGCGTTCCTAAACAGGTTGCGGCTTGCGTCTGGGTCGGTCTTAAGCAAAGCCGGACACTAAACAGGCGCGCACTGCGTCTCGAACGAAGCACGGGCACCAAACAGACGCGCAACCGCTCGCTGTGATTCTAGATGGTGTTGCAGCGGCCAATGATTCCCAGCACACTGTACAGGGCGGCGTGTATCGAGGCGCCCTAGCGCGGCCTACTCCTCGAGCGAAAGAAAACTGCAGCGTTAAGTGCCTAAAGTGGACAACGATGTTGGCGGGTCACTGTGGCGCAAGAAAACCTTATTGATGCCTTTGTCACCTGGCAGTTAAGTAAATATCGACTGCATCAACATATTGCGTAAACTACTTCAGTTGCCACAAGGACTAGGGGTTGGTCATGAATGTTATGGAGGCGATGCGTGAACGTGGATTCATCCATGTCAAACGGTGCCGTACCAGCGAAACACTGATAGAAATGTGCAAGTTCCCCCCAATATACAAGTGCTTATGTGAAGATGCATCCCACTTTCGTGTTACACCGATTACTCTGACAGTGGGATCAGCCACATTATTTCCGTGACATTGGCAAAGTAAGATAAAAAGGTAAACGTAATCCATTTGATGTCTGTAGAACCGTATCTTCTCTGCACCTGCGACATTTCTCTCATAATTCGCCGTTTATCAGCCACTATATTCAAGATCACAGGCAGCAATTGATGCCCATCACAGTGCTAACGCTTGCTTTATGGTACTGCGCCAGGCGTTTGCGTTATTCGTCAGAAGAGAAAGAAATCTAAATACGAAAGAAATTTACAGGGAGAAAGGCTCGCGTATTTATATTTCGATTAACTTCTGCGCAGAATTATTCCCTCCACACACAACAAGCATAGGTTTCTTTGCTCACGATAAAGCTCCGTGGATGCCACACTCCGCATTTCGGCGAGGGCTCATTTGTGTGTCATATTTTTCTAAACTATCTAGCGATTAATCACAATTAACGACCAATCCGCAAGTTAATATAAACGCTGTGTATTATTACTCGCAACATCTAAGCCAAATGTGCCGAGAGCGTTCGCCTCGATGGCGTACACTTTACATCTTAAGCGGTGGCCTTCTTCACATCGACAAAGTCGTTCTCGTTTCATTTGCTTATTTTGTATGAGTTCCGCCTTTCGTACACCCCTCTTGCTCAATAAATTGTAGCGAACTATCCAAATATATGGGCTAGCTTTGCTGTCTTTTTCTTATGGATTTTATGTCGCTCTGTGTCACTGATATGGTAAGAATTAAAGGAGATTCGAACTGATCCGCTGAGTTCACTAAGGCTCGATATCATACGTGGTGTCGGCGCCGCATTGGCCCAGAAGACCGGTGCCCAAAAAGGAATGTAGGTACGCCGGACACTGTGCTTCGTTCTTCTCACCCGGCGTATCTACCATTCTCTTCGGTGAGCTTCCTGGACGGCCGCACCTTCAACACGGCATTACACTTCACTGGATACGCCCAGTAAAGTGACAGCGCGCATCGAGGTAGCCCTCTTAATTTCGTCGTTCTTACAGCCCGTACCTCTTTCTCTGGGGACAAGCTGTCAGCCCTCAACGCTAAAAGAAGTCCGTCGCTCCCCCGAGCTCACCAAGATGCCGGGAACCGATGCTCCTTTAAGATACGGCGACTTTGTTGGGCGATATTTCCTTCCACGCGAGCCGCTTCCCCCACACGTACATTGCTGACCACGCCGGACGGCATCCCTCCTGCACCACGATACAGCACTGCCGTCCAGACGAATATCCTTCTTCCTCTTCTTCTGTTTCAGCCTGGAATGACACATTCGATCAAAAGCCTCTGTTTATATATTCACGTGGTCGCCGTTTGGAATGAAATCGAATGAAATTGTTGCATCTCATTCAATCCTTGGCAGATAAGTACTTTCAGAAAGTCATTGCGTCAACTGTCGTTTTCAAGAACTAAATTATGATATTGTAGGCATTGATGCGGACTTCATCTTCGTCACCTGTACAAAACCATCATCAGTCACTGGCTCGTGGGCCTTCTTCGTCGGTGCCATCTTGGCTTCGCGAAATAAAGAGAGAGAGAGAGAGAAATAAGGAAGGGAAGGCAGGGATGTTAACCAGTCATGAGTCCGGTTTGCTACCCTACACTGGGGGATCGGAAAAGGGGATTAAAAGTAAAGAGAAGGAGAGAGGGGGAATTCCTACAGGGCAGTCCTATATAATATCATAGGCGCTCGGCTAGGCCAGATGTTTTTAGAAAGGCCAAAAGCGCTTTCATTGCCCTTCTGAGCCGTTGGTCGGTGAGGACGGTATTCTAAGATTGTCTGTTCACTAAGTGGACGATCGTCGAGCTTTGTGAAGGACTCGGTCATAGGCAGTCGATGTTCCTCAAATTGTGGGCAGTGGCACAACAAGTGATCTATGGTCTCTGCGCATCCGCAGACAGCCCCGACGTGAGGCTTCGCTTCTTTGCCGATTGTGGTTGGGTGTGGCCTTTACGAACACTTACTCTGCGCTGATTGGAATGGCTGATAGTCGCGAAATAAAGCGCCGTTAAAACCGTGGCATTTCAAGTGGTGGACCCTTCGACCTCTCGCCGCTAAGGGTCTACAGCCGCCAAGGGTCTCCTTAGCACACAGCAAGAATAAACTTTAGTCATTCAAGAATCTCTAGGGTAAAAAGAAACACAGGACTGCGAAGGACTAGGTTATCATTTTGTTAAGATTTGTCAGCTCCCTTGGTTAATCGGCGAAATAGGAATAAATAATTCCTATTTCAAGAAAAAAATGTCTCGAAGCGTCCTCAGAAGTGCGCTAAACAGGTGAGTGACACACTCAAGCTGATGACGTTTTGCGCTGTGACACAATTTAGTTGAATGCTGGAAGTGACAAGGACTCTTCTGCAGCAGGATTGGACTCTCAATATGCGTGCTATTAACGTTTCTTAATCATTTATTACATACTGAAAGGGCCTGCACAAGTCCAAATTGGATAGGTAGAAAGAAGTACTTCAGCTAAGACCATCAGAAGCGCACGAGCTACAATTTTTAGTTCAGTTGTTACCAGCGACACGCACCAAGCAAGCATATTGTACATTCCAGCGTTCGGAAAAACGTCACACGTGCTGATAAAAGCATGCCGCGTTCGATGCTTTTAGTGCACTCGCAGCGAGCAGGTACGAGTAATGTGTAAGTTGCCACTTGTCTGTTTTCTTCCTCACGTTCTTTTAAATGCGAAGCATGTCTTAGCGAACTTAGGCGACTTTGAGCGTATCTATCTGTATAGCCGCCTACGGCTTTGTGCTCTCCTGGCCGTTTCGTTAATAGGATGTATACGATAATTGGTATGCCACAACATGACAGCAGGAGAAACATAAATGGCTGGTCATAACATGAAAATCATGACATGCATGTCAAGAGCGGCATGATTTACATGCGACAGTCTTGCTGCTCTCCTGGCGGTCTCGTTAATTGGATGTATACGAAAATTGGTATGCCACAACATGACTGCATGAGGAACAGCAATGGGGGGCCATAACGTGAAAATCATGACATGCATGTCATGGGCGGCATGATTTACATGCCACAGTCTTGGTGCTCCGGCGGCCACTTTGCTAACTTCATATGTACCAAAATCGGTATACACTGTAAGCAAAAGTTGCCCGATATTTGGGTTTTTGCGGCTCATGAGCCTTAAAAACTCCCTTGTTTTCAAAATTACTACGTCTCGTTGAGGTAAAATGAGCATATGACATAGTTTTACTACCACGTGTTAGAAAGGTAGTAAAAGGACGTTATTGCCCTATTTTACTACGTAGGGGGTTTTGTGTCACGTGATAAAAAACCCCAGTCTAGAGTTTAAAGCCACGTGATCAAAACTACGTACCACGTCACGTGGTCAAAAACTCCAAACTGCCGTGGCGCAGGGGTGGAGGTCGTGATAGCCCTCGTTTGACTGTTCAGGCCTAGCCACATGGTGCGCGTTTGCAAGCAACTGTTCGTCAAAAGCCTCGGTCGCGGAAGAGGGGACGCGACGTCTCGGGGCGTGAGTGTAAACGGCGTGAGTGTGATCAGCGCGTACGCGTATCGGCGCGTGCCGATACGCGTACGCCGGCGTCCGTCAACTAGAACGTGATACCGCGACATCTCCGGCAGCTATGCCTAGTGACCGTCGTTTCGAAGGCACCGCCGAGTCTGGGAAAGCACGGAAACTACGGTCGCAAACGTTCCTGACTGACCGCATCGTCAACCAGTACGACAACGACACGGCGAACTACCCCGAGTGTTACCAGTGCGGCGTGGTTTTGTGCTGAGTTCGAGCGATGCTCGCTGTCCTATTGCGCCGGTCTTGGTGGACGGCGGCCAAGTGAAAACGCACTTTCGAGTATCTCTGCTCCCGCGCTTGTGCCTGTGCTTGTTGCGCTCTCAACGAGTGAAAACGTGCTTCCAATGTTATAAGTTCGAAGGGTGAGTCCTCGTTTACTGCTCAATAAATTGAGTGATGTCTGCATTTTGCGTAAGCCTAATGTTTACCCAGCCACAGTAAACCTCGTATGAGCTTTAAAAATAACTCTAAAAAAAGCCGAGAAAACATTGTTTAGGCAGTAAAAAATTACTCCACGTATACTCGCTGAAAACCTCTAGGGGTGTAAATAATTACTGCCGTTTCTACGTTCAAAAACTCGGTTACCGTGAGAGTAAATTTTTACCTTGACTGTTACGTAGTAAAAAAAACCCAGAAAAGGTTGTGCGCTAGAGGACATGCTGTTTACTCCCGTTCCTGGTTATTTTTGTTTAGTGTGTAGCGTGACAAAAATGCAGATCCAGTTTAAGTTCCTGATGCGTGATTCGCATTTCCTTGATTCCCACTGCACGGGGGATCTGCCTTTTTTTTCAAAGATCTACAGAGTGGTCGCTATGGTTCTTTCAGAAATGAAAACATTGTCAAACCAATCATGGCGAGATTAGTACGTAAACGCACGTGCTATCAAGGCATATTGTTCAGAGTGCAGTCACGAAACCGCAGTGGAAACTTGCTTAGGTATGCGCGCTAGTTAAAGCGTGGGCGCTGACATCGCAGGATGCTCTCTAAACCGGCGGCATTTAGCGAGCAAAGAACGCCGCCACCCAGCGTGGAGCGGCGGGTAAGGGTGACATCGGGCACCCCGGGCACCTATCACTTACGTTCCCTCTCGCTTCGGAGTCCGCACATTAGAGCGCTCTTGCCGATCTCGCGCTAGTAGGCGATGGCGACTCCCGAACGTAGCAGGGCACAGAGGACGTGCTTCGTTACAAGTGCCCCGCGCGTGATCGGCAAGGCGGCCGAAAGATCGTCGGGAGAAATGGTGCTTCAACACAATTCGAGTGGTGCTGAAGTAAACGCGCACTCGCATGCGTGTCCACAAGATGGAAATCGGCTGCTGAATCGGTTTCTGATCCGAAGGTCGGTGGATTCAATCCCGGTCTTGGCGGCTGCATTTCCATGGAGGCGAAATGCTGAGGCCCGTGTACTGAGCGATGTCAGCGCACATGAAAAAAATTCCAGGTGGTCGAAATTTCCGGAGACCTCTACTACGGTGCCGTCATAATCACAGCTGGCTTTGGGACGTTAAACCCCACAAATCATTTAAGATGGAACAACGACAGGATCTCGCAGTTGGGGAGCCCGAAGCGGAATCACGTCGTTTTTAAAGCCTTCTCTGGTGCTACTTATTGGCAAAACAATCAGCGTGCTGCTATCGCAATGATGGCATCACTATTCCAGCGAAAGTCCGGATTCTATACACACGCTCCAATCAACTCAAATGAATTTACCATAACATATTTATATACACACATCTGCTCCTTCCTGGCAGAGGTTTTATTTTTGTAGCATTTGAACTGCCGTCATAAAGGTCAAACTTTAGCTGTACCTGTTGTGAGACACATAAAGACAGCTAAGACTCATCGCACACGTAGTTTATTAGACCCTCGAATTAACCTACATAGTGCAGTCTAGACGACCCCCCAGGGCCATACATTTGCGAAGTTTTCCTCAAAGAGCTCTTCCGAGCGCTTCTTGCAAACTGGGCAGGAAATGTGAACATGCCAGTTGAGCGTCTCGTGCGTCTCGCGCAAAAGCCTCTCGCTAGGAAAGTACTGCGCCTGTGAATCGAACAACATTGTGATCTTTTTCCTCGTGCAATAAAATGATCATGATTTCCCTGTTCTCCCCATTGTTTTTTTTTCTTCGATTGAAAAACTGAATCCTTCCGTACATACAAATGTCAATGAATAACTCTCCTGTCAATAGAAAAAAGAAGACTAGCATAAACAAACACTTTTCGAGGGTGGACAGCGCAACGGCAACGAAACAGACAAAATAATACGGCAGAATTCCCTACTCGCCCAAGCAATCACTTCAATTGCAAATGAACACTTGCTGTATTTAGGTACAAGCATCGCTGACGCCCATTTGTTGGCGATGCTTTCTAACATCGTTAAACCTCTAGCAGTTTAGTACTAAAGACTTTAAAACCAGCGAGCGCATGCCAGCAGCGCTGTTAAGCCGCGACACGTCTCCGCGCGTACATGTAGGCTCCCCAGCTCTCCCTGACCGGTGGCGCCGCAGCGGCCGCGCGGAAAACTAGGCGCGCTACGCCGTATTCGCCGCACGCGGCGGGCCGCACCGTGTGTTTTTCATCCAGCGGCCGTGAACAATCTTACCCGAACAACCTTGCAATTCTGATTGCTCCACAGCTTCGCGCCACCAATACTCTAAGCGCCTTTTACTTATGTCTATCGCCGACATGTTCAGCTTTCCCGTGTTACTCCTGAAACCCATGGCCTCCTGTAGGGTGGTGTCCACAGCTACACCTGGGTGCACATCTGTACATTCAATTAAAATATGATCTGTCGTTTCCCTAGCTTTTCCACAGCACGTACATGTATCTCTCCTTTATTGAATTTCCCTCTATAGCTTCGGGTTCTCAGGCAACCGGACCTTGCTTCAAACAGTAAAGCGCTTTCCTTGAATTATCGTCAAATTTTTCTCTGTTGATTTCGTCTTTCCCTTTTCTGTAGTTGTTCAATGCCGGCTTCTTCTCCATTCCTGCTATTCAATCCAACTTCTCCGCCGCTCTGACCATGCTCTTAACGCTCTTTTTCGTCCCATCCGTTTCGTTACTTGCTGTATACTTACTGGTAAGCCTCCTAGTTCTCTTCCTCCATTGTGAGTCAACGTTCTTCCTATACAAATACATGAATACTTTCGCTGCCCATCTACTTTCTTTCATATTCCTTAATCTCTGTTCGTACCTAATTTTACTCTGAGCTTCCCTTCCCTCAAAGTCAGACCATCCCATATCCCCCTTAACAGCCTCATTTGTGGTCTTCCCATGGGCGCCCAATGCGAGACGTCGACCGTCCTCTGATTCACGTCCAGCCCTGATTGTACCTCTGGCCTCATGCACACCACCGAGTTTTCGAATGTAAGTCCTGGCGCCATTACACCTTTCTACAAACCGCGAATTACCTCGTACCTATGGTAACCCCACAGCGCTCTATACTTCATTATTGCGGAATTTCCCTTTCCTTTAACTATCATAGCTTTTTCTTGTACTTCTATGTATCTATTCCCATCATTCATCCATATCCCGAGGTATTTGTACTCTCGTACTCTGGGTATCTCCTCGCCCTGTATTGATATGGTCTGATCGTTGCTGTCATTGAATTATCATCCAAGTGCATTTTGTCACACTAAATTTTATTCCTAAATCTTCACTTTCCCAACCACATATATTAACCAGACCCTGCAAATCTGTTCAACTGTCTGCGAATAGCACAATATTGTCTACATAAAACAACCCGGGGAGCTTATACCTGCCTGTCTGTGTGACAGCTTAAAACCAATATTGCTCATCTCCAATGCTTTCTCCATTCTCCTCATGTAAAACATGAATAATAATGGGAACAACGGGCATCCCTGCCTCAACCCTTTACCTATATCGACGACCTCCATTCTACCATTACTCGCCATACCTTCCCATTCCACACAGACTGTATTTACACTGTATATTACCTTTAGGAGCTCTATACAGTCATCCCCTATACAGCCTCTTTCATTATGTCCCATAAAATATTCTAATTTACATTGTCGTACGCACCCTTAATATCTAAATATGCCAAGTGTAAAGGTCAGTTCTCTTTTCCGGCTATTTCTATACGCTGCGTAAGCGCAAAAATGTTATCATGTAATCTCCTGTCGACTCGAAATGTATTTTGGAGTTCGACAAAAGTGCCATTCTGCTCTCTCCATATCTGAATTTTTAATTTAATTGCCAGCATCGCCAACCTGTAAAGTACTGATGTAATGGCCAGTGGTGTATATCAGCGAATGTTATTTTTCTCTCTCTTGCCCTTATAAATGAAGTTCATCCTACTTTAATGCCAACTGTCCTGTATTCGCCTGTCCTGTAAGCTTTTTTTCAATTACTTTTAACAGGGCTTCATTGCTGTTTCTTCCGCGCTCATTTATTACAGTAATGCTAACCCCATCTAATCCTGTGGCTTTGCGTTTGGGAATCTTTTCCTCCGCCTTCTTCCAATTGAAATTTTCCAGAACTAGTTCTTCCACTTGGTCTTCCTTGCTAGTGTTACACATCGTAAAGGGAGGCTCGTCATTCTTCTTAAAGGAATCGGCTGTTGCGTTTCGAATATGAGCCAGTGCGTCATAGCCCTTCAATTTGCCGCTGCATAGTTACAGTTTTCTTACCCAGCAATTTTAGGTGGTTCCAGAAAACCCTAGATGCGTCCTTCGTTTCACGAATGTCCGATATCCACCGTTCACTTTGGCCTTTAATCTTGGCTTCAACTGAACTCTGTACCAGGGCTTTTTTCTCGAGATATGTTTCCCCTTTTTAGGGGCGAAGCTCCTCTTAGTCTAACCTTGTCCCGCGTCAGGCGTCAGTCGTCAGGCGTAACCCGCGTGCCGGGAGGCACGCGCTCGCCCGCGGTGCGTGCCTCCCGGCGCGTGCCTCTCTCTCTCCCGGCGCGTGCCTCCCGGCGCGTGCCTCTGCTGTCTTGTGAGAGAGAGAGACAGAGAGAGAGCGAAAGGCGCGCGTTGGCTATGGAAACGCTCTTTCTTAGATGAACGCTCTACCAGCTCGCAAAGAAGGAGAACGCGCCCTCACCCGCGAGAGACAACATTGGCGCAGGCAGCGTCTCCTAGCGAGTTTCTTGATTGAGAAATACCGACTGCTCGCGTTGGAGAAGCGTTCACCGGCAACCCATATATATATACAGGCACTGGATCTTGACTTGCAATGAAGTGCCGGTGGGAGATTTCACTTGTGTATAGCTGAACCATGAGGATTCGTAGCGTGCGCGTTAACTAAATTAATCCGGAACTCGGCACGATCTACGATGAAACTCCCGAGCTTCGCCCACTCATCATCATTCACTCCGTGGATATGCTGTAATTTTTTTGATGGCGCGCCTTAAGCGAGGGCGCGCCATCTAGTGTGCGCTCTTGAAATCATGGGATGGATGGATGGATGGATGGATGGATGGATGGATGGATGGATGGATGGATGGATGGATGGATGGATGGATGCTATGAGCGTCCCCTTTGTAACGGGGTGGTGACATGTGCGCCACCAGGCTCGTAAGAAGATTTAAGAACTTTTCCTTTTTTCCATCTCTCTTGAAATTTTCCTCATTTCTTTTAAATCTACTTCAATCAAATCGATCATACTATAGCAAAACGGAAATTCATAGCCCAGTTCCCTGCCCCTTATGGCAGAAAGTCCATATTTTTCCCTATAATTATTTTTGTCCGTTCTCTCTATTTTTCTGCCACCAGTATTCTAACTGTCTCTTACATATTTCAATCGTGGCTATGTTCAGCTTCCCGTTCTTCGCCCTAAAACCCAAGGCTTCATGTAGGGTGGTGCCCAAACGTACACCTGGGTGGATATTTCCGCATTCAATCAGAACATGCTCCGTCGTTTCCCTATCTTCCTCACAGCATGTGCATTTTTCTTCTTCTTTACTGAATTTTGCTTTATAAATACGCGTTCTAAAGCAGCCCGATCTCGCTTCAAACAATAAAGCGCTTCCTCTTGAATTATCATAAAACGCCTCCCTCTTTATTTCGTTTTTGCCCTCTCGGTAGTTATTCAGAGTCGGTTTTTTTTTCCATCGCTGCCCCCAGTAAATCTTCTCCGCCTCTCTGACTTTTCCCTTTACGCTCTTTGTTGTCAGTTCTCTTAGAGCCGTATATTTACTGGTGAGCCTCCTAGTTCTCTTTCTCCACTGCGTGTCAACGCTCTTTCTATATAAATAGCGGAACACCTTCACTGCCCACCTAGTCTCTTTCATATTCCTTAGCCTCTCCTCAAACCTTATTTTGCTCTGCGCTTCCCTTGCCTCAAAACTCGCCCATCCCATATCGCCCTTTACAGCCTCGTTTGTCGTTTTCCCGTGGGCACCCAACGCGAGGCGTCCCACAGTTCTTTGATTCACATCCATTCCTGATTGTATCTCTGGCCTCATGCACATCACTGAGTTCCCAAATGAAAGCCCTGGCACCTTACCCCTTTCCACAGACCCCTAAGCACCTCATACCTATTGTGTCCCCATAACGCTCTGTGCTTCATTATTGCTGCCTTCCTCTTTCCCTTTGCTGCCAAGGCTTTTTCGTGTACCTTCATGTATCTATCACCCTCATTTACCCATACGCCAAGGTACTTGTATTCGCTTACTCTCAGTATTTCTTGGCCCTGTATGGATACCGCCTGGTCGTTGGGATCATTGAATACCATCAATCCGCATTTTGTTACAATAAATCCTAGTCCTAGAGCCTCGCCTTCCTTTCCCAGCTGTTGTATATCATCTCGACTGTCCGTGAATAAGACAATATCGTCAGCATAAAATAAACCCGGAAGCATCTGCTCAATCATCACGCCGCCCTGTTTGTGTGACAGATTAAAGCCAATGTTGCTATCTCCTAGCGCTTTTTCCATTCTAACCATGTACAACATGAATAACAGCGGCGACAAAGGAGATCCCTGTCTCAGCCCCTTGCTAATATCAACGTTCTCTATGCTACTGATTCCTTCCCATTCTATGCAAACTGTATTTTCTCGATATATTTCCCTCAAAAGCTGTACACAATCGTCGCCTATGCCCATTCCTTCCAAAATTTCCCACAATATTTCCTGATTAACATTGTCATACGCCCCAGTGATCATCAGGGAGCACGGCGGCGCCTCTAGCGGGAACAATGAGAACTAGCGGCTACGGCGCGACGGACAAGAGACAAACCCCAGCAAAAGGAGCAAGCTCCTAAAGGTGTTCAACTGTCGTATAGTCTTTGCAGCAGCTTTACTGAATATACCAAATCACTTTTTGTTCGGAAAGTCGCCTTTAGGCATAGGCAGTTACAAGAAAGCATAAGATGCTCGTCACGCGGCAAACAGCAAGTTGGTTTCGCGCATAAGAATCGCTGGCGCTCTACATGTATCCATTTTCTCAACTCAGCAGGGCGACCCGGGCTCTGACCGGTTGCGTTCAGGTGGACAGGGCGTGCTTCCTATGGCCACAGGCGCAGTCACTTTGTCTTCATTAAAGACAGCCGTGTCGTGTTCGCGCCATCATCATTAGTAGTTCTCATAGTAAAAAAAAATATCTCGAGCTAATGAGCGCGCGGAGCAGAAGAAGAAGGAACGCCGAAGAGAATGGCCAAGCCGTCACCTGTGCGTCTTGTCGAGTCCCCGGCGGCGTCGCCTGTTCCGTCGCTCGGACGAGTTACCCGGGTTTCCCGCGGCAGCTGCGACTGCTCGTTCACCACTGGGCTCGCCGAGCTTTGGCCAAACTGCAGCAGGGACCGAGTCGGCAGAGCTGTACACCAACGACCAAGGTCCAGTGACGCTGTTCACATCGCTCATGGCCGGATGGGCGGGCTCCCTGTGCATGGGCACCTCCATAGGCTACTCGCTGCCCGCCGGCCACAACCTCAGCCACGCCAGGGGCAACACCACCGCAACCGGCGACCACAAACTCTTTTGGTAAGGCCTTCTTGCCAATGGCTGAGTAATATGCGCATGCGCTGGCTCTACACCAAGAGGTTAGCTACCTGTCAAGTGCCGCCTTCTCACTGGCTACTCGTGCTTAC
Source organism: Hyalomma asiaticum (assembly GCA_013339685.2). Lineage (NCBI taxonomy): Eukaryota > Metazoa > Arthropoda > Arachnida > Ixodida > Ixodidae > Hyalomma > Hyalomma asiaticum. The sequence continues at coordinate 105,412,798 of CM023484.1, read as the reverse complement.
AGGATCTGTGTACCACCGCCAGTCCAGTGGGAACAGACGTGTGAAACTAGGAACGGATAAGAAACTTATTTGCACTGGCATACAAGGCGTTGTGTGGATTGATTGTTTGAGCTATCCTGCTTGAAAGGTACCAAGTCACTCTTCGGTTTTAAAGTGGCGGTGTCTGCACCACATATGTACGATGCCGGCTGACTCCGTTCTTCGCGCATCAACATAGCAAACATACGCTATTGAACGTTGTTCCCAACAACTTTGTCAGCTTCATCACTAAACTATCAGTACGCCATTTCAATGCTTAGCATAGTGGGCATACGCCGATCGCTTAGCAAGGGTTTAGAAAATTGAGTTATATGTCGAATATCATATGACAAATTTGTTTCCTGACGCGCTTTAGAATGTTTCGCTTTTTTTGGGATGCATTTATTGCCTAACGAAACCTCTTACAGGCGTATCCAAAAGCGCACTCTCAGCATATGCTGTTAAACTCGGTTTTCTTCAAGGCTTAACGGATTTATTTCTGAGGTTTCGCATCCCAAACCCACGCTGTGATAGCGACAGACGTCGTAGTGCAGGGGTCTGGAAATTTCGACCGGCTGCGGTTCTTTAACGTGCACCGACATGGCACAGTACAAGGGTCTCTAGAATCTCGCCTCCATCGAAATGCAGCCGCCGCGGCCGGCATTCGATGGAGGCTACTGCCGCAGCCCAGAGTACTCTGTGACCACACCTCTATTCACGGAGTACTCTGGGCTGTGGCAGCTCGTGCCCCCTTCCCACTCCTTTAGCGCTTCACCTTCCAACGAAAGTGTACGGCGGCAAAGCTGGTATCGCCATAAAACGTCCGTGTTGACTGGCAAAGTTGGCTTTCCTGTGGCACAGTATCGCCATGCGGTGAATCGCATCAAGCGAATGACTGGGCGAGAAGTTTTCGCGTCTCATAGTGCATTTCGCCCATTAATCATACATGGGCGCTTGCGCTGTGTAATTATATAATATAATCAACAATATAACTACTAATATAATCAACTAATATAATCACTACTACTATAACCAACTAATATAATCAACGACGTCTCAGCGCTCTGCTGGCAGTCATTCAAAGCTCTGACGCTTTGCCCCTACGAAACAACAGGGATAGCTAAACTTTGTTAACAGGCCTCATTTTTATGTTCCATCAAAGCAGAACGTTACTGCAGAACACGGAAGCAGCCTTGCAACTTTTATTTATTTATTTATTTATTTATTTATTTATTTATTTATTTATTTATTTATTTATTTGTGATACTCTCAGGGTACATTTGTACATTGTGGAGGGGACGGGCGGAAATACAGTTGCACAAAAATAAATACAGGGAAATAAACACAGGATTATGTAAACACATTACAGAGAAGATAACGATGCTACATAATAGTAAATATTACACGCAAAGAATACACTGTATTAACAGACATTGGAAATCAAAACAAAAGGAAAACAGCCAATCTACACCACCAATAGTTATACCCGTTGGTATAAATCACGGTTTCAAGGTAACTGTTAGTGCATTCTTAAAACGAGTGGGGTCGGTGATTGTTACCAATGATGCAGGTAGGTTATTCCAATCGATTGAGGTCTTAGAAAGGAATGATCGTGAACATGCTATGGTGTTGTGACGAGGTACGTTGACTTTGTGCACGTGATCATGGCGAGCTGAATGGTACGGTGCCGGGTGGATCCAGAGTGAGCGAAGGATTGGGTTGTGGTAATAGATTTTATGAAATAATGAAATGCGCGATTCCTTTCTGCGAAGAGAGAGTAATGGGATATGGAGCGTACTCTTCATTAATGTAACGCTAGCAGTGCGGTGATAATTAGCCAGTATGAAACGTACAGTGCGATTCTGAACCGATTCGATTTCGTTAATTAATATGACTTGATGAGGATCCCAAATGCATGAGGCTTATTCCAGTTTGGGGCGGACGTAGGTTATATATAGCAGTCGTTTCAACGGCGTAGGTGCAAGAGAAAAATTTCTTTTCAAATATCCTAATGAGCGGTTAGCTTTTGATGTTATGTATTGTATGTGCTGCTTCCAAGAGAGGTCATTGGTTATATGAACGCCTAGATAACGGTAGCTTGTGACAGATGCTCCAAAATAGAGCTTAGCAAGGGCGTTCTGCCCGTGTACTAAAGAGAACTATGATTCGAACTGCAACGCGGTCATCATCAATTCTCCTGTAAAAATGTAACCTGTATTTTTCTTTCGTATTTTCAAATCAGTCATAACTGCTGTGCGATGTCAGTGCACGTTAAAGAACCCCAGGCGGTCAAAATTTCTGGAGACCTCCACTACGGCGTCTCTCGTAATCAGCGCTGGTTTTGGGACGTGAAACCCCGCAAATCAATCAGCTTTCAACTCTGCATTGAGCCAAATTACGTTTCACGAAGAAACAAGGTGATTTTACGTCGCAGGTTCGATTCGCTGCTTCCGCTGGGTGCCGCGTTTGGAGTGCTTTGGGGTTGCTGCCTGGCGTTTTTGCTTGGCCGCCGCCGGCCTATAGCGATCGCCTCCCTGGGCTCGTTCTGTGCGTGGCTAGTCATCCACTGGGCCTCCGACGACTCTTGGAGCCTCTACACGGCAAGGTTCCTGGTGGGCACCTCCACCGGTGTCGTCTCGCTCGTGGCACCTGCGTACATCGCCGAAATCGCCACGGCTAAGGATCGTGGCAAGCAGGTACTGCTCGTCGGCAGTCAGTAAATTCGAGTACAGCGCGGGAAGAACGAATACGACAGTGCGAAAATACCTCCGCGAAAGAAGTTTAATGACGCCAGAGCATCCACGTACACGAAGCGAGAGAACTAGATGCTCCGTCTTGAAATATCGCCAGAAACCACGCATCGCAAAGGAAGAGAACGCAGGCGCAATGTAGGAGTTGGTTTTATACGAGAACCACGTCAAGTGTGCACTTAGGTATACGTACAGTAATACAATGAATGAATTAAAATTTATTTCACTTCTGCTCACATGACTTACTGCGCGTAATTCCCCATTATCTTCTTAACCTGTGCAATCTTCTTAGCCTACGCAACGTATGGACTAATGTATGGTCACTTTTCAGTAAAATCAGTATTTACATCGCGCTTGCGTTTTTCTTTTGTCTTCCTTTGCGATGTGCTGATTTCTTGCGCTATTTTACAATGAAGCTTACGTCAAAATGCCAACTACCATAGCACCCACCTTTTTAACACGAAACTATTTATAGCTATGTCGGCTATGTCACATGAACCCGCCCTTGTGAAAGCGCTCATGTGACATGCGGCATTCAGGTAGACAGACTCAGCAAGCCGACGGCAAGGAATGAAAGTTTCGATGATCCGAAAATCATTCAAATAAAGACATCCATTACCAAAACATTTCATTACCAATATCGGGCGTCGGATCGGCAAGCCAGTGCGTGCAGTGTGTGCCATTCATCATCATCATTACCACCGGCATCCCGTCATCATCAGCCTGTCTACGCCCGAAGCAGGGTAAAGGTCTGTCCCGTGGCTATTCAATGAACTCAGTCCTCTCCTGGCGGCGTACATGTTGACCCTGACACGGGGTTATTATCCCCTGCCCACCTAATATTATTCCAACCGCTACCACGCTTGCCTTCTCTGATGATCCAGGGAAGGCAAGCGTGGCAGCGCTTGGAATAATGTTAGCTGGGCAGGGGAGAGTAACCCCGATTCGGGGTCAACGTGCATAGAAGGAAAGCGCTTATCTTGCCTTACCTGCCTTACCAGCGCTTACCTTGCCTTCTCATTATATGCCCCGCCCACGCCCTTGACTTCTTCCGGTGTTCCACTAAGTTATCATTAACAGCATTGCTTCCCTTGCCCTTAACGTTATTCCCGTCATCCCTGGTCCATCAACGTTGCCCCACCGTTTTCTTTGCCAATGCTCGCTCCGTCGTCTGCAGTTCATGTTGTGCGAGTAACGAGGCTACGTCTTTTTTCCCGTTCATACGTTCGTTCGTATGTTGGTTAGTTCGTACGCTGACTTGTTTATTTCCAGTGCGGGACGATACAGACTGGCATAGCCGCGGGCATGCTTTACGCGTACGTGGTTGGCCAGTTTACGGACTGGTCGCAAACTGCCCTGTGGTGTGCCGTACCATCGGCCCTGTCGGTGGTCCTCACCATACGGGCAGTCGAATCTCCCCGCTGGCTCATGGAACAAGGCAGGCATGACGATGCCCAGATTGCGCTGAGGCGACTGCGCTTCATCACTTCGCAGGCAGATGGGGAGCTGCAGGTAAGGGAGGCGGTTAGTGTGCATTTACCATCCTCGTTGGTAAAAAATTTCTGGACAGAATTTCTCTAAGAGTGTTAACTTGTAGGCTATGGCTGTTGGAGCAACATGATCGACGGAACAACGCAGAAAGACGAGGACGAAGAAACACGAACAACATTATCAGCGCTACGTGATGCTCGTGCTGCTTCATCCTCGTGTTTCGGCTCTGTTCCCTATATCATAACATTTCACTGTAGCACAGGTGCAAATGCTGCACTGAGGTCGTAATTGGAAATTATCGCAATGTTTCATAATTATTTAGACCTTGCGAAATATTACAAATCTCAATCTTTTTCCATTGTTGCTTTTTTTGCAAGACCATGGTGGAATTTCTATTACAGTAGTGAGACGCTAAACTTCCCATAGAGTATACTGAGAGATTTAAAGCTATGAGGCTGCGCTGCAAAAGAGAAGATGAATGCTGACGGAACGTGCACGTGAAATGTATATATAGTTTCAGGAGTTCCGTGCAGCACAGTCAGGGCTACGAGGCCATCGAACGCAGAATTCTTCTGAAGCGAGAGGAAATATCATTGTTCGGACACGCACACCCCGCTTCATCTTCCTCCTTTCAGGGCTGTAGCTGCCACCGTAGCGCCCGCGATTGGCAGAAGACAAGCCGCGGAAGGACACGTCTAACATGTGTTCGCCCTCTGGATTGGCCGAAAAGGCCTGTAGCTTCCACAGTGCTGCACGGAACTTCTGAAACAGACTATAGAAACGCCCTAACTAGCCAGGACTATGCACACGTACAACATGAATTAGTGATATCGGCGAACTTGACGCAATCATCTGCAAAGAAAAAGTACGTTGTCTGAGTTTGTACCATACCAGCTACGTAGAGGTCTATGAAAGAAGGTCACTGGTGGAAGTGTCACATTGTAATGAAAAGGAAGCCTGCGGAAAGTATACTCTCGCTGTGCAACGCATCACTGAAGCATGGCAATGCTGCGTTGTGATTTGTAATGCTGAAATGTAACGCTGCTTCTCCTGACAGTGCTTTTGGCTTCGCTGTATTTGCTTATGGTAATGGGAAACTCGTTTTCACGGCATACAGACGTCGGTGACATCTAAGATCCTACGCCAAAGGATTGCGTCATTGCACCTTACTTAACAAATAGGTGTTGAAGCGGTATCGTGCACAGATAACAGCAGAGATAAAAACGAAAGGTCCCGAAATTTATCATTACCACGTGGATGTTGTGTGTCGCATTTCCTACGTTGTGCGGTATCTGCAAGCTTTACCGCAGGTCAACGTAAATATGTAGATCCTTCTAGGACTGCATCTGTCGGAGGAGGTGTTTTCTGTAGTGACATTTAGATGTAATTGTTTCATTTTAAAGAATTTCTGACGCATTGCGAATTCGAATAAAGAGCCTACCGCGATTTTAACAGCTTTATTCTATGGCAAAGCACTTTTTGCGCACACATACAATACAGCACAGCCGATTAAGATTATGCTTTATTTTCAACTGAAGAGATAACAGAAGGTGTAAAAATAACTATGCGCCACAGATTGTGCGTCATTGCATTACTCAGCGAACTGCGGAGCGAGAAATTTTGTGCTCATCAGTGCTTCTTGTACACGTGATGGATGATGCAAGAATTTCACCACGTCGCATGTCACGTGATAGATGATGCAAGAATTTCGCCGCTTCGCATGTCAGTTACCACTTCGATCTACTTGAAAGGCGCTGCTACGCTCTTTACTTTTATGCGCTTGTTCGTTTTTCCCGAGTTATGCACACATCATTATAATTATATGTCGCTTATTACTCGCGAGGAAGTTTATTACAGAAAAGTGCGGCACTCGCTTTGGTCTAGAGTTGTGACCTCCATCATTAATGTACTCAGCCATCCGTTGTCTGGAAGCTTCGGTAACGTGTCACTCTTCGCCGCAGGCGATCGAAGTCATCTACGTGAAATCGCCGACTCCCCTCCGCCACTACATGCTCGCCGTGATGATGATGGTGCTGCAGCAATTCTCCGGCGTCAACGTGATCTTGAACTATGCCACCGGACCGCTGCACACTGCATGGACTTCAGCTTCGCACGACTTCTACGTTGTGCTTGCGATTGTCCAGGTATGGGAAGCAGCGAAGCCTCGTTTCTTGGAGGCCGAGCATGTGTCCTAGTCTAACAAGTATGTCTCCAGAGCGAATATCATTACTTGCAGGGCTAAACGTAGGGGCCGCAGTCCACCACTGCGGCGTGGCTCATGGGTGTCGTGGTTTTTGCACATCAATGCCCACAACTTGTCCCTTCTTCTTTGTTCAATTATTTTACCTCTTCGATCATTTGCATAAGTTTAGGCAGAGATGTGAAGCTACGTTATGATAGAGGAGACCTCAGTGTCATGGAACTAGAGCTGACCCCTCGCGCTCTGCTTGATTACCCATTTAAGCGACGTTACAGAATGCTTGTCCTTTAAACATGAAAACTGTCACGCTCCGTACGCCTTCTTGGTCTCGTTATCCTGCATGCACGCGGAACATCGATAAATGGCGTCACATGCTCCCGAGACGGGGAGTTCACGTTCGATGGCACAGCCTACTACTACGTCATGAAGTCTCTAAATAGTAGTCTGCGAAGCACATTTCTTAATATGATCTCTTCATCCCTTCTTCTGCTAGTGTCTGTATGTTGCGTGCGCCTAATTCCTCCACTACACCAGTACGGTTACTCAAGCGAAAGAAGTGCTGCCGAGCGCATAATGGGAGAGCCTTACCGTGATTGTGCACGTTGGCGGCTATAAGTCGTAAGCGCTGTCCTCCTCTTGGATGGCGGGCATCACGCCTCTTGCACTGCTGAAGTTTACCCGAAAAGGCACGACGACTGGAGCACATATCGGCCGTCCCGAAAGAGATAAAGCGGCTCGAATATTTGACAACTTAGCATCGAATACTTCTATTAACAGTATAATATTCGACGATAATTCGACGCTTGGAACACTCACATGTCTATCAGTACACCGGGGCAAGCATAGCGTGCTTGAAATAGCGCTGTGCACGAACCTAAAACTATTTCGCCCTTACTTAGCACGAAAGCGTTTTTTAAAGAGGGCTGACAAGAAAAAGGACAGGCAGAGGCAGGCTAGTATACGCTGCAATAAACTTACATGTTGGTTTGTACCAACTCGCCCAAGCTTCAGCGTTAACAAGAATCAACGTGTTTCGCAACTTCTTCAGACAATGACTAGCGTATGTAATGCGGTCCCGCGGGAAGAGTTGGGGGACCAGACAGCACATTTGCTCGGGAATTTGGGTAAAGGTCTTAATGTTCTCCTCGATAGCGACCTTGTGTTGGCCACGCCTTGTGTTGGCTGGCTAACTTGAAAGATCCATCAGGACGCCTCGCACGATGCAGTCTCAAAGAATTTGACATCACCGCCGTCTGCAAGAGCGGACGAAAGCACTCCGACGCCGACTGCTTGTCTCGCGCCCCCGTCGATCCCCCACCACAGAGTGATCCAGGAGGATGACTATTCCTTGGGACCCACAAACACCGACGACTTCGCGGAACTACAACGAGCTGACCCAGAGCTCAAGAGCCTCGTAGACTACCTGCAAGGCAAGACCATCGTCGTGCCGAAAGTACTCCGGCGAGGACTGAGTTCGTTTTTCCTGCGAAATAGCGTTCTCCTGAAGAACTGCTCACCGCCCCGAGCCAATTTCCTCGTCGTAATGCCTTCACCGTTAAGTCCGAAGATTCCGGATGCTTTGCACGACGACCCGAGAGCCGGACAGCTCGGTTTTTCGAGCGCGCTCCCGAGGATACAAAACAAGGACTATTGGCATCGCATTACTGTTGAAGTCACCCATTACGGTAAGGGCGCGCAGAAACCGTGAGTGATGCAAGACGCCACCAACTAGGTCAGCCGGACCTCTGCCGCCCATCGAACATCGAACCATCTCGACGACCGTTCCAGCAACTCGGCACGAACTTACTGGGGTGGTTCCCGATGTCGACTTCGGGCAATAAATGTATTGTCGAAGCGACTGACTACATCACCCTCTACGCCGAAACAAGGGGCCCCGCCTTACGGCAATGCAGCCAAGGTCACCAAATTCTTCATTAAGAACATCGTCCTGCTTCACGGAGCTGCAGAAGTCCTCATCACCGACAGAGGCACTCGACTGTGAGGTCGTGCCCGATGGCTTAACGTCATCCTAGCGGACCGAAGTTGTACACGTGGTGCGGCTTAACCATATTGCGCTCGCTAATTAACTGCGACGTATTGTTAACTTGGCTAACTTACTGCATGTACTATCACTTTATGTTCTGTTTTCCAGCATCGGCACGATGCTATTTTTCAGAAGGGGTAGTCACACGCGCGGTTGTTTTGGTTTCCTTTTGTCACTGTCTTGTGACACGCGCGCTTTTTGGCTTGGTTAGGGGGAGTGCCATTGTCACTTTACTGTTGCGGTGCAGGCCGTGTTTATCCTGCATGTCGCTTCAGGAACCGTGTCGACTGTTTTAGAAAGCTTACATGCCCAACGCGCACATTTGAGTGCCTTCTAGAAGATAAGGTAATGCGTGAACGCGTTGTGACGTCTATATAAAAGCCGATGCATTTTGCTTTTGGCGGTGATGACGACTGTTCACGCCGCTTTCGTTCTGCAGTGTGATTGACTTTCTTTCTCTAGGCACACGTTCGCCCAATAAAAACAGTTCACTTGAAACGATTTGAGTTCTGCTACGTCCTGCATCGTAACGACCTCGGTGACGCCTGGCACAAGAACAAGAAGCTCTTCGACAAGAACGGAGCTAAACGCATTTGATTCGTGAAACGGTGGTAGTAACCGTATTTCCTATAACGTTGCATAAATGTCGCGCAGTGCATGGTTTTGCCCGCGTATCCTCTATTATTTAAAGGTGAACATTTGACAGAGATCTGTCTGGTTGGGACGAAATTAAAGGTGAAAACAAGGGGACACCAACCAAATTATAATCATCAAAAGTAAAATTTACTCCTAAAGATGAAAAAACCCGACGTTTCGGGTCCCACTCGGACCCTTCTTCAGGGGTGAATGGAGGGCACCAGACAGCAGCAGTGCTTATAAGGCCTTCTTTTTCTTGTTTCTTTCTTTTTTTCTTCTCTCTTCCTTCCTTTCTCACTTTCTCTTTTCCCGGTTCTTCAGACCGAGGGGGGTCATGCTAGTGTTGAACCAGGTGCCGGAGTCCACTAAAATAGACACTTGGCATTGCACCTGTAGACCGGTTCACGTTACCAGGTGTCGCCTGAATGTGCCATGATTCGACAAAAAGCCGCTTGTGAAAACTGGTTTCCAAGTCGAGGACGCGGGAGTTCTCAAATTCGATGCGGTGGTCGTGCACCTCGCTGTGTTCAGCTAATGCACTCCTTTGTCTGTCGAACCTGCGGACATCGTTCCTGTGCTATCGTAGCCTCTCTGGGAAGTTCTTGGTCTCTCCCACGTACGACGCGCCTATTATGGGCGCGTCGTACGTGGGACGACGCGCCCTATTATTATTTATTATTATTTATTTATACAGTACTGCTAGCCTCTAGCTGAGGCTGTAAGCAGGAGTGGGAGTAACAGGTACAAAATAAAGTGAACAAATCAAGATACAACAATCGTGTCACTAGAACAAGAAAAACAGAAAGAAGAGAAAGAACGCTCCAGACGAACAAAATACAAACCGTAATCGCAACCTTTCAAGCACTGGTATGCGCAAACTGATTGCAGAGAGATATGAGAGTACTTCTGTTTACGTAAGAAAAAGAAAAAAAAAACAAGCGGTTACACGACAGCCGTTATAATGCAATCTAAAGAAAAACGAAACAGATGAGTGTGAGGCATATGGACAGCGTTTTAAACTACAATGGTCGTAAGTGATAGTAAAAGCGATCACACCTGAAGAATTTTTACAAAAGAATCAGTAGTCGGACATTCGACAATACTGGCTGGGAGGCGGTTCCACTCTCGAATTGTCTTAGGAAAAAAAGAGTTTGCGAAGGTTTCAGTGCGGCAGGAATATTCTTTTATTTTTTTATTATGATGGGACCGGGTGGCTCGCCTGGACACTGGTTCTACGTACGTTTCCTTGTGTATACCAAGTTTGTCATGAAATAGCAGGTGCATGAATTTTAATCGGTCTCGTTGGCGCCTCTTTTGTAGACATTCGAGACCTGCTTTCTTCACCAAGGCACTCGCAGAAGTGCGCCAGCTATAAGAACGAAATACAAACCGAGCCGCTTTCTTTTGGACAGATTCTAGTTTTTTTATGTTGCCTTAAGAGTATGGGTCCCAAACTATCGACGCATATTCTATTACAGGACGGACTAAAGCTTTATATGCTATTAATTTGACCTCGTGTGTACATTGCCGCAAATTTCTTTTTAAATAACCAAGTTTCCGCATTGCCCTCCTCACAACTTCCGATATATGTTCATTCCACCTCAGATCCGACGTTATTATAACCCCGAGGTATTTATATCTGTTTACAACAGCGAGAAAGTTGCCGCCTATGCAATATGAAAAACTTAATGGCAGTCGTTTTCGTGTCACAGTCATCGCAACTGATTTTTTTACGTTTATTTTCATTTGCCAATCTGCACCACACTGCAATTTGTGCTAAAGCATGGTTTAGTACAGCCTGATCGCTAGGACTCTGGATGTGATGATAGATGATGCGTCTGTACGAACGACACTGTTTGCGAGCACGAGAAAACACGTGATGTAGCCTACGAATACTTTTGTTCTCTCCACATCGAATGCGTAAGTCTGTAATTGAACGACGCCTTGCTGTTAACAATGCAGCTGGTGTGCACCGGACTGGCGACCTACCTACTGGACATCTTCGGCCGCTTGAAGCCATTGGCGGTGTCCGTCACCATCTGCGCGTGCAGCATGGTTGCGCTGGGAAGCGCCTACCTCGCCTTTTCGAATATGCTCGGCAACCTGGAAGGTGACCTGGGACAACACCTCGCCGAAACATGCAAAGTACGCTTATTGGAACAGTATACATCGTTCAAGAAGACTTGAGCGGGCTGACTTGGAAGACCCTGCCAGCGATTCGGGGAGTGCTAATGATTCAGTCGCTGCAAAAAAAATAACTGTTCTTAGCGATCCGGTCACTTCATGAAGAGAACGCAAAGAAACCGTACAAACTCCTTAATTCGATTCTGTTCAATAACTGAACGAGATTCTTACTGGGGTACCACGTCATTGCGACGCACCGTAGTGAGACCTTCGGAATAACTCCACATATGCGCGATTACATTTCGGAGTGTCCAACCCTCAATACAAGTTCTGATACGAGGACGAATTCACGCTTCTGTATTCGTTGCATCACTGAGCCACGTATCCGGTAAGCCGCCATTCACGGCCGCAAATATCAAACGTAACTAAGCTGCATTCCACAAAATATTATATTTTACATGATTTATCATTTAATAAGCATAATTTTACACGTACGCTTACCGAAAAAAATGCTCAGCTACAAAAGCCGCCCTTCTGCATGCGCGTGGCCAAGCTGACCAAATGATGTACTTTCGCGTGAGCGTATTATCCGGCTCTGTATTACTCAGTAAAGAACCCAAACCCAAAGAACAACACACAGAACGGTTTAACCATGATTCATGAGGACTCAATTTATTGCGCTTTAATGCTGTCCTTTGGCTGCTAACAGGACTCCTCTAAGAGGCTTTATTGAACTGTCCATCCACAACTCCACGCTTACGCATGGGGTCAAGGCACTCACTCCGACATCCTCATGGCCATTCCAGAACTTAGAAAAATTTTCCGTCCTTCAGGCGTCAATGCAAAGGTCTCTGCCACTTTTCATTTTGGTTGTAACGGACGTATTACGTGCATACTATCCCGTTTAAAAATGCACTAGGGATCTTCACAAATAATGCAGATGACAGCTCCAAGAAAAGAGGCCGCGATGGGAGACTTCAAGCATCAAAAACAATGGTACCCTGACGCGTTGTAAGGTAAGATTAATAAGAAAGTAGGACAACCAATAAAGTGCGCCAAAATATTTACTGAGTCATCTTTTGCACAACGTCCGCTTTATGGTCTTACTAAAACTGCGCACACCATGAAGGCGGAGCACGCCAGCAATTCTATGCTTTAGCAGTGTATAAAAATTTGATATTCAAACTTATGGGCATTAGGAACACTATTGCAGCCTCTTGCTCTTTTCAATCAGTGTGGTAAGCCTGGGGCTACCTTTGGCTTTTTGTGCAGGTTTTTGTGAAGGCACTTGCGTTCGGAACATATTCGTTCCGGCGTTACACTGCAATATGCAACATATGTCCCGTGCGATGGGTGCAGGTTGTCTTCTGCGTCGGATACTCGATTGGTCTTGGTCCCGCCACCTGGGTGCTGACCATTGAACTCGCCCCCTTGCGAGGCAGTGGCTGTGACTTCGGCACCGCCTGCGTCTTCCACTGGGCATCGGCGCTGGCCGTCATGAGCCTCGTCTCGACTTTCGGCTTCTCGGCCACATCGATCGCGGTTCTCGCCTTCTTCGCAGGTGGCGCCACATTCGTCAGCGGCTTTGCCGCCTTCTTTCTCCTTCCGGACACGAGCTGCTTGTCCCTCGAGACGATCCTGCTCGAAGGCCAGAAGGAGAAACCCAAAAGGCCCATGAAAATCCGCGAAGTCACCAGTTCCTCAATCACGCCGCCGCAGAAAGTAGAGGAACCGAAGCAAAAAGAGGAAGGAAACAAGAAGGAACAAGAAAACCGCAAGGTTGTCGCCTCGGGACACTCCACACCCGTACGTGGACTTACCAAGCCGGTGGTTCCGGCGGCGCCGGCGGTTCCGGCGGCGCCGACGGCGGAGAGGCGAACTCCGCACATATCGTCGCACATGTCGCGCCAGCGCTCTCGCGCGCACCACTCTCGCGCCGACGCGCGCGCGTATGTGGATAGCAATGACGCGATTTCGCCCAACGAAGAGGGCCACACGGTGTCAACGGCCGAAAAATTGGCGCCCGCCAACGTACGTGGCAGTCTCTCTAAGCAACGGCACGGAGAAACGTAGGGGCGGCTGCTCGCACCTTATTTCGCCATCGCTGTATATGTATATATATATATATATAGTGTGCGCCAGTGTCCAGTTTCCGTGTTGCTTTTTGTTTTTTCTTTCAACTTCCTCACGGTAACATAGGAGAAGTCGATTCGCTTCAAAAATTGCACAATTTTCATTGGTCATGAAGTGCGCACCTTGACGGTGAGTCGCTAAAATGAAAAAAAAAAAAAATAACTAAAGAAGCACGAAGAGGACACCTCATTCCGGGGCCAATGTTGAATTCTGTGTGCATGCTAAGGTTCTGTGTACCTGTGCGCTCGCAATGTTTTGTTGTCTCGTGGGGAGGCAGTGGACTCGACAAGCGATTGATAAGCAAATAATTCTTTACACGAAAGTAATGTAATAATAAATGAGTTATGGCTGCCATTACATGGATTGTGCTAACTTTGGCTGGCTTGTAGCAACGTACAGTGTGCATGCAATTAAGTTGAGAAAAATTGCAAGGAACGTATTTGCTCGTTTATAGGCGTCCATTGGCTTCGATCAGAGGTCTGATCTTGCAAACCACTGTCACGGAAACACGGCTCTGCGAAGTGTGAAGTGCGGGCGAAAGCAAGGGGCAATGATACGTTGAGTGCCCAACACTGCGCTTCGTGCATAAACAGCTTTCTGTGGACTTTATGGTATAATGCGGAGCTAAACAAGTTGAAAGTTAGGCTTCGCAAGATTGACGGCGCGCGCAGCACGGATGTAGTTTATGCTCTGAAACGATGGGTTTGATTGGGAAGCTTCGCCGCTATGCAGCCATGTAACGCGAAGACAACTAGATGCTATTCTGTGAAGCGCACCACTTCTGGCCGCTAAGGGTATCCGCGCATCGCCACTTCGAGGACTCGAAATGCCCGCCTGTCCGATGCGCGTCTACCACGATAAGGGTTTGATGTAAGATAAAAGGCAATGTGCTAGAGCTTTACAAAATCTTACAGGGACCACTGACCGAATTCCCGCTTTTCACATAACCCGAAAGGTATACTGCACTACACCGTAGAGTGAGGAGAACATTCACTCCGAGAAGACAACCAAGGCAAGTATTGTAAAGGAGCCTCTATGGCGCCATCTTTACAGTTGCACGCATACTTACTTCTACAGGACATAGAGTTCGGGGGCTCTCAGACAAAATAGAGTTCGAGGGACACTCTGAAAAAGAGTCTCTTGCGCGACAAATCGTGACTCTATAAAAGGAAAAAGAATCACGCAATCTATTTTTTTCTTGCACTGGACATATTTTCGAACTTTCGAATACTGAAGAATTGTGTTCGACGTTTTTTAGGACTGAAGGAAAGCTTTTTTTTTCGTCTTCCTTCCTGCTTAAAAGGTAGTGAGCAGGGAATAAGTCCATCATTGCGCTCATCTTTTTGCGAACCACGTCCACTGCCACGGAATGTACCGAAGAAGACTTGTATCGCCAGCGACAGCAGCTGTTCAAGCCAAACACGTACAAGAGAACGGCCGCAAAATTTAGGGATGCATAATCTGGGGAAGGGGTCTTAAATCCCAGAGCCATGATACGGTAGCGAGAGACGCTGTAATGAAGGGCTCCGGAAATTTTTACCAAATATTGGGCTCCCTAATGTGTACTGATATCGCACAGCACGCGGCCTCTGTAGCTTCCGTCGCAAATGCGGCCGCCGCGGCCGGGAATCGATCCCGTGGCTCTTTGGGTCAGCAGTCGAGTTCCATGGCCCGTGGGCTTCCAGAGGCTGGTGAAACTTAACAGCACAATTTCACATTTAGTACCATCCGTATTTCCTCAAAACAAAAAAAAATAGCATAGATGGTCCCGGCTAAAAAAAATGCATCCAATATATTATGAAGCAGAGCGGCAGGACTGGCGACAGCGCAGAACGTTCGCTAACTGCGGTTCAACTGTAGATACGCCGCGAGTGGTGTTGCCGAAGCGGCGTCTTTTGCACTGTGGTGTGTGAGCTGAAATATGGCCGCTACATAGAACACACATGGCGTGTGGGTTCTCGACAGAATGTTCCGCGGGCAGGCATCTTCCGTAAACGCCTTTCCAAATCTCGCGTAAGTATTTCGTGACTCTCTCGACCCTACGACAAACGCGTGTGTCTTTCTCGCCGCTACACTTGGTGCCAGTTGACAGCATCGTATAATGAAAGCTAAAAAGGAAAGATTCGCGCCGTTAGCCAAAGGTGCTGCGTGCGCTGTTTCCCAATCACGCGGCAAAAGAAAGCAAGTCGTTGAGTCATACGTGACGTTGTCCGAATGACATTCTCGATCTGCTGGCTCACTTGCACTATGCAAAGAACTGTTTCCGGTCCTTCGTTACAACCATGTAAGCAACTGCCGCTGCAGTGCTTCTTGAAAACCTTGTAGTACTTAAAACTAATGTGAAAGAGTGGGCAAACTATAGAAGCAGCGATCTGCAGTGGAATACGCATGGGGTAGTCGAGCTCACTATGTAAATAAGCCGCGTAAATTCTGAACTCGCACCGCCGAGCACGCCTTCATTTTGCCTGTTGGAGAGTGAGCACTAATGTCTGACGCTAAAAGAGGGGGTTAGCATTTGTGTCGAGTCGTTATATACCGTAGCCATTTGTGCACGTCGGTTTTAATCGCGTGAGATAGTTAATGAGATAGTTAATACGTCGTGTTTTATATTTCTTCGCAGCGAAACCTGTACTGGGCCCGTTTGAATAGCTCACTGCGCCGGAGGTGTAAGACGCCGCCGCCGCCGGTGTCCGTCGCACGCAAAGCGAACAGTGACTCATAAGTGCCGATTCCTCTGTCGGAGGAATCGGTATAACACGAACGTGAAATGGGTCTTCACATAAGCATTTGCCTGTTGTACATCGAGGTGAGCTTGCCGATTGCTACCGCTGTTTCGCTGGTGCCGCACCATTCGACGTGGATTAACACACGTTCACCCAGCGCCTCCATAGCATCATGACCGTAATAAACCCCTTGTGGTAATTAAAGTAGATTTTATGTAGAAACTGCACACAGTCTATAGTAAATGCCGCGCGACAAACGCATCAGATCATGTTTTCTTGCGCCACGTTGACCCGTCAGCGTCATGCCGTACTTAAAGGGCAACTCCGGCGGTTTTTTAATCATGTTCTGATATCGATGCTTTCCAATGGCACTGATAGTTTCGTAGCACCCAGGGTGCTTCAGTTTGCTTAGAAACGCTCCAATAACTTTAAATAGCCGACTGAAAGCCTGTTCAAACCGAAATCAGAACCGCCAGACGCTTCGTGCAGCGTATGCGATGACGTCACAGCTTCCCCTCCATTATAAATATGGATCTGGTGCCAGAAAAACGGCAGTGCGAGGTTATGCGATTATGCATTGAGTTATTCCAGTTTTTCTGAACTTGACAGCGACCATTTGAGTGGTGAAGTATCGCCGTGGTACTCTTGAAGGGCCGCAGGCTCGGGCAGGCAGCATTGAAGGTGGTGCAGTCAAAACACAGGGTGACCCGCACATGAATCCGCTAAAATGTTTAAAATTCGTTTTCTAGAAAGCTAAATGACTTGCAACCGCCCGGTTTGGCATATATTAGCGTGTAATAACTGTGCGGCTCAGCGGGACAGCGGGCCCAGCGAAGGAGCGGAGGGGACATGACGAAAGGAAGAGTAATAGCTGAGCGACGCCCCGCTCGTTTGAGCAGTTTCAGCGGAACGTACTGCTGCGCCACCTGTTGGACAATGTTGGAGTCACTGTCGATCGAACAGAGGTTTTACCTACCGAATAAATTGAAGTTACTGCGAAAAGGATATCGCAAAAGTCATTTTTATTAGATCACAGGTGTTATGTGGGAACACATCTTCGCTTTTGCTACATGACATGACGACATGCCGCCGCCGCTTGTGTTGGGTGCTGCCATCTTGCAAAACGCTCGCACGCTGACCCGCTGCATAAGCTTCGCTGAAGAGACGAAATGCGCAATGGGCGAGCGGCTCCCTCCGTAAACGTCCTACCTCCACCCTCTCTATTTTTGTTATTTCTCTGTGCGGATTTCTTTTTCTCTATCTCTATCTCATGTTGAATTCCAATGGCAGATCGCGAGCGCTCAGCCGGATCGCCAACGGAGCGCTCCGCTCCGAGCAAGATCGCTCTCGTCAAATCTGCCATTGGAGGGCATTCGCTCCCGCGAGAGCACTTAGTACGCGGAAATCTAGCGAGAGGGCGCTAGCGTAGAGGGGACCCGGATGATCCCAGCATTCCGTGCGCTTTGTTTATTCCAGTATAGTTGTGCGAGTGTGTCACGTTCTGGTGCTCTTCCAGGCCGGTATGATGGTAGCGGCCTGGAAGCAGATGAAAGTAAGCGCACGAGTTTCTGCACACTTTGCGGGCACTCCACCGTGGCTGCTTGACGGTCACGTATACGTGGAGTGGCAAATCCCGCAACTAGTTGCTCTTCTACACACCGCGACAAACGGAAGTGCCTACGGAACTAGAGGAAAACATTGTTTCAGATAAGTTCTTTTTTCCATGCTACAGGCACCAGAGTTGTGCCGTACCTCATCGCCCGAATATCCCCGAACGACGTCCTCGAGGAAACCAATCTCTTTAGGCCTTTTGGCAGGCAGGCGGAAAATCGTGTCGAATGCCCGTTTGTACACAGCAGCCTCAAACTCGCTCTCTGTGTCCGAAGAATCCTCACTAGATTCGACACTTGTGCTGTCCGACTCCAAACTCTCTAGCAGAAACAGCATGAGCGCACGGCGGAAAGTGCTTTTCCCGTCGTCCACTGCGGCCCACGGCTTTTAACAGCCGGCCGTGACGGGAAGAGAGCCGGGCTGAAGCGGGCGCACAAATGACGTCACGCGGACTTCCGGCCAAATCCGCCGATTTAGACGGAGCAAGAATTGTTGCTCCACGGAGCGATCCGGAATCCGCGGCTGCTCCCAATCTGCCATTGGAATACAAAATTCATGCTCCCAATCTGCCATTGGAATGTAACTGCTCCGTACAGAGCAGAAAAACATGATCTGGATCTGCCATTGGAATTCAACATCAGTTTCTCTTCCTGTCTATTCCTGTGCTCGGAATCATGCGCAGGCAGTCTGCATAGGAGTCAACTCTTCTATGACTGAGCCACAGTAGTTTGTCATCTTTTTTAATGGTGCACACTCCCAGCTGAAATAGTACGTGAAGTAGCCTGAGTACAGAGTGCCACTATCCCTTCTACAAGCGTGTGCTTTGTGCATGTGATTGTGTCGTCATACTCCGGCGTGCTAGTACTCGAAGCTTGGTCCGCACATAGACGCTATGGGAGCATCCTATCAGCTGTTTAGCTCTGCATGCTATGTACTCTCGCATGATTTCGCACGTTTGAATTATCTACCGCGTGAGCGGCTCAAAGAAGCACCCTCCCCCTCCCGGTAGATGTAGATGACCTGCATTTCTCACAATCAGCAGCGCAGCAGCTTCTACTGTCTCTCGCGAGAGAGTTCACAGGTGAACTCGGGTGTACTCGGGTACCAAAACGACGTGCTGCTCATCCGAATCACTTAACCCGTAAATATTAGATGATATTTGCCCAGTAAAAGCTTCAGTCTGAGTCTTGCGCGTGCCTCGCGGTCTACTCGCACTCACTGAATGTGGCGTGGATTACACAAAGCTACACGCCAAACGGGCCTTTGGGACCATCATTTGAAACACAACGACTTCTTTCTCCGGTGTCGTGCCCGAATCTGGGACGCGACATCTAGGATGTAATATTATTTTGCGCTGCGTACCATGTGCTGTACATTCCTTCCTGTTTATGTTTTGCGAGGAGCGCTGCTGGGCACAACCCATACTTCATTTAAAGAAGGACACACTGCCGAGGCACGTGACCGTGAGCAGCGGTACCCACGCAATCGCATACACCGCTACCATCATGATGCAGTAAATGCACATATGACTGGTAGCTTGCAGAATGGGGCCGCTTAATTCCCTTGGGATTACGGTAAACAACGCGTCCCTCCCGCCCCGGTTGGGAATTTTTTGACGCGCCTGTCCTAGGGTAGGAATTCGTTTAAAGAGACATTCGAAAGGACGATACAGCTTCCATTTATTGGCTCCCTCAAGAGGGATAGAAGCGCAATGCAGCTCTCTGTAATTTCTGCCGCCATGACCTAATCTCCTTAATCCCCGAAAAAGGTCCTCGCTGACCCTCAAAAGGCGAGCTCCACTCACTCGACCAATAGATTATAATCTAGTATTGCTCGTACCTCTACTGCAAGCGCACATTTTATTGTTTCACGTCTAGCACATGCCCCCAAACGTGGTCCTATGTTGGTTTTTCTGGAGAATATCCGGGCAGCAAAAAAAAAAAAAAAAAAAAAAACAAGTATAACCTTCGGTGGAGGCTTACAGCATTTATTAAACAGCCCCGTCCCCTTTCCAAATTCCATCATCCAGCATCTTAAATTCGCTCAGGCTTGACGTTCGCTGAAGCGGCGTATCGACGGGCTTGGGCGTCAGTTTCCGAATAGATATATCTTGTACGCCCCGGAAGCGCTTCGCATTGCAATGCAATCGTTCTCCCACTCGCCGATGAATGCTCCCGCATGGCAGTAGTAAGATGACCCGAGGTTCGTCTGTGTTTTAACTGCGAAGCTCTTATTCAGAACGCTCTTATTCAGAACTTCCTTACGTCACATTTTCAGCGGGGCTGTTGTTGTTAGGTTGGGTTTAACGTCCCAAAACCAGCTCTGATTGTGAGAGACGCTGTAGTGTAGGGCTTCGGAAATTCCGACCACCTGATGTTCTTTAACGTGCACTGACATCGCACAGCACGCGGGCCTCAACATCTCGCCTCCATCGAAATGCAGCAACCACAGCCGGGATTCGATCCCGCGACCATCACATCAGCAGCCGAGTACCATAGCCACGTACTAGAGCACCATGGCGGGGCTTTCAGCTGGGTTCAGCAGGATCCTGCGCTCCTAGACCGCACCTAGACGTTTTAATCTTTGACAGAGCATTCCATCCCAAGCTCACGAAATCCCAGGAAATCGTGTGGCGCCGCCTCCAGACGCATTCTTTTCCATGCCCACTATTATTCAGCCGTATCTACCCCGATTTATTCAGCCCGCACTGCTCACAGTGCGGGTCCGTTGCCACACTCGCGCACATACTCTGGGACTGCCGCGATGACCCACCCCCGCCCGATCTCCTGACCACTCCCTCGCCTGGAGCGTGGGACGCCGTACTCCGCGACTCAAGCCTGGCGAAACAACTACAGGCCATCAGACGCGCAGAGGAGGTGGCGGCGAGGCACCGCCTCACCGCTATACCTCCGTGATTCTTTTTTTTTTTTTACTGAATAAAGTTGTTCTCTCTCTCGAAGCGACGACAGCAAAACGAAAGGAAACGACAAGGGAGATGTGGAGTTTGTGTCGGTTTCTTTGTTGTTATCGTCATTATCATGGTCGTCGTCTTCGTTCTTTTTAGCATTTTTCTTTAGGACAGCGGTTTTGTTGTCGCCAATGAAGTCCCGCTGTCTCTCCCGGATAACACATGAACGACGATACCTAGCATTGACGCTGCACAGCTACGCGCCGTGGTCTCCATATTGACATGGCGGCCGAGATGTATAGCGCCGGCTTGTGCTCGAGGTTTCAATTCCAGGCAACGACGAAAATAAACCTCGACACAAACGCCCAGGTCAACAAATCACATTCGAAAATGATCGTGATAGGAGAACATGCATAAAGGTAAAAGCACGTGTCTAATTGCGCCAAGGTACGACGCTATTTATAAGTAGAGTTTCTTTCCCAACAACTAAATACGCCCCCAGAGCGCACGTGATTATCCTTCCCTCTTTCTCTCTCTCTGTTTTATTTGTTTGCTTTTCTTTAATGTATCAGTGCATCCCGCATGCCGATGCGGAAGTAGGTGACCTTGAAATCCATTCGTAACAAGCTGCCCTTTTTGTTTCATTTCTCGATGTCTGAGCTTTCTAAATACATCTGGCCTTACGGAGCGCCTAGGATATTATATAGGACTGCCCTGTAGGCATTCCCCCTCTCTCCTTCGCTTTCCTTTTCTTCCCCTTCTCCCATCCCCCAGTGTAGGGTAGCAAACCGGACTCATGACTGGTTAACATCCCTGCCTTCCCTTTCTTATTTCTCTCTCTCTCTCCCTCGATTCCCGAGCGACACTTGGCAGCTGTTCCTACCTTCCTTGACGTCACGTTTTCAGCGGGACTGTTGTTGTTAGGTTGGATTTAACGTCCCAAAACCAGCTCTGATTATGAAAGAAGCCGTAGTGAGGGCTCCGGAAATTCCGACCACCTGGTGTTCTTTAACGTGCACTGACATCGCACAGCACGCGGGCCTCAACATCTCGCCTCCATCGAAATGCAGCAGCAGCCACAGCCGGGATTCGATCCCGCGACCGTCGGATCAGCAGCCGAGTACCATAGCCACCCACTAGAGCACCATGGCGGGGCTTTCAGCTGGGTTCAGCAGGATCCTGCGCTTCCGAATAAGCCGCACCTAGACGTTTTAATCTTTGACTGAGCATTCGCTGAGTATTCTCGTGATCCTGCCACCGTCACCATTTTGTCTCTGACAGTTTTTTTTTTGTATCTTGCAATGCATACAAATGAGGCAGGCTTGTGTATAGTTTTGCCACACAGCTCAACAAGCTACAACTCCTTTCTTGCTTACCGTCTCAAAATGACTGACTTTATCTGTTTACTTTTTATATTTTTGTCAAAGTAGACATGCTCGGAGTTGAGGCTGAGAATGGCGTAGCATGATCTGGCTTCAGCGACATTCTCTCTTCCAGATTGTCTTTAATGATCTGTTCATCAACGTTATACCTGTTGTTTTTGTCGTTCTTTTTTCCGGCGCGAATACTAGCACGAGGGGCATGTGACGAGGGGCATGTGACGAGGTGCGCGCGCCTTTCCAACATCTGGGAAACTGCCGTCCTTGAGGTACGTGCTGCGCGTACGGACTGCCGGCACAGTATGCACAGTGTGCACCGAACTCTCTGACGCAAGCAATACGGTAAGGAACGCCTGATCTTTACATGTGCCACACGTATAACATAACGCCCACTTCTTTGGCAACGACCGATGGAAACACGCACAGGCGCGCACACGTATACACCCACCCCTACGAAAAAAAAAAAAAAGAAAAGGAGAAGCGCCGACGTCCGTTTCGCCCCCGTCTGCTCACGCCACCTCTCTCGCACTTCAGCGTCCCGACAACAATGACCTAAGCGGTCTCGGAGTGGAAGCTCTCCTTCACAAGGAGATGTTTGTTGTGCCGTCCACGCAGCATTCATAGAGAAGCTCTCCGCCTAGTTTCTCCATGTCCCTCTTTCCTCTTTCCAAAGAACCACACCAACAGACACCCACGCGGCTTAGCCGCCCCTAGCTCTGTGTGCGCATTCGGTAGGTGAGTGCCGCGAAAACGAGTCCGCGACCCTCGCACAAAAAGAAAAAGGCGGCAGAGGAAAACGAAATGCCAAAAACCAAACATGAAGACACCCACAAGCTAAGCTCTGAGGACAACAAAGAAATAACGTCACTGACCGGAATTCCGAACGACCATCTGGGCTGCGCTCTGGATGAGAGGCACCCGAGCATCAAGAAAGAGAGAAAGAATGCATGGGGGTTCAGATTCGGGACCATCGCTTCTTTTACACCGTTGGGGACGCCAGGCAGCTAGCCGTGAGAAAAGTGGAGGAGTCGAGACTGGCAAAGGCTATATTACCAAGAGACACGGGCATATTCGTGAGCATGAGCATGTCCAGTGATGTTTCAACTAGATGCGTACTGCGGCACTGTGGTTTCGCCGAGCTATGGTGGCACGGCAGTTCAATTCGCTGCCGCATAAGTGCATATCAAAAGCAGTTGCCAAGCAAAACAGTCTGCTTCGAGTGTTTGTCTGCTTGTTTGTTTGTTGTTTAGGTGCTTGTTTGCTTGATACTATCAACGGCCAGGTGGAGCGTTTACAGCAGTCGCGACAAAAATAATTTTGTAAAAAAATGCAGAACCTTTACTACATGTCAGACATGCACTGGCAGGGCGCTGTTCATAAAAGTGACGTGCTCTGCATTATCTGCATTGGAAACAGAAGTGAACAAGCGAGAAAATAAGAAGAAAGAACAAATAAGGGGGAGGGGGGGGGGCAAGGCAATACCAATCACAGACAGAGACCAAATAGGCTGACATATGTATCACATGCGCCTTTAGTCACCGTTCCTATAGCTTTATCATGAAACATTTACTCGAATTAGCGCCTTCTCCTTATTCGAGTTCCAGTTATTTGAGCGTCCTGATAACAAAGTTATATTTTTTCATGCACTCAAATTAAGTTCAAGCTGTCATGTGTCTAGGCTTTAAGTTCAAAATTTTTCTTGTGGATTCTACTTTGATAAATTCAATTTTGTTCATTGAAGTACTTGCGCCATGGTGGAGAGCTTGAGTGGTTGGGCGCCGAGACTAGTATCTTTTACCCCACTCCCCCGAGTTGGATCCTGACGCCCTGCCAAAAGTCTTCCCGACAAGTATAATGGCTTGATATTCACTAGCACCGCGTTCTGGTTACACCGTTAGTGAAACCCTCCGATCCCCACCCCCGCAAAAAACGAAAAATTGGAGTTCCGGATAAACCCTCATCGGGTTTTTTTCCTGACCGTGGAAGTTTATACCGACACAAGCGGCGAATTTTCTGCGGCTCGAGACCTTTCAAGGGACGCTGAAATGAAGAACGATTTTTCTTGCAGTAGTAAATTACCTTTTCACATTACCTATGGCGCAACTGTCGCGCGAAGAAATCGCTCTCCAAGCTAGAGAATAAGCAAAAGAAAACTACACGTGTGGCGACGCCTGTTCAGAAGTTCACGTACTAACACGGGCGACGCCACAATCTTTGACGAGGCCTACAAAATTGTTTTGTTTTTTTTTTTCGTAAAGCAGATATACATCGGGGCGTCCTGAAGAACGCTGCTGTTTAACATGGCATGTTTCAAACTATTTCGCTGAATCAATCAGACGAGAATGCGAAGAAAACAATCAATGGGGTTCGCGACGTTATCTTCTGAATCTTCCGACGCGGAATTCAAAGATAAATCGAGGCTTTAACTTTCCCCCCTATAATATTGAACATACGACGACAAAATTAGCGGCAATCAGTCTAAAGAAACTTGTTTTACTTTGCCGTCCCTATCAACGCTTTCCCGTTAAAACGCGCTGGAACTCATTCACATCAAAGGTAAGTGACCGTAAAGCAAGAGTAAAATTACTGAGCGAGAATGATGTGAAGACTGAACTTGGAGTAGCGGATTTCATAACATGTGCCCCCATCCTTTGGACAAGAGCCACACCGAGACTTCTCTCATTATGTCCACCAAGAAAACGCAGAAATCTCCTTTTAGAGATGACGGCAAGGTACAACTATACGTTCAACTGTCGCATTCGGTTAATAGTATAGTGACATGTTCCCAGCAGAAAGAAAAACAGCCCTCAAGGCAGTCCCTTGACTACTACTTATTTTTTGTTGACTTCGACAGCGTCTCCAGACTATTTCCTATCAAGTATAACATTAATCAGTGCTTTTAGCTTTCTGTGTGGCTATATATAGATGCTGCGGCAATTACGGGCACCCGGCTGACTGATAGCGCCGCACGTGGTGCGCACTAGTGAAGCGCGTGGCCCTCTCGAGTTGTTTGTATAAGGGCAGTCTGCGCTGAGCCAATACCCTAGTTTTTCTTTCCTCCTTTTCTTTTTTGCTTTTTTTTTGGGTGGGGGGGGGGGGGAGCTACAAGGACATTCTGCGGCACCTCGACCAGGGTAATCTGTCGCCATATCCGATAGGTGAGCTCGGCATATGCTGCCAAATAAATTGTTATTCGTTGGTTCGGTCACTTTTTACAGGAGCTGCAGCCGTCCTGCGGCACTTGCGATGTTTTGCTGTCCGGTGAATGGTACATGGCTAACGTTCAGCGAAATACTTCGTCGATTCACGTACGAGGTCGACACTATACAAACGATCGCGCGAGAAGTATCGAATGACAGGGATCGACACTCGTAAGAAATGCCACCACTAAAATACACACACACACACACACACACACACACACACACACACACACACACACACACACACACACATATATATATATATATATATATATATATATATATATATATATATATATCTGTGTGTGTGTGTGTGTGTGTGTGTGTGTGTGTGTGTGTGTGTGTGTGTGTAAAAGAAAAG
The DNA here is from genome assembly GCA_013339685.2 of Hyalomma asiaticum. Classification (NCBI taxonomy): domain Eukaryota; kingdom Metazoa; phylum Arthropoda; class Arachnida; order Ixodida; family Ixodidae; genus Hyalomma; species Hyalomma asiaticum. Next base: position 105,387,217 of record CM023484.1, on the reverse strand, counting down.
CGGCGGTGCCAAGACGTGAAGTGAAGGATATTTCACACGTTTGTGCTGTTCATCGCCGTTTTTCTATCCTTCTCATTGCATTTTCAATGGCACTTTCAAAGGAAGCCAAATAACTCGTTAGGGCAAGCGCAATGAGAACAGCCTCTCATAATAACATTTGTCCTGTATGAACAGTTCGCTTTTCTTAAACAGATGCCCTAGCCCCGACACGGTGCTCATGTGGCTATGACACCCGGATGCTGATCCAAAGGTTCCGGGATCGAATCCTGGCGGATGATTTTAAGGGAGCCGAAATGTTTAGGCCCGCGTGTTCTGTGTGATGCCAGTGCAGGGTAAATAACCCTGTGTGGTTGAAATTTCCGGAGCCCTCAACTACGGCGTCTCTCATGATCCTATCGTGGTTTCTGGACGTGAAACCTAAGAAATCAATCAATATTGCCTATTAGCGAGCTCTAGAAAGGCCGTATTTAGTGCTTACATGTAGCCTTAAAGAGGTCTTTCGATGGAGGCGAAATGTTGAGGCCCGTGTGCTGTGCGATGTCAGTGCATGTTAAAGAACCCCAGGTGGTCGAAATTTCCGGAGACCTCCACTACGGCGTCTCTCATAATCAGAGCTGGTTCTGGGACGTTACACCCCGCACTCTAAACCCAAACTGAGTGCTGGGCACTCAGTTTGGGGGAGTACTTTCGTGTCCCAAATTTAGCTCCTTCTTTCAGAGTAGATCAACCCCATTGCAGGGTACCGGTACTCTCGCCAAAACAGAGTAGTAGGACGCCTCCAAGGGGGATTCGAACACTCTTTTGAAGAGAGCTCTACTACCCCACCAAGCGGGGTGCTAGTACTCCCAGAGGGAGTAGCAGAGACAAAAAAAAAGAAGAAGCAACCACTGCGTTTTTCGACCATGCTACAATTAGCAGAGATTTTATTTCATCACACTGAACATAGAACAGACAGGCTGACATGACACGAAACCACATACACGTCAACAACACAACCACAGCAAAACACAACGCCCACAACACACTCGCGATATACCGTCTTACGCTGAAGTCCCGTATATATAATCCGTATACTTGACCTGCTATGTAGCGCCAGTGCTAAAGTACTGTTCTGCCTAATTAATCAAAAAGTATGCACAGAACAGGTGTATATTTAGCGTTGGCTCATAGGTAGCCGCTCGCCACACAGATCTGTTAATCTAAACGCGCGGAACATATACAATGTCTTTTAGATTAACGCATTCCTATCATGAGCTGGCCTTCCGTTTTACGGGCAAACGCGAGTTCGCAGTGCTGGTTCGCGATGTCAAATGCATCTGAGGAAGCGAGTACGAACATAATAGCGGCTGAATTTCACCAACGCCAGCGAAGAACAGCGGCACCCGGGTGCTCCGCTACCACCCGCTTCATTCCGACGGCGTCCCCTTTCGAGTCCGTCGACCACGTCTGTACGGCGAACAACCGCTTTCGATCACAAAATATGCACTCCTCGTTCTTCGTTATTCTGCACACAGATGAAATATAGTCTCTGCCATAAGAAGTGTTTAGGGTACTATGCTGTACTTACCAGACTTGCGAACGGGACGGATCGCAGTCACGGTATTTTCATCGTCGACGCGCTCATGGCCGTCATACGGCTCGATGCCGAAGTCGTATCGAAGCCTTTTTCTTTACATGTATGAGTTATATCCAGTGAGGCTTCGGAGACCAGCCGTCGACGATCACAACAGCTTACTGTGTCGCTGAGAGTGTATTCCTCTTCGTTTCGCACATGTAAGCGAAGAATCCGAGGCGTGTAGGCTGGCGGGTTTCACTAGCACGGGTACGGCCGTTCGATCGGGGGAAAACACAGGAAAGGCAGCTCGCTATGACTCCCGTCGGTTGAGGCTCGTAGTCGAGGAAGGCACCGTTCATTAAACGTACACTGCACGCGTTTGTACGCGAAAGCTTGTACGTGGTAGTCGTAGAAAGGTCGCTGCTATAGTTCTATCGAAAAACACTTCACGAAGTGGCTGTTGTCTTTGTCAATCGTCCGCTCCCACCCCAGCCGCCATGTTTGCGGCTGCGAATGCGAGCATCACATGTGTGTGGCAGGAGTGAAATTGCATTTTACTCTCTCATGCCGCAAGAGGTATGGACATTTCACTCTATCTGACGTTTTGCTAGAGTAGAACGATGCCCTCAAGAGTAGCCCGGTCGTTTCACTACTGCGGAACCGGCTCCAGTTTTTAGAGTGCACAAATCAAATCATTAAAGAGGCCTTTATTGGAAGTGCGCCCGCATGAACCTCGAAGTCTAGTTTGCTGGTCATGCACATTTTGTCGCTTCTGTGCACTCTGCTGATATCATGCGAAAAGCTTGTGCGTCTTGTATTTTATGCCAGCTCTATCCGGAAGTTAAGTGTACGTGTGACGGACGCTGTGCAAATATTTCTGTGGAAACACGTTGTTTTAAGGCTGTTATAATGCTCGTGCATGCAGCTTTTCTGCTTCCTTTTTTTCCTCTGGAACCCCTAAGGGATTACAGGTAGCCGGCACGCATTATCAGATAAACCTCTTGCATGATTTACCGACGTATATGCTTAGAGTTCTTCCTTTTTTGGGTCTTATATTTTTTCAAATTTTTTCTAACGCTTCCGGGTTTCGGGTTCAGTTGACATTTACAAATGACAGTCGTGTAACATCCACATTGCTTGCACGGTGCTGGTGACACGAGCTGTGTACACCGCTGGCGTTCCCTTAAGGCAACAGAATCTAATTTTGTTCTCCCGAGGCGAGTTAGCTAGCGCGCGGCGCAGCAAACTCCGTGCGGCATAAGAAAGAAAGGAAGGTAGGAAAGAAAGAAAGAAAGAAAGAAAGAAAGAAAGAAAGAAAGAAAGAAGAAAGAAAGAAAGAAAGAAAGAAAGAAGTTGCTTGGTATGTGGCACTTGAATTGCGGGACATTAACCCAATCTTCTTTTAACATGTACGGGGTGTATGGATAGAGCGGGTTTAACGCGAAAACGAACGACCGTTTGTTTCGCGTTATGTTTAATGTTGAGTCCGAAAGGTGAATGTGACGCTCGAAGCACGCGCCTTGTAGGGAAGAGCCCATAGCAAGCAAACACCGTGACGTCTTTAGTCCCGCTTGTGCAAGCGACTAAGCAGGATGCGGAAACGGAAACGTAAGCAATGCTGGCGCATATACGTGGGTCATCCGTGCATGCAGTTTGCGGGACTCTGTTGGCAAAGTCGTCGTCGGAATTTCCAGAGACATGATGCCGAACGTTTGAGTGCCGCGACAGCATGATCACAGTGTTCACGTTGCTTTTCTAATATAAAAAAGCTTCAGATTGTATGCAGGAATATACAAAGCCCTAATTCTGCGGAAGAGCCACGCCGCGTGTGAGTCGTGCCGCGTGACATTGCGTTATCCAAACGTGGTCGAGTATAATGTCGGAAAATACTCGCAAAAAATGTCAAATGACACCTGTCATAAATGCTAATCATTTCAATATTTGTCGTGTCGTTCGAGAACAAGGAACGGTGTTCCGCAAGGCTGCGGGTGATTAGAGAGTCGCGGTGCTATAGTCAATGTTTACCTCTATGCTTAATTTGTGATGCATCAAACGAATAGTATAACGGGCGACATGTTCGACGCTCCGCTATGGACTACGGACCGCGATGGAATCATTTCAGTGTGCACCTCGCGACAACATTCTGTGGCAGCACAGCCAAGGCTACGTGGGCTGAGCTTCTGCACACGTGTTAATGCGCCAAGTAGTCCGTTCGCGGGAAGTTTTGATTTCGGTTTTGCAAGCGCATCCAGCATACGTTTTTGAAGTGCGGGTTTCAATACAAACCTCGCCCCCAACTTTATTGCACCAGTGGGATATCGGTGGAATATTTATTATCTATAACTTTAATGCTAAGCGACCTCAATGTAATACACCCTGATCTGCCAGCCACTCAAATCTGCATGCGCACATACAGTACAATTAGTGATGTTTCTTTTTTAGAATACCTTGTGCTGCTAGGGAGCGCAGGAAGGCTAAGAAATCATTTTTGTTCAACCAAATGGTATTTTTTAAAATATTTTCTGTGGATGCAAAAGAGCTGTGCTACTGTGAATCCCTGACGTGAAGGCAACTATCCATTTCCTCAAATCGCTTGCATACAGAGTCGCTATTGTAATTTCTCTGCTCTGAGGAAGGCAATAATCAAAAGATCTTTCACGAGGCCCTCAAATTAATTTGGCAGCGCACGCGTCGGTGTCTACGGTTAACAGAATGCTCGCCACGGTCGAACAGATAAATGTTCGCGTCTCGACATTAAAATTACAAGCGCGAGAGACGCGCTTCTTAAATGACCGTGGGCAAGAACGCAGTTTCTAAGTAGAGAAAAGCTCATTGTTAATGTCACGATAGGGAACAACGCGTCTGGCCTCACAGTTGAAGGTGAGACTGTACACTGTATCACCGAACTCGAGCGCGCTGATTGTAAAGCGCCGAAAACACTTCCCGACACATACTCTGTTACAGTGTGAGATGCATATTGTGAATGATCGTATCAGCTGCATTAAACAACAAATAATGCTGACCATGCAGCGGAACTAATGAAACGGGTCATTTTATTGCGTAATTTTACTAATAGCAGTTTTACTTTAAAGTTCGTAGACTCGCTGATGGTGGTCGGGTAAACAGCGTGCACGTGGCTATCGCGATGAAGGACCACTTGCGCTAGAACAATCACTTACAGGCAGCACAACTTGTTCTTCGCAATTGCATCCAGACGATGAAACGAAGGCAGCGGCTCCATCGAATATTTTGCAAGGCACCGTAGCATTCGTTTCACTCTCAGCGTCGAATTCGGCCCAGCTGACGGAACACACCCTAATTCTCGGTTACACGCATCGACGCGTACCTGCTTGAACCGGGCGACGCCATCACTGTTTTTGAGATGGAGGAAAACGTGACACTGACACCAAAACCAGAAATCTAGAAAGAGCAAAAAAACGTAAATCGTTTACAAGATAACCTTCCTAACTTATAATGAAATAGACTTGAACGGAAAAAGGAAAGAATTAAGTGTTGCATTTCAGGTTATGCCATATGGCCTGCAGCAGTTAGCGTTTGTGAACTACACGCAGGAGCGTAGCAATAAAGTGCGCGCTTCGGCTCCGTAGCCTTCGCTGAGCTGCCACTGAAAGTTGTCAGGTATAGGGCGGGAACAACAATTGGCCGCTGCAACTCCATTTTGAACGACAGCGAGCGGCTGCGCGTCTGTTTGGTGCCCCTGTTGAACAAGTGATTGGAAGGCATGTCCTATGTATGTCTAGGAGTTCTTGTACGCCGCGGTGGTGTAGTGGTTACGCTGCTCGGCTGTCACCCAAAAAACGGGGGTTCGATCCCGGCCGCGGCGGTCGCATTTTCGATGGAGGTGAAAATGCCAGAGGCCTGTGTACTGTGCGTTGTCAGTGCACGTTAAAGAACACCAGTTGGTCAAAATTTCCGGAGACCTCTAGTGCGGCTTTTCACTTCCTTTCCCCCACCCCCCACGGACGCTTAGCCGTGCTCCCGACATGGGCTGCAGAAAGTAGCGTCCTTTCCCTAACCGACCTACAATCGTCATCATCATCTAGGAGTTGTTCGAGGCTCACGCTTAGAGAGGATTCGGGAAAGCTTGCCATAATTTGAAATTGTCCAAATCCATATCCAGAGGACCACAACGGCCGAAAACGCCTGCGTCCTGATAATCAGCAGAAGGCCAAACCCTGGGGCAGAATTTTCAACACTTTTCATTTTCAAGCGTTCTTTTCTTTTTTAATCTAATGTGATTTCATTATGTAGCTCGTTTCCAACAAAGTGCGGCCCCACGCTCCGACGTCGGCGTAAGTGTCCACGGTGGAAATAATTCTTTCGAGCCATCACTGATTCCGGGAACACCTGATCACACAAGCCCTCCGGGACGGCGTATAGGCACTTCAAGGAACGAAATCGTTCAACCAAGATCCCTCTCCAGGGAACCTAAGCTAACGGAGCTACTCGAGGAGTTAGAAGGCGTTAGTTGGACATCACCGGCCTCAGCTATGTTAGGAGAACAGCTGCACAGTATTAAATAACAGCCATATCCTCTGCTAAAGAGAGTTGCCCGAAAAGAGAGAATATGACGTCGGGTTCCGAATTCACAAAGATATAGCGAGAAACGTGGACGAATTTTACAGCATTAATGAAAGGGTAGCATTCGCCGTAATAAAACTAAATAAGCGATATTACGATAATCCAGGGATATGCACCAACAACGAGCCACGACGACGAGCAGGTAGAACAGTTCTACGACGATATCGAATTAGGAATGAATATAGCACGGACACAGTACAAAATAGTCATGGATGATTTTAATGCAAAAGTAGGAACAAAACAACGTGGAGAACAAGTGAATGGAAACTACGGCGTCGGACATGGCCCATAGGAATAACCGTGGACAGGTGCTAGGACAGACTGCAGAAAGGAACCGACTCCGAATAATGAATACGTCCTTTAAGAAGCTTAAGGATAGAAAGTGGACATGGAAAAGCCCTAAAGAAAAAAAAAACGAAGTTGTCTTTGTAGTGTGCGAACAACCAGGTATAATTAAATCAAGGCACAGAAGTTGAAGGCAAGATAAAATGTAGCGATCACAGATTAGTGAGAGCAAAGTACGCACTAAATTAGCTACCAGAAAAAGGTAAACTTAGAGGCAATCAAAAGAAAGAACGAAGAATATAAATTCGCACTAATAACCAGATTTGACACGTTAGACGAAAATGATGAAGATTCAGAATAAGTAAACAAAACCATAACGAGAGCAATCTTGGAAACATCGATAGAAGTCGGGAGAAAAGCAACTAAGCACTATGTAAGCAAGTTGTCGCAATCCACTAACGACTTAATAAAAAAAAAGGCCACCAGCTGAAAGTGACTCCGTCAAAAGATAACATAAAATTCGCATAATTATCAATGCTGATAAGTAAAGCCAGCCAAAGAGATATAAGGAACTTTAACATGACTGAAATAGAGGGAACAGTAGAGAAAGGTACCGATTTAATAATCAGTCAAAAAGAATCGGCACATAGGATAGAACAAAACGCGTTACAACAACGTCAACCAAATAGTAAAGGTATAGCAGAAGATTTCTACTCTGAACGGTGCAGCTCTCATGCAGACCATGCAACCTTGGTAGAAATCAAATGAGAGGTGGACACTGAAATTCCATGTATAACCACTGACGAAGTCAGAAAAGCCGTCAAACGCATGTCCGGTAAAGCAGCAGGTGAAGACGGCATAACGTCCTACTTGATCAAAGACGCAGGAGGCATTATATTTGACAAAAAGTTGCGTCTCTCTTCACAAAATGTATCAGGACATCTAGTGCACCACTCAGCTGAAAAGACGCTAACGTGGCAAGAAAGGTGACATGAAGAAGTTAAAGAATTACAAACCAATTAGCCTACTCCCACTAATATACAAGCTCTTTACGAAATTATTTCTGCCAGGATAAGACAAACACTCGACTTTAAGCAAACCAGAGAACAGGCAGGTTTTAGGAAATGTTGCTCAACAATGGACCACAGCCATGCTATCAACCTAATAATTGAGAAGTTCCATGAATATAACAAATCTCTTTATATGGCCTTTACAGACTACGAGAAAGCATTTGATTGCATAGAAACACAAACAGGATCTAGAAAGTTTGCGTCGACAAGGTGTACCTGACGTATACGTGCATGCCATAAGTAACATCTACAAAGATTGCACAGCCACACTAATCATACATAAAAAGAGAGAAAAATTCCAATCAAGAAGAGAGTCAGACAAGGAGATACAACCTCCCCGATGTTATTCACTGCATGCCTAGAAGTGTTCAACCGTCTAGACTGGGAAGAAAAGGGAATTAGAATAGACGGAGAATATCCCGCCAAATTAAGGTTTGCCGACGACATTGTGCTTGTTAGCAATGAACGGGGACGAACTACGTAACATGATTGAGGACTTAAACCGGGAGAGTCTAAAATAGGACTAAAAATGAAAAGGCAAAAGACCGAAGTAATGCTCAACAGCCTAGCTATGGAAGAGGAATTTAAGATTAGCAATGAAAAGGAAATACTCCGTAGGATAAGAATGGTATTGACCGTATTCGGGAGACATTCCCACACCATGACTGCAAACTATAGCGACTGTCACTAAACCGAAACGTTTTTAATCACTACATTCTCCCAGTACTAAGTACAGTGCATAAGCATGGAGGATGAAATTTAGGAGCACGCAGCGTACAATGGAAAGAAAAATGATAGATGTAGCGCTAAGAGATAAAAAGCGAGCGGAACCGACTAGACAATAGACAGGATTAGCTGAAATTTTTATATCAAGTAAAAGAAGAAAAAATGGACTTGGGCAGGGCATGTCATGCGGGGGACAGATATAAGATTGACAGTAAGAGCGATGGAATGCATACTGTTATGAAAGGGGGGCCCTGGCGGAAGACACGGAGTCCGTTGGCATCTAACCGCTGCCACCACTGTTGCGAAGGGCGGATGGGTACGGGGACTTTGGTAGCCCCACCGCTTCGAAGAGGCGCTGGAGTGAGGAGCCAGGAGGGACGACAGGTCGAAGAAGACTGATAAAAGACTTTATACAGTAATGTACATAATCCACGGCCGTGTCTCCGTGAAGAGCTCTTGACACGGCCGGGTCTCCGTGAGCAGCTCTGGTGCACCCCGATGCACCCGCTTTTCTACACTCGTTGGGTCGCTTCCTCCTCGCGCTTTCCCACGAAGCGGCTGGAGTGCGGTGCCGGTCCGTGCCTGCAGTCATGTTGGGGGGTCCTCCCAACGTCCCTTGTTCTTTGTTCTCGCCGACCGGCGACCGGCGAGGTGGCTGTCGAAGACGTCAACTCATGACGCACGAACGCCTTCTGGGAATGCACGCTGTGGGGTCGGTCGCTGGTGGAACTGCACCGGCTGGCAGGGGAATTTGAGGCACAACAATACCAAAAGGGGGAAAACGTAACAGAGGCAGGCAAAAGTTTAGAATGAGCTTGTAGAAGTTCGCGGGCATAAAGTGGAACCAACTGGCTCAGGATAGGCCAAATTGGAAATCGTTGGGACAGGCCTTCGTCCTGTAGTTGACTTAAAGGAGTACTGACACGAATTTTTGACATTCTCGTATTGTTGCTGTAAGTGAAAGCACTGGCGGGGAGAAGCCCAAAAAGAGAATCATGGTGGCTCGCAGCGCAATGAATATATTTTTAACACGACTTCCTTAAAAGCCCACTTTCGGTTTCGATTTCGAGGGGGCGGTTTCCTAGTGACGTGTCAACAGAGTCGGTCATAGGTTTAAGCCACGTAGGGACAGTAATTCATGATAGCGTCGCTGCAACTCTGTCGTCTGTGGTCAGTTACACGTGGGACACGCAAACAACGACAATTTCGCGGTCGTCCAGCGACTCTGACAGTGATTTCAGCGATTTTTAAGAGACCGTGCTCATACGTCATCGTAGTGTCCATTGCGCTGCGGCTGGCTTGCAGTGCTGTTCGACGAAAACTTTAAAACCAAACTAAAATATTTTGTACATGTTTCCTGGCTTCCGTATGCGGAGGGCGTTGACAATACATGACTATAAAACGAAAAATGTATATTTTGCGCCGCTGCAAAATCGTGTCAGTACTCCTTTAAAATAGGCTGATGATGATGATGATGATGATGATGATGATGATGATGATGAAAAAGAAGAAGTGGCCTGACCGTAAAGAATCTGCCGTTCGGCATAAGAAATGTAAGCTTTCAGCTTCAAAAGCTGGTGTGAGCAATGAGAAAGGAATGTATAACAAACGTCGTTTTTCTAAAAAAAATTGCAGATCACTGAGCCCGTGTGCCGCTTGAGGGGCCGTTCGAGTAATTAATTCCACAGGCGTAGTAATAATAATAATAATAATAATAATAATAATAATAATAATACATTTACAAAAGTACATGTAGCTGTATCTTTCGAGCTTACCTACCGGCAGATAATCCAGGCTAAACCACGCCGCACTTGCAGGTAGATCAATTCGCACATCGTTATCTGTTCCCCCGGATAACTGGACACCCTTGCTGTCAGGAGTTCGCATATTGCTTAAATACGAAGTAAAATTTTAGTCGTTTCATTACCTCCAGATAACCGATTTTAATGTTTCTGCAACATCTGACGAGGCTGGGCAGCGTATGCAACTGAGAAACATCATCGAGTGAAATGGAAATATCAAACTTTTCCCCAAGCGTCAACTAATGAAGGACGACGGAAATCGAATCCAACTTTCACAGTGCGATACTGAGCAGACAACGCGTCAAGATTACGCGCAACGTTCAGCCATATGCAGGCTACATTAAACATTACGACAGTCACCGCCATACTCAGTCCTACGAGCCCATAACCTGTTTAATAGAATTAGAGCCTCGTATCGACAAGATAAAAAAAATTCACAGCATATCCACGGAGTGAATGATGATGAGTGGGCGAAGCTCCGGATGTTCATCGTAGATCATGCCGAGTTCCGGATTAATTTAGTTAACGCGCACGCTACGAACCCTTATGGTTTCAACTACGCACAAGTGAAATCTCCCACCGGCACTTCATTGCAAGTCAAGATCCAGTGCCTATATATATATATATATATATATATATATATATATATATATATATATATACGGGTGGCCGGTGAACGGTTCTCCAGCGCAAGCAGTCGGTATTTTTCAATCAAGAAACTCGCTAGAAGACGCTGTCTGCGCCAACGTTGTCTCTCGCGGGTGAGGGCGCGTTCTTCTTTGCGAGCTGGTACAGCGTTCATCGAAGAAAGAGCGTTTCCATAGTCAACGCGCTCCTTTCGCTCTCTCTCTTTCTCTCTCACAAGACAGCAGATGGAAGCGTGAGAGAGCTCGCGCGCCGGGAGGCACGCGCCGAGGGCGAGCGCGAGCCTCCCGGCGGCGCGAGGTGGCTACATACATACTACTACTACTACTACTACTACTACTAGTACTACTACTACTACTACTACTACTACTACTACAGAGGAGGGAACGACCCACACCCTAAGGAGCTTCGCCCCTAAAAGAAAAAGGCAGCAAGTACATACAAGATCATGTAAGAGTGCCCAATAGACCGGTCATTGCAGCCCTCGTTGATTGGCTCTATTGAGGCTTGATTGCCATGGCTTCAATAGACGCCAGTCCGAGCAGTGCGCGCTGACAGGGGTAGTCCACCTCATGGATTCACGGAGTACCCTCACATACTTTCAACGGTTGCTTCGGTACGGAACTCGGTCATTGCGAAAACGTGCAACTTTCATACCAGATGGGTCAGCCCTTGGTTTGTTTTCCCAGCGAAGAAGGCTTGTACTGATTATGCCGGATTGGCGAAATCACGTGTCTGTTTTTATTCTACCGGCTTTAGGAGGCACACGCATATAGAAACTTCACACTCTGGCGACGGTGAAGAAGCATGCTTGCATGCTTTCTGGGTTTTAACGTCCCAAAACCACGGTGCGATCATGAGACGCCGTAGCGGAGGGCTCCGAAAATTTCGGCCACCTAGTGTTCGTTAACGTGCAATTGACATCGCACGGCACACCTGCCTCAACATTTCGCCTCCATCTAAATGCAGCCGCCGCGGCCGGGATTCGATCCCGCGACCTTCGGATCAGTGGCCGAGTACCATATGCAGTATAGACCACCGTGGCGGGGCTGGTGAAGCCGCGTAGGTGCTGCGAGGCAGCTTCACAATGATCGTGTAGTTGTGCGCCGTCAACGTTGGTCGGCAGAGCTCCTGGTTCGACCCCTTGGGTGCGCACACATATCAAGCCTAATTTGGAGCTGTTGCACAAAAATGCCTCCTTTGGAGCGCACTCTGAATTCAGCTCGAACGCCGTCGCGCGATGGGCGACAGTAAGGAAATCCGCCCTTGGCAGCCGCGTTACTGCGTTTCGCAATGTACCGTCTTCTTTCTACTCAGATACACGCTATCGCTTCCTCATGCTCGGCGGGAGACCATATACGTTTCCGTACGGCAGACTCAGCAAGCTCACGTGCTCGCGTCTTGCACGACGGCGGCAGCTGTCCTCGAAGCCTCTGCAATTCTTGTGCTGGGATCCCTCACCACTAGAACATGCTACGCACGCTGTAAGAACCCTAGAACTCGATTAATTAATTGCCTCTGTAGTATAGACTTATGCGTTCTAAGAGCCCGTTGTACTTGAAATACGGTTCCATTTCAAGGGCCCGTGCTTCTCGACCGGGATATCTTGTTTAATTTTTTTTCGCACCCATCACCTCACGGCAAGAATGTAGTGAAACTATAGATAGAGGCTGGTCTCCTGGGTGAAATCCTGATATGACGGCAAAGAGAGATCGTGGATGCACTAATGGGGGCCAGGCGGTGATCTGGGAGCTGTCCAAGGCGGGAGCCGCTCTTCTGGAGAAACTGCAGAATTTAATGCATTATACAGATGCCTACACAAAATATCACGCGCTATCTAATTCCAAGATTAGCTATGTCTGAAAGTTGCAGCGCCCGGTTTTTGTTAACTTCCTTCTGAGCAACTTCTCATATTGATGTATTAACGAAATAAAGGTAAAGAAAAAGTGGGAGGGGGGGGGGGGGGGCGGGGTGCACCGACTGTGCAGGCTTGCAGGCGAGCTTAGCCAAGTTTCAGCGTTCATGGGCAGAGACGTCGCGGCAGTGACCCTCAAACCAGAATGAAAAATGACGTTCCTAGAACCGAAGATGAAAAAATAAAAAGAAAAAAAAAAGAAACGGAAACAGATGCAGGCACAGACACCTCAAGGGAATGGCATGCGCGGACAGTCACAACAACCACAACACACACCGCTGCGAGAGTGTGACTAACAACAGTAACTACTTGCTCACTGGGGGAACACAAACCTCAGAATAGAAGCCAGGGGAAAAGCCACAGCATTGTAGTTTGCTTCACCCCCTCTCTTGTTTCCTGTTCTTCAAGAACCAGCTGGTATGAACATTTGCAGGCACGCGTCTCCTCCTCCTCACCGAGAGCCGGTCCGGTGTTTTCTCTATTGTCCGCTGCCCCTAGCTGCCCTGACTGAGTGGTGTCGCCTTGTGCAAAATTTCCGGAGCCCTCCACTACGGCATTCCTCTTATTTCTGTCCTTTTTTTTATTCCTTTTCACGTCGTTCCTGCGCTGTCGCATACTGTTCTGGAAATTCTTGCTTTCGCCTATGTATCTCCTTGGACATTCATAACAAGAGACGTCGTAAACAACACCTTGCATCTCTGTCTTGGAAGTCCCTCTTTCGGCTGTGGCAGTCCTCCTCCACACCACTGCGCTGATGGCAGCGGCAGTGGGAACGAGGCCTTGCTCCCACAAGCTTCGACAGTTTCGTTAGCAAAACAGAGAAGAGAGAGAAGTTACTTTATTAGAATTAAAGAGAGAAGAGTGAACTTGGGGCTTCTGTGGTTGGGGCCCTACGTCCAGGGCTCCACTGGCTTTGGCTGCCCGGCGGACTTGATCCAGGAGCGTCCGTTGCAACCCCGGGTACGAGCCGACGAGTTGTGCCTCCCACTGCTCCGTACTAGGTATTAAAGTGCTGCCGAGATAATAGGCTGAGTCGCTCGGTTTGCTCGCGCACCCCCACGAGATGTGGTAGAGATTCGGCCTGCCGCCACACCACGGACACACGGCCGTGTATAGCGTCGGATATATTGCGTGTAGCTTCAATAGATGGGGGAGAAGGCTTCGGCTAGTCGGTGCATACCTGTGAAGGAAACAGTTGGCATAGAGACAGGACAAGTTTCTTCCGAGAAGCGAGTTTCGTGCCTAACAGAAATGGTAAAAGTGAGGCGTGCTTTGACTGCTATAAACAGGACTGGTCGATTTTTGCTTTTGACAACAAGGTGGGCGGGTACAGGTAAGTTGCTTTTGAGGGGAGGGGGAGCGATCACCCCACCACCACCCCCCAAAGGCACTTAGCTATACCGCACCACCCTCTCCCACCTTGTCAAAAGCAAAAATCGACCATTCCTGTTTCTGGCAAGGAAACCACCCCCTCAGTTTTGCCTTTTTCAGCCACTGCCCTTGCATTAAGGGAGCGACAAGTTTTCAGTTTTTTTTTTCCCACATCTTTGTTTTAGATTTTTCGGGCTAACCTTGCAACCATACACTCATGTCTCGCGCCATCAGATGTAACGAACATGACACCTTACGTTACGAAAAAAAAAGTAACTTCATTACTTTAGCAGTTACAGTTTCAAAATAGCAACGAGCACGTTACTAAGTTACTGCAAAAAAAAAAAAAATAAAGGCGTTACCATCAACATTGTCCGAGTATTAGCGGTTCGAGCTCGTCACCATAAGCATTCCCATCGTAGTCTATTGCGAACGCTATCAAGCTACCGCCTTCTCTAATTCACTCATTGGCCCCACAAACGAGTAGCTAGCTTGTTAGCCTCCTCAGCTTTATGACGTCGTTCTATTCAAATATGGCGAAAGATAAGCGACTGAATGAATGAGTAGTGCGTTCACAATGTCACCCAGCGACATCGGTACAGTTGTTAAAACGCAGGGCTGCTGACCATAAAGACGATGGTTCGACGCCGGCCACGAGTCGCATTTCGACAGGAGCGAGATGCTAGAGGCCCGCCTGCTGTGCGATGTCGGTGCGCGTTAAAGAACCTCAGGAGGTCTAAATATCCCGGGCTCCACTACGACGTGCTTCATGATAATGTCATGGCTTTTGGACGCAGAACACCTGGCAGTAATTACTCAAGCGGTCATGTAACTGATCTGGCAGTGATATGTTTTCGATTGATAACATCGACAAAGATGTTTTTAGCATTTTTAGCCAAATGTCTGAGCCACTACGACTGAGAAGTGGAGCCTCAGAAAACCATTTCGCGAATTCCCACAGTGCTCTGGGTGTGATATGTTTTCGATTGATAACATCGACAAAGATGTCTTTAGCATTTTTAGCCAAATGTTTACACTACGACTGAGAAGTGGAGCCTCAGAAAACCATTTCGCGAATTCCCACAGTGCTCTGGGTGTGATATGTTTTCGATTGATAACATCGACAAAGATGTTCTTAGCATTTTTAGCCAAATGTTTACACTACGACTGAGAAGTGGAGCCTCAGAAAACCATTTCGCGAATTCCCACAGTGCATGCACTAGCATAAACGATACCACATCACATTCGAGTTTCCTCCCCGTCGTCTCGCGATGCCGCGCGGGAGAACGACCTCATCATCGTGTGGCGTTCAAGGACCGCATCGACGGTTCGAAACAGCGCTCGGAGCGACCGCCTCACACTACCACCACCTGACGCCTCTTCTTTCCGAGTTTTGCCGCGCGTCTTCCTATTCTTGCGCACGAGCATAAAGCTACGAGCAGTCGGCGCAGTCACGACGCCACTCCGCGAGCTCGTTCACCTCCCGACCTCGCTGCCGCCACGGCAGCCGGCACAGCCCTACGCATCAGCGCAGGCCTCCTCTCGCGACTACGATCAGGTCTGCCGCTGCCGTCTCCCCCCGTCGGGGGCGCGGTGAGTCACACCCCGTCGGGAAGCCTCCGCTGAGCTCCACTCCGTCCTCCTCCTCTTCCTCTGCGGGTTGCTCCTCTTCCTCACCCGACGGCGTGTAGCAGAAGCAGCGGCTCCCCGCCGCTCTTCATCGCCGGCGGCCCTCTCAAACCGGCTGCGGCGTATCCCTACCCGCCGCTGTCGTCTGCTTCTGCTTCGCTGTCAACCGGCGCCGGCTCGCACACCGCTCCTCTCGCCGGCTACCTGTCATCCGCTGTCGGCGACAGTACTCCTTCACCGCGTGCGATTCGCAAAGAACTACAGTGCCGTGTTCCGTGCCTCTCCTAGCCGGTGGTTACCGTAGCGGCAAGCATGGCCGCCGCCGCTGCCTCCGCGTCGGCGTCCTCCGTGGCCCGCGCCGTGCTCGGATTCCTCAAGACCGTGGCGCGCGACGTACTCGCCGTGCTGGCCGTGGTCGCCTTCTTCCTGACGCCCGTCGCCGCGCTGCCGTACACGCGCGCCTACGTGCCCAACACGTACACGCTCGTCAACTCCAACTGCTCGGCATGGGCGCTCCGCATACTCACCTGGCTCCTGCTGCTCCCCGGCACCGTGTCCGTGGTGTTCGTGCTCATCGTGCTGCCGCCGCTGTGCATACCGCGCCGCTGGAAGTACCGGGCCGTCGTCGAAAACTACAAGGTCGGGCCGCAGACTACGTTCCGCTGGGATTCGCCCTTCTTCGACCGAAAGTACCGGCTCTGACGAGTCCGTGGGGCTCGCGCCGTCGCCGCCACTGCTGCTGCCGCGTTCTCCGACCCGGTGAAGATAAGACCGACGACGCGGGAGAAACGGGACGGCCGGTCGCTGCCTTGCTCGTCGGCGGGAGACGCGAGCGAAGGTTGGTGAAACTTTTTTCTTTTTGGCTTGCTCGACGTTCGAAGTGTGTGTTCCGCGGCACTTCCTTGCAGAAAGAAATGGAAGTGTCAATACAGTGAGCATATGCATTACAATTTCTTTCGGACAGGACTGGCAACTTTGGTTGATTCAAGGAACAAGCTTAACAAGCTCTGTCCAACAAGCTCTTTCCAGATTTCCATAGTTCCTCAGTAGTGAACTTGAGGTACAGCAGTGACCTTGCGCAGCATACGTGGTCGCAGGAATAACGATATCCTGCACGAAAGAATACCCATTGTACTGCCATCGTACGCGATGACAGAAATAAACGGCATCGAAGGGAACAAAGCCCGGAGTCTGTGTATATAGCCGCGCAATGTGTACAACACGATGTTGTGTCAGACACTTACGCGAATTTGTTGAAAACATCCTACATACAGCACTAACGCATCTGACAGGCTGTATATAAACATCTAGAAAATGGATACTATTTGTCTAATGTATGCGCAGTTCCGTATAGTATGTAACGTGTACTAAACCAACCGAATTAACCTTCATTGATTTACATAAACAAGTAGAAGCGAAGCAAGCTGTCAATACTCGCAATTGATACTAAAGAAGAATGTGTGGGATGGAATTACACATATGTGTAAGAAATGCAAGCGTTCTTAATAATTGATGGAGTTTTATTTATCTCTGGGGTGTAACGTCCCAAAACTACGATACCATTATGAGAGACGCCGTAGTGGAGGGCTCCGAAAATTTTTACCACCAGGGCTTCTTTAACGTGCGCTTAAATCTGTGCACACAGCCGTCTTTTTCATTTCGCCCCTACTGAAATGCAGCCGCCGTGGGAGGCATTCGACCAGCTATACCTCGAACTTTGTAGGCAATTTACTGACGAGAGCTTTTGGTTGGAAAATGGCCCTGCGGGAACCACAACTTACAGATTTTTTTTCTTCCCTTTTTTTTTTTTTTTTTTGCAAATAGGTCAGGTACTGGGATATCCTTTTCACACTGCATAAACTTCATCAACGCTGTTGGCTGTGTGATTTTGTTATGTGCAAGTGTCAAGGAAAATACGCAGGATATATGATATCCCTAAGTGTAACTTTGCATCAGCACATAATTGTTTCCCTGTATTACTCATAAGCGCGATAGCTAGACGTCAAGCTGTTCATATTCTCGTCTGGGCATTTATACAACACACACACACACACACACACACACACACACACACACACACATAAAAACAAAGAAAGAAAAGCGACCAGACATTTGTCCAGTAAAACACTGCCAACAATAATTTTACCGACTGTCTCATGAGTGTGGTTTATAAGTTTGCATTTAGTTGCGGACGTTTCAACGTGGAACAAGCAGAGCGTTGTATTAATGAGGGATTAATTGAACATAGGACGTTATGCGGTGGAATGCCTTTTAACCTGTAGTTGCACTGGCGGGACTGTAACTGTACGCCCAAGTTTGACAAATGCGCGATTCTCTACAGGCATAAGAGTGACGAAACGCGTTAATGGTCGACGTCTGGCATACCAGCAATGGTGGAAGCGCTTGCGTGAGTGAGGCTCCATCGATTAGCTCAAACGAAGAGATGAAGTGTCTTAATAATTGTCTATCGAGTAGACGGGCACGTGTACCCGTTTGATAGGTGGCGCTACCATTTCTGACCATGAGCGGATAAGTTGTGTGCGTTCTTTCTCGTCCTCCTATAGATGCTCTGCTTCAGTTGATAGTTGTCGTCCGTGTTGTCCACTCCTCCTCGCTTGTGTTCGTGTTTTGCACGCCTTTTCTTTCCGTAATAAAGCCTTGCCAACTCGCACAGCTTTCTGTCCTTTTAACCCCCTCCCCAACACCCCCTAACGCCCCCATAACTGCTCACATTGGGCGAAAATTTCCACACAGACAAGAAAAGAAACAGGGGCGCTAACTTTCAGCAATGTTTATTTCCTAGAGCCGACACATATATTGTATGGAAATGCAAAAAAATGAAAGCAAAAATGACCAAAACGAACATATATGGCACACAACTGTCATGCACTAACATCTTACAATCTCAGGAGATTCCTCTTCACACAGCCCAAATAGGAAAGTGCTGGCGCAATGTGACCCTATGGTATGAATCCACTCAGCCTCGATGTTCCTCCCGTTAGTTTATTTCTGTTTTTTTTTTTCCTCTTGTGGTGCAGTCTAAAAAAAGGTTTTAAATTTCTTGAGATTGCAAGATGTTCCCGCATGACATCTGTGTAGCTCTTGAGTGGTTTTTGTTTGTTTCTTTTTTTTTTCTTGCATTCCGAGGCTGTATATATGTCCATGCTCTCTGAAGTAAACGTCGTTGAAAGTTAGCGCTCGTCCTTGTCCCGTCTCTTGTCCTGTGTGAAAATTGTAGCGTTAAGAGAAAAACAGTTAGGCAATGCCAACAAGCCCAACTCCACGCCCTTGTTAAGAGCCCCAGGTGGATCCCACCCCGCTCCCCCCCTCTCCAAATTTATATTCTGGATAAGCTTCCGGTCCCAGCCCACATCACATACGTAATGTGTGCGAGTGCGGCGACTTGGCCGTCGTGAGTTGCATCGTCATGCGCCGGTCACTGCTTAAGACAAAGACGAGGATGTGTTTCTATATAGAGAGACCGTGAACAAAGCAAATGCTACAACAACAACTTTGAACAATGGATAGCAGGCGTGACCGCAGGCGGTGGAGAGACAATTGCGCTATTCTCCTCTCAAGTAGATCCTTTCCGTGAAAATACACCACTTGGCACAGAGTGCTCACGTTCAACTGCTTGCTTTAGCTTTCGTCAAGGTCCTTGAGCTTCAAAGAGAACGCAGTTATTCTGGCCACCGATTCGTATAGTATCGTATTTCAAATCTCTACTTCAAAAAGTGAGACTGGCAGGAAACGCCGCGCAGTTAAGAGTACGCAGCAAGTAATTTTCCATCAATGAGCTTTCAAGTGTAATTGCTGTCGGTTTTCAGTGAGTGTGCAGCAGGAACAGAGTGATGTTCTATTGCGTATATTGGAGGTAGAATGTCGGCGCAGTGAGCCGTGGAGTGTGCCAAAGAACATATTCACGCACGTCAGCCACTTGCGCAATTGTAGCTGCACTTAGACATGCGCCATTGGAGGAGAAAAAAAAAAAAAGAATGGTGGTCACTAAAGCAACCATAAGAAAGTGGAACAGTGACACCGCTCTGGAGGTCACATGCGGAAATAGTAACGTTCTTGGCCTGCCACTGAGCACGACCCCTTTTGAACCGCACACTGCCGCTTGCAACCCAATGACGCAACTATGTAGAACACTCCCTGCCAAACTCACGAACTCTGTTGAGTTTTTGTAAGCTCCTAGCGTGCGTCTAGTTCCAACACAAAGCGGGAACACACAATATTACAAATTCCTCACTGCCTAAAATGGCAGGAATCGAGGTCACGCTTCATTGTGTTTGCGCTGCGTGAGTGTTGCAGATTTGTAGCGAGACCTAGCTCGACGTTTCATGCACGTCTTCCCCGTGCCCTCTGTTTCCACGGCACGTTCGCGGCCTGGTCCTATTTCGCGTTGTTTCCTCGTTTTGCGTCTGTTGTGCCGGCGGTCTTCGACCGTGTAACCCGTTATGCAACTCCACACGCAGCAGGTGCGTTTTTCCTTATTCGTAGATAAGCGGATGCATACCCTGTACGTGCACACATTGTGTATATACGTATAGCTTTGTTGCTTTTTGAAACTATGGTAGCACAAGGTAACGGGACACAAGAAGAACACAGAGAACACACACACAGCGGTTACGTTACCTTGGCTACCATAGTTTTTTAAAACAATGCCATACCAATGAGCCCGCCTTGCAACGTTGCTCGGCTTTGTTGCTTGCGCGAGACTGCTTATACGCTATTCTGTGTTTCCGTACTCTTTGTTTCTCTTAGTGCCCTGTACGCGACGGATGCAGTTTCTGCAACAGCCTGCCCCGTAACGCAATGCAACTGTATGGCACCTACGCGAGCGTTCCGGAACATAATTGTACACGTTGCGGTCAGTCTTCAGCTAACCCTGCTAAACAGAATATCTAAGCCGGGGTTTCGCTGTTGTTTTAGTGCGTGTTAAACAATGAGCATCCTTCCTGGAATGGTTTCGCTAATCGTGCGAAAATATTGCGAGCATTGTTTGTATATATGACGCCCCGGGTATTACTCTGCCGTTGAGTCAGAAAGGACTTGCAGACAAACCGTATAGCGTTGCTGACGTGGTGATGGTACGTCGACTATAGCAAATCGACAAGTTTATTTTTGGGCCCTTTATTGCGGAAGTTATATTGAGAAAAGCAAAGAGAAACGAGGCAAACAGAAAACACAACACGATGAGCGCTCACGGCGCTGTGTTTTGACCTTTGTCTTTTCCTCCTTTCTTTTCTTCTTTCACTTGTTATGACAAAAATGCATGTCCCTTATCTAACCGATTCGTTGTTCCTGTACCGTGTCTTTCCGGTGCCGGTCATCGTTCGCATCGAGTTTTTCCGTCATTCCTCGTTTCGCTTATTGTCCACTTCAACGCTTTGTCATAACGGTGCTTGAATGGTCCCTTATCAATACCTCACAGGAACCGCTTTGCCCCAGGCGGCACATGCTGCGTATTTTTAAGCCTGTCTCATTCCCTGTGCGGAAATACTGATGCTCTTAAACACTTAAGTTCATTTATTTATTTATTTAAATATTTAGAATACCCTCAAGGCCGCGCGGCGTTAGAGAAATGAGCGGTTAACACATGTACATTAGACAATGTTATGCAAGCCAGAGGCCCATATATATATATATATATATATATATATATATATATATATATGGAAGGGATGTGTAATGTATACACACACACACACACGTAGTCACGAGGAAATGTTTTGAATGCCGCGGTACTGGCCAACATCTCATGCAGAACACAACAACCCGCCATTGCTGCGTTGCATTCCATAGGTCAAGCATGCGCGCTTTGGACGTACCACTCCATTTCAACGAACATATTAAGGCTACAAAGTGAAAGGACTGTTTGCAGCATTCTGCGGTCTACAAAGATTTGCTCGTGACAACAGATACATATACACAGTGTTACAGGGCCGTGTTCAAGCTCCCCGGCGCGAAGTCGGTGAAGGGAACTACGGCAGTTTCGGTCGTTCCGTACGCAAGCAGACACAGTGAAAGGATCAGAGTCGTGGTTTCAAAAACAAAACAACAAAATTTAATCTATAATGGTAGGGCAGCACAAATAATACAAGGGAAACAACACTTCACTCAACTAAGAATATAACAGCGATGAAAGAGCTTGACAAAAATACTAAAGCGCGAGAACAACAAACAAATAAGAAAAATAAACTAACAAAGAATAACTAGGGTAATCACAACAATTCAGGAATCTAATCTACAAAAGTTAAAGTTCAAGGAGAAAGTTCAGGGGTATAAACATGAAGGCATACGTGCTGATGACCGGCAGCGTCGAAGGGTCCACGACGGTCTGGTGCGGCAGTCTGGTACGGCACAGCGTTGAGGTCGATGGAGTTGCGGCGCTGATGTTTCCGGGGAGCTAGTGCTTGACGGCAAACCCGAGCAGTTTTAACTAACTCGAGCCGAAGTCCCGATGCCTACGTTGCAGACGGTAAGCGCACATCTCAACTAGGCGAAGCGGCTAAGGTTAGGTGGCCAGCCGGTACAGAGCCACGCTAACAACTTCTAGAGCGATACGATGATCGGCTTCTACGCCGTGTAAGCCAAGCGACTAGAACCCCGTGCTCCTCAATGCTCCTCGCTTAAATACCCGCATGTTTTTCCCGATTCGCTGTCTTCGGAATCGGGGCGTGTTTTTGAGACAATTGTTCTACGACTTCATTTCTGGCTCCGCCCAAAATATCCCTCTCGCAATTACTGCACTGGAGAGGGCGATGACCAAACCCTTTCTCGTGGTCCCCGACGGGCCTCTTCATTCTGCTCCCCCGACTGACAGGTCATCAGCGTGGCGGGGGGGTGCCCTTCGAGTCAACAACGGGATGCATACTTGTCCCCTTTGGACACGGTGGCCGACGAGCAAACAATAGCGTAGGTCCGCGCGCACGTGGCCAGTGCACGTCAAACGGCTGCTCGCTGTCCTGCCCGGCATTGTTGGTCCGAAGCACCGTTGTTCGGCCATCAAGAACCACGCCGGGGGGGTCGCAGGAGAACGTTTCAAGTTCAAGCTTCCCCGCTCAGGGGGGCCATCTCCACGTCTTCTCCGAAAAATGCCGAGAACTTTCGACGTACTTGGAGAGCGGCCGAAGCGCTTCGAAACTTGCACGTGCGGCCCTGCCGTACATCTTTAGTCATATTAAACCACGAGGCAATGTCAATCCGTGACACACAGATATACGCGCAAACACGCATGAAGGATGGCCAAACCCTCACACCTCTCTTGCACACACACACGCGCGCACGCACATTACGACACGAAGTTGTGTCAACATACTTATTCCCCCTACACCTCATTGAAAGCCCTCATCACTGCAAGAGATGGGCGGTTAGTCATCGCGTATAAGAGGCATTTGAAGGATTGAAACTGTTCCTCTAAGTGGCGTATAATTGAACCATTTGATTAAGATCGAGTGAAGGCAGGCGGCCAGTACTGTCACAAAAATCAAAACACAACTGGGCTCAAACCACACCAAGTGGTTCGTTCCGAGCCCTTAACGTTCGTACTTAAACGTGAACAAGCACTAAGCTTTACAACTTCATCATAACTCGTCAGAGGCAGCGCCAAGCTCGACCTCTGACCACCTTGCCGCGTCCTGCGACCCTCGTTAGCGCTAAGCTCTCCTCCTCTCCAATTCTCTTTTCTCCGTTAAATACACTTGATCGCTTCTGCGACCGCCTTCTGGGACCAACCCATATGCAGCACTTTACCAATCACGTACGTGTTCACCCTCTCCATGAGAGCCTACGGTTATGCCCTCGCGGTCCCACACTTCGACCCGCTTGCTGCACCGAGCTTCACCGAAAGATATCATCCACTAAACACGTGATCAGTTAGCAGAACTCTGCAGCAGGCCTACATTGCCACTCTGTTTACCCGGCGGCATGCAACCCAGCCGCCGCTTCAAGAGAACCGTTTGGCAGGTCTATTGTACCAAAAATCAGTTCCGCACATTTCCACGACGGGGTCATCTCCTCCGAAGGAGCGACCCGTTGACGACAGTTCGAGCGAGCACAAAGGTCAAAGGATTACTTTGACAGGGAGCCCCCGCTGTTCTTGCAAGCGACTCCCCCCTTGTTGTTCCTTTCTCGGATGCTCTTCCGAAAATGCTCTACTGTACCGCAGTGAAGAGACCTGTCAACCGTCATGTCAACCCTATGCTGTGCAGCTATGTCCGTCACAGCAATTACTGACCGCGTGCGTCGCGGGAACAAAGCCGCCACGTCAACTGCGTACAGAGTGCATACCACGACGTTTCTACGGGAAAAGCCATGCGCTAAGGCGCCGTCGCCTGCTCTTCCCCGCCGATGTGCCGCCGAACATAACAGGCAGTGTTACGGCTACAACAACGGGTAGCCAACATTAGCCACGCCTAGTCATCATAACATAGCTAACGCATGATTCGACCGGGCGATATTTGCCAAGGGCCACTACAACACTACTGGCGCGATCGGAGATCTTTGTTCGGAACACAAAGCGTTCGCTCGCTGCAACGTCACGAAGTGGGGGCGTGGCTCTGGTTGTGCCCGTTGCGGGTTTGGTGCGACTGAGTGCGGCGCAGACATCGAGGATTGGTCACTCTCCTTTGTTTGAGTGGATGCCGTTTTATGACAGCGTGACCCATAAAATGTGCGAAGGGGGAAGGCGAGAGAAACCAATGGTGAAGAGGTGAACATCCCAAAAATTGACGATGATGTTTCGCTGTCTTCTTTTAGGCAGTATGTGACAAAACGGAACGTTTTTCATCTTCACACGAATGCTTTCTGAAAACGAAGAATTTTTGTTTCTTAAGGTAGAGCCAGACCTGCGCGGAATAGCAGGACAGTGACAGCGTAAGCTGGAGGAGCGACCTTCTTTGAGGTCAATATGACGTTGGGGGAAACTACTGCAAGTAGAGGTGGTAGGTATCCCCTGCTCCATAACTCTTGTCATTGCGCCAAATAGGGAAATACCCGCTACGCCATAATTACTGCGGTATTGTACAATGTCTTATAACTGCACATCTTAAGGGGTCTCTTGACGTCGTTTTCCCGAGAACGAACCGAACTCTCGGCCCGGGCGTCGACGGTGAGCTGCGGCTTGGGCTTCTGTCTGCACAGCGCGTCTGTTGTGCCCGACGTTGCCCTGCTGCAGCCCGCGCGCGTACTCTGCGATTCGCTTCTTCAGCAGCGGTCCGCACCTTACGAGGAGGCGCCATCAGGTATATCGAAGAGCCAAGTCAGGGTTGCTGGCGGGGCGGCGCACGTCGCCTGTCGCGTGATCTGCCGTGCGTGTGTCGCGTGCGTGGCGTGACGGCGGCCGTCGCCGCCTGTCGCGCCCGCCGCCGGTTACGGACACAGCGGCGGACGGCGGACAACTACGGCACCAAAAACTGCCTGTAGTTGTGATCTCATAACAGCTTACACTGCAAAACGTGGTCATGCAAAAACGTGGTCGCGCCCCGCTGCTACGGAGCTGAGCGTGACTGCGGCGAATGACACGCAGTGAAAAGCGAACAAAAGCGCCCGCGTTAGCGAGAAACACGGTGTCCCATCTCGCCCCAGCCAATTTATTTCTTACTTAGCCAATAAAACCCAGTATCAGCCTGCGCTAATCGGTGCTTATTATGCGCGAGTAAATTCGGTCAGAAAGAATAATACCGCATATCATCGGTCACTCCTTCTTCCACGAATCGCGGGAGATATACCTGTTATGCGCTAGAACGTATAAATGATTGATTTCTGACGTTTTACTTCCGGGAACGACGCTGTGATTATGAGAAACGCCGTAGTGGAGAGTTCCGGAAATTTCGACCACTGACATCGCACAGTACACCGCGGGTCTGAACATTTCTCCTCCATCGAAATGCAGCGGCCACGGCCGCGATTCGATCCCGAGAACCTCAGATCAGCATTGATGATTGATTTGTGGGGTTTAACGTCCCCAAACCAGCTGTGATTATGAGAGACGCCGTAGCGGAGGTCTCCGGAAATTTTGACCACCTGGGGTTCTTTAACGTGCACGGACATCGCGCAGCACACGGGCCTCAACATTTCGCCTCCATCGAAATGCAGCCGCCGCAGCCGGGATTCGATCCCGCGACCTTCGGATCAGCAACCACTAGACCACCGTGGCGGGGCCACGAGTGTATGAAAGGAAAAAAGCATTTCTTCAGGGACCACATTATGATCGCTTTCGGAAATGTCCATTTCAGTGAGCGCCAATTTGCGGGTGGCTTCGGTCATTGGACAGGCGACATTTACACGTCACGCAAAAGCGGCGGGGGTCGCCAAAACTGAACAACGCCCCATCATTGACCACGGCAGACGTGTCGCTTGCAGTGCCCATAAATGGCGACCCGGAAACAGGCGCGCCCCTGGAGATTTCACTCGCAACAGCTGTCGCGCTTCAGTTCGGTCACGCCATGGCAGTTATACTACGACGGCAGCTCGTGTTCTTCGAGTCGATCGCACACGCTAGGCGTTCATGAGCCGGGATAGTTTTGCTCAGGAGGGTGTGGCAAAAAGAAGGGAAAGAGGGGTTGTCTCGTTTATGTCAGTAGGTTGTGAATGATTGCTTACAGTGATACAGACGCGTATGGAACTTTCTTGTACTTTTGATAGGGGTAGGGGACTGCATATATGGTGATCGCTTAAGAGGTAACAAAATTTCTGTGCTCGGCAACTATCACGCATTTTGGACCTGCAGAAATCGGCTATCACACCACGTTATCACCAATACATAACTCACGACAGTGTATTGCGTGACTGATACATGTGCGGCATCCGCTAACCACACGGCTGTACCCTAATAAGAAATATAGCGGCTCACGTGAGAACGGACCATCAACCCATGGCAAGCCTCCGACACCAGCGGTGATTACTGTCACAGAAATTTCTTACTATACTATACTATATTATATTATGCTATACTATGCTGTACTACACATTACTATACTGAATGCCTTCGGGTAGGCTGTATACATCGCAATGCGAGAAAGGAAAACAGATAATAGCTGGCTTCGATTGCTTTGCTAGGCTAGCTTGTTTATTATAATTGCTGCCAAGGGATCAGTTCTCGTACGACCAGTAATTATACAGAATGGGAATGGGAACGTGATCTCACAAGTTGGTCAGCTGTCACAGCGAAAAAGAGCGACAATTGCGCAAACTTTTACACGAAGCACCGTATACTGTACTGACGAGAAGCATGCAGACGACGTGTCTCATTCTCCTAATAGCTTGCCAATCATTTATAACGAGCTTCATGTGGCCTTTCCCTTGCGCAACATTTGCTTTCGTGGAAAGTTTTTTTATCTCCTTTTAGGGGCGAAGCTCCTTAAGGCGTGGGTCGTGCGTCCCTAGTAGTAGGTAGCCACCGGCGCGTGCCTGCCGGGAGGCACGCACGCGCCGAGGGCGAGAGACAACGTTGGCGCAGGCAGCGTCTCCTAGCGAGTTTCTTGATTGAGAAATACCGACTGCTCGCGTTGGAGAAGCGTTCACCGGCAACCCATATATATATATATATATATATATATATATATATATATATATATATATATATATATATATATATATATATATATATATATATATATATATATATATATATATATATACACATAGGCACTGCATCTTGCAATGAAGTGCCGGTGGGAGATTTCACTTGTGCATTGTGCATAGTTGAACCGTGAGGATTCGTAGCATGCGCGAGATGTTATAAAACTAGATGGCGGTACTTGTAGTTGATGATGAAAGATGCGAGATGTTATAATAGTTTGATGACATTTACTCAAGTGTTTCACATTTAATTGTGGGGCGAATTCCACGGAAGAGTTTCACGGTTTACCGATGATTCCTTCCGGAGCTTCGCCCCACTCATCATCATTCACCCCGTGAATATGCTGTGATTTTTTTTTCCTCATTGGTATAACGCCATCGCCAAAGGTTCATCGCACGCCATTTGGAATGAACTCGGCTTTATGGTCTGCTCCCGAGTTAATACCTAGAATCGCTTTCCATTACGCACTAGAAGAGAAGCTCAGGGGAAGATGGATGCTTGAATCGACGAACAAATCGCAAGGTACGATTTAAAACAGGGAATGTCGCGGGAGCCAACGTTTCGACAAGCGGACTTGTCTTCGTCAGGGCGGCAACTGCCTTCTCCAGCGTGCGTTTATGTACGCCTTTGCACACTCTCCCCCGTCCTCAGAAAGGGAGGAGGAGAAGAGCAGCACGTGCGAACACACACACACAAAAAAAAAAGAAAAAAAAAGAAGAAAAAAAAGGGGGGGGGGGTTGGGTGCAGGGGTATTTGGGTGACAGGTGTTATAGCGTGACTAATATGAATGGCAAGAGCGAAAGCTTCTAGAGAATCCGCTCTTTGTACATATCTTGCAAATGCATTGTGTGCACAGGGCTAGACAGCAGGGTGGAAAAAGGAACACACGCTCGGAACAGAAGTTACTCCTATGTCATGTGTCCCCCCCTCCACTTGTCATGTGTCCCCCCCTCCACTAAACGTGAGGGCACTGCACTGGCACAGAAGCAAATGCACCTTCCTGTCACCTTCAACATTCGGGACGGCGTTAAATGGACAGCCCGTTACTTACATGTTGGAATGTTCACTCTGTCACAAGCAGTACGTCGGCGAAACTGGTCAACCAATTAATGTTAGATTAAACGGGCACCGCGCGGACACCGCGAATAACCTGCCGAAGGCAGTGGCGCAGCATTTTAATATGACAGGTCATAATTTCGATGAACTGAAACTCTACATACTCCAAGGAAACTTCCGCTCGCCGAGGGACAGAAAATACAGGGAATCGTATCTCATATACAGGTTCAATACTCTCCAACCTACAGGCATAAACCTTTCAAAGGGAACTTTTGAGTCCATTAGATACTGTAGAGTGTTAACAAAGACGACAAAAGGTTGAGGTATGCACAAGCTAACAATGTCTCTCCCAGAAAGTCTACTTTCAGGTGCGGAGCCCCCATCCAGTTCCAGGAGAACAAGGACGTTAAACAGTGTAGTTATTTTTTTAGCCCCAAGCTTTCCCTGAAATGCATTGTTGGTGCGGGGCAGGTGGTACAGAGTGGAGGGGGGGACACATGACATAGGAGTAACTTCTGTTCCGAGCGTGTGTTCCTTTTTCCACCCTGCTGTCTAGCCCTGTGCACACAATGCATTTGCAAGATATGTACAAAGAGCGGATTCTCTAGAAGCTTTCACTCTTGCCATTCATATTAGTCACGCTAACACCTGTCACCCAAATACCCCTGCACCCAACCCCCCCCCCTTTTTTTTTCTTCTTTTTTTTTCTTTTTGTGTGTGTGTGTTCGCACGTGCTGCTCTTCTCCTCCTCCATTTCTGAGGACGGGGGAGAGTGTGCAAAGGCGTACATAAACGCACGCTGGAGAAGGCAGTTGCCGCCCTGACGAAGACAAGTCCGCTTGTCGAAACGTTGGCTCCCGCGACATTCCCTGTTTTAAATCGTACCTTGCGATTTGTTCATCGTTTCCATTACGCAGTTGCAGCCGCCGAGCCAGCAATAATAAAATCCTTCATTTGCGGCACACGTCCTTGATATTTAATTTCTTACTATAATTAAAAGTGTCAAACAATATCATTGCTCCCAAATTAAACGTGAGGGCACTGCACTGGCACAGGAGCAAATGCACCTTCCTGTCACCTTCAACATTCGGGACGGCGTTAAATGGACAGCCCGGACAACTCCATTGAAATAAGCAAGCTGTATTTTGATTAGCCTTTTTTTTTTTGGGGGGGGGGGGTGGGGGGGGGAAGAAAACTGCGGATTGCTATTACTATTACATATGGCTGATACCGCTGTCATTGCTTCGAGCTGACAGTGGAACTGTCGGATCAATGTTATATTGCCCCGCCATGGTTGTCCTGTGGCTCTCCGCTCCTGATTCGAAGGCCGCGGGATCGAATCCCGGGCTCGGCGGCTGCATTTCGATGGAGGCGAAATGTTAAGACCCGTGTACTGTGCGATGTCAGTGCACGTTAAAGAAACCAAGGTGGGTGGAAATTTCCGGAGCATTCCACTGCGGCGTCTCTCATGTGCTCGTTTCGGGGCGTAAACACCACAAATTGTTATCTTTTGTTATTATCCCCACTTCGCTGTTGCTTCTACTAGTTCGCTTAGGCAAATATGCACTGCTGTCTACTGTAGTGCATATTCGCACTACGGCAGACAGCAGTGCATATGACTGTTGTAGTGCTGGCAGCTGAAATGCCAGCAGCACTACAACCGGTGAATTTTAGCGTGCTAAAGTGACAGTAATAGGAACGGGAATTTCTCGCCTATTAATAAATTGCCCCTTCACGCTACTGAAAGCGCTTCTCTTGACGAGAAAGTTGGCCTCGCAAGCCAAAGGGCACACATACAAAAATGAAGGAAAGAACATAATGCGATACAATAAGGGAAACGAGATATTTATTGGGAGAAGCAGTAAGAATTTGGTGGTATGACACTACTGAGGCTTTCTTCAGCCTGAGCTCTAGCTTGCCTTTAAATGTCGCGTCACTTAGTTTGCCCAAATACTCACGCTTGTAAAGGCTTTAATGCCTCTGGTTCAGGACAACACAGTCCAAATTAAAGAAATGTCTTTGAAATTACTGACATCACACTTGCATTCTCGAACGAACTGTCAACGATGCGAAATATTCAAAGAAAAATGATGGACCTTGATGTTCGGTCCTGACCGCGAACCTATGGTAATCAACGTGACGGCATTATGATTCCTCAGTCATAACTTATTCTTTTAAATATTTCATTGTTTGCCGTTGCTAGGCATTTAGCGCCTCACCGCACTCTGCATATTTCCTTTTACTGAACGATAAACTCTGAGGAGGCATACGTGATTTCGTCTTCTCCTTATGTCACTATCGTCCATGGTTTCTACAGTCGTACGATCGTGGATTGGCTACTCTCGACTCCTATTTGTGCAGCGCATATTCTTCTTGGCACTCGACTATAGCATCTCCAAGCGCGGGACCCCGTTCGCCGTTTGAAGGGAATAAGCGGCAGTGAAACAGCCTTCACGCATGGCCTGGCACGTGTGTACAGCTCTCGACAACAGCCTTCACGGTCCCGTCCCACGCCTGCATCGGACGACTCCGGAAACGTCAATTTCGCTCTCGCTCGCTCCCGTGGGGGCGGCTGGAAAGAAAGCTAACTTGCAGCTCGACGAACCCAGTGAAGGGTTCGCCGAGCACTTAACTTTCTCTTGCTGTGTCGGCTCGGGTCTCTGTGCTTTTGTTGGGTACTTTCTTTCTAGAAGCTCCTGCAAAGACACCGATTCACGTGCTGTTCGCCACGCGCGCGGTACTGTTGACACGTGATACGATCATGAACCAACCGCGGAAAGCCTTTTTCCTTTTTCCCTCACCCAGCACCCGCGCATAGTAAGCGTAAATGCTCTCAGCGATGTAAAGCATAGCGGCTTAAACTCATTTTTGAGCCAAGGTGCGGTGAGTGTTGTGACGGGCTCAAAAACAGCCTTGTGTGCTTTGTCCTGCTAATGAGACTCAAGGCAGTGATGTAGTGCTTCTTGGGGCTCCAAGTACGTGTTTCAGGAGATTTAGTGCGGAAAAAAAGACAAAAAAAAAAGAAACATATACGCGCAGTATATGTTCGAACACGGAAGCACAAAGGGGCAACACACTCCACGTGATGTGAGTCTGAAACATACATCTGCCACCTGTATCTGTATCTGTCTTATATGAGTTAGTCCCGCGGTACACTTCACACACACACACACACACACACACACACACACACACACACACACACACACACACACACACCACGCACGCACACGCACGCTGTCTCTGTCACTCGCGCACCCTCCACGACCTTGTTTAGCTACGTCTTAAGTGAACTATTTATTTATATTAACGGCACCACTTTACTTCCTTTTATTCCTGTTCTTCCTTGGTCGTCCAAGCGCTTTGTCGAGGACATAATGATTTGGTTTCTCCCTATAACGTATGCAAAAAGAAGCTGACCGCTTTTTTGCATGTAACCTATAAACCGCTGAGTAAAGTGCTCTTAAGTAACTCACGCAGTTACGTATATGTGTGGTCACTTATAAACGACGTTGAGATATAACAAGGTTAGAAGGAAAAATGTAGTCCGTTGAAAGAAACAACCGGGAGTCAACAACAAGACTTTCTGCCCGTGGTCCGCAATTTCAGTATTCTACTTTGTTGTATTTTTCTTCCCCTGTCTGCGGCACAAGTTCTTCTTCACACATTTAGTGCATTCCTGCGATACAAGATGAAAGGCTTTCTCTGACATATCGCAAAGTCGTGTGTGTATATATACGTTTTCAACCTTCACTCCAGTCGGGCTTGCTTACTCTAGCGTGTTTATCAGCAGCGGGGTGTTTTCCACTGACGCGTTCCACACGATCACGTGCGACCCCCTACGTGTTGCGTAGGTCGATGCTGTATACGGGCCGAACAAGGCGCAGGGTTTAGCGTTACGTTCGCGTTTAGAAATGAGACCTCAGTTGCCACACCTACGCACGAGACTGGGTCCCACTCGTGTTCCATTGATAGGAGCTGGGGCTATCGCTTGCGGTCACAGGTCATGTAGCGACGTGCGCTTGCGAAGGCTTTTGCACGGTGCACTGTAGCCGCCCTGGTGTTGCATTACTTACGCCTAAACGAGAAGGAGAGAGCCATATGACGTAGGTCACTGCTTACACCTAGGATATTGTTGCGTGGTGCACAGTAACCGACTTGGTGTTGAATTACTCACGTCTAATCGACAGTGCGAGAACGATATCACCACCTGGGGAACTAGTATCACCTAGGATATCGCGCGGCGTTCTGGCATGTGAGACCGCAACCCCCCTCCCCGTAGAGAGGGAAACAATATATCCAGGCTGGCACTTTCGTTCTTCTTGTTTGTGCGCGATAAAGGTCCCCGCGTAAAAATATCTCACCAGGCGCAGACAAGTGTAATGATAAGTCGTTTAAACGCCCTAACCCTTGCGGGGTCAGGACTGGAACATTCGTGGTTTGGAGGATCCCTTGTTGAACAAAAGTGTGACGCCGAACGTTTCACTTTTTCTGAAGAAATCATTGCAAATACCACTAGAGATCATGCATGAGCTCTCTTCCTGGAAGTACTGCTTTTTATGGTTGTGTGTGTATGTTATGTGATTGTTTACTGAGCCCATTAATTTAGTCGCACTTGATTACGCCAAGCGACGCCGCAGTCAACAATCGCTCAGGCAGTCCACGGGTACCTAAATCACCTAATATCAAACGTCGTTTTACGCTGTTCCGCATCCGAACAAAGCGGATGTCGCGAACGGGGATAACGATAAGCCGAGAGCATTACGTATTCCCGGGGTTGACCTTTATTCTTCCCGTGTGAAGGTAAAGCACTGCCAAGCGCATGAGTCACCTGCCTTATTACCTAGATGAAATGGAAATGTAACCATCTTTCTTTCATGTTATTATTAGTATGCTTTCTTCCTTTTCCGGAAAAAAAAAACCAAGATGTCCCCTTTCTCTGGCGTTTTGCATAGCATCGCATAAAGCCAGCAACGTCAGTTTTCTTCCTTCCGCCTTTTATGAGTAGCGACGAGTCTTTCAAATGCAGACTGGTGGCACAAAGCAGCGAACGACTAACAACAGGTCAGCGTTCACCGCAGAAAAAGAACACAAAAACAAAAAAGAACAAAAGAAGTCATACAAGAGCCAAACCATTACACAGTGCCTGTTTACAGCGCAGAAAGAACAATGACAATGTTCGTACTCCAACACGCCTACAGGAGAATACCTTGCCGTGCACAGTAAGCGTCAGGCAATATGCGACGTCGCATTCCCGAGACGTCGACCGTTTTAAACACAATGACGTAACGTTAAGCGCCAAGCACCAGGCGAAGGACAAGACGTACAGGGACGGCACGTCTCGTCCTTCGTCTCGTGTACTTCTTCCTTTAACGTTACGTGGGTAGGACCGTTACAAACTACTCGGTTACATTTTCAAGCTCCTTCACCGGTGCCTACGATGGCCGGAGCCGTAAGGGAAGGGCGAAAGCGCCTCGCATACGCGCGCTTTTATCGTGCTACAAGACTCTCGTAGGCGGACACAGCTGTTTCCCCGTCGACTTCTTTCCAACGGCTCCAACGCCGGCCGGCGCTTGCAGAGGTGCAAGGTCGCACGCTGCGCACACCTGCCTCGTCGTTGCGGCTAAAGAAACGAAAGAAGTGTTTTTATTTCCTTTGTTTCATAAATAGCGTCATTGTTTCCTCTCGGCGCGACGCAGCCGGCATGGCAGTTTGCGACGGCTCCTAAATTACGGGCTGCCGCCTTTCCGCCGTCATGTCCGCCACTGTGTGTCCAAGAATCGGTGGGCACCCATTCACTAATACGCTAGAGGCTTATATTGTAAGCGCTTTATGCGGCCTCGAAGAAAGGTCCCTCGGAGCACAGTGAAGTACTTTTTTGCAAACTATAATGTGTTCACACAGAAATTTTAACGACGCTGAGCGACAGAACAGCCATAAGGCGCAGAAAAGAAAAAAAAATAATCAAGGACGCGGCATGAATGAACGCCGACTATAAACATTTTTTTTTTTTTTCATAAGTGCCAGAGAGCTTGAGCTGGTAATATACAACAGCGCCTTTGTGGCCGGGCCATCTGGTCGTCGTCACAGTCACGGTCTTATATGTTTGTGTGCTTGTTGCCATGTGTGTTTCGAGTCAAGGTTACCATAGGCATTGAGACGCGCGATGATCGCTCGTTTTCATGTATCATGTGTAGTGTGTTTCACTAGTTCCGTGCAGCGAAGCCATGGCTAAAAGGCCGTCGAGTGCAGAATCCTTCCGAAGCGTGACGAAATGCCATTGTCCGGACACACACACCACGCTTCGTCTTCCTCCTTCCAGGGCTGCAGCTGCCACTGAAGCGCCCGCCATTGGCAGATGACAAGCCGCGGAAGGACACGATTAAGATGTGTTCGCCCTCCGGATTGGCCGAAGAGGGCTGTAGCTTCCACAGTGCTGCACGGAACTCCTCAAAAGTACTATAATAGTCACAATCCTTCTTGTACGTGCTTACTGATGAATAAGCATGTCAACGTTATTAATATTCTTCGACACCAGGTGGCGCTGTTGTATAGCGGGAAACATCCAGGGCCAAGCGGTATCCATACAGGGCCAAGAAATACCGAGAGTAAGCGAATACAAGTACCTTGGCGTATGGGTAAATGAGGGCGATAGATACATGAAGGTACAGGAAAAAGCCTTGGCAGCAAAGGGAAAGAGGAACGCAGGAATAATGAAGCACAGAGCGTTATGGGGACACAATAGGTACGAGGTGCTTAGGGGTCTGTGGAAAGGGGTAATGGTACCGGGGCTTACATTTGGGAACTCAGTGGTGTGCATGAGGCCAGAGATACAATCAGGAATGGATGTGAATCAAAGAACTGTGGGACGCCTCGCGTTGGGTGCTCACGGGAAAACTACAAACGAGGCTGTAAAGGGCGATATGGGATGGGCGAGTTTTGAGGCAAGGGAAGCGCAGAGCAAAATAAGGTTTGAAGAAAGGCTAAGGAATATGAAAGAGGTTAGGTGGGCAGTGAAGGTGTTCCGCTATTTATATAGAAAGAGCGTTGACACGCAGTGGAGAAAGAGAACTAGGAGGCTCACCAGTAAATATACGGCTCTAAGAGAACTGACAACAAAGAGCGTAAAGGGAAAAGTCAGAGAGGCGGAGAAGATTTACTGGAGGACAGCGATGGAAAAAAAACCGACTCTGAATAACTACCGAGAGGGCAAAAACGAAATAAAGAGGGATGCATTTTATGATAATTCAAGAGGAAGCGCTTTATTGTTTGAAGCGAGATCGGGCTGCCTTAGAACGCGTGTTTATAAAGCGAAATTCAGTAAAGAAGAAGAAAAATGCACATGCTGTGAGGAAGATAGGGAAACGACAGAGCATGTTCTGATTGAATGCGGAAATATCCACCCAGGTGTACGTTTGGGCACCACCCTACATGAAGCCTTGGGTTTTAGGGCGAACAACGGGAAGCTGAACATAGCCGCGATTGAAATAAGTAAGAGACGGTTAGAATACTGGTGGCAGAAAACTAGAGAGAACGTACAAAAATAATTATAGGGAAAAATATGGAATTTCTGCCATAAGGGGCAGGGAACTGGGATATGAAATTCCGTTTTTGATATGGCATGATCGATTTGATTGAAGTAAATTTAAAAGGCATGAGGAAAATTAAAAGAGAAAAAAAAAAGTTCTTAAATCTTCTTACGAGCCTGGTGGCGCACATGTCACCGCCCCGTTACAAAGGGGAAGCTCATAGCATCCATCCATCCATCCAAACTCCAACCTGGCTCGATGCTCCGAAACGATTCAGGAGAGGCTGAAGGGAGACCGAAGAGTAGCTATAGGGACGTTTCCAGGAAAAATGTTGGGGACAGTAATGCAACAAGGAAGGGAAGAGCTGACTCGTAGAGATCAGGGGCGCAGTTTGGTTAAGATAGCTGGCGGGCTGAACAACTTGTTGAACGGAAGAACCCGAGAAATAGAGAAGAGGTTAACAAGGGGGTAGATGAGTGGCGGGAAGTGTCCCCCCAGGTGCAAATTGTGGTGTGCACAATCCCCGAGGTACCCCTGAAATACCGAAACCTGCAAAGAGCAGTTGTCACTGCCAATGAAACGATTTGGCGGGTTAGTCGACATAAAGGCTTCGAGGCTGTCGACATAAACAGAGAAGTGCACAGATGGGATGGTTTCCAGAGAGATGGAATCCACTTCGGCCGTAAACTTGGGCTGGCGCCTAGCAGGACGCACAGTAGCTTTTTTAGGGGGCACACGAGCCCTCCGGTGTCCACGGTAGAAAGGGAACAAACATCTATGAGGGAGCCTTTGGAACACAGAATTGGTAACAAAGGGAGAAGGGCAAAGGGGAAAGAGAGAAAGAAATTGCAGCGCGGTTTAATAAGCAACATAAAGATGCAAGGTGGCAGAAAACAGACAAAATGGTTAGAATAGAGGAGCAGTTGAACAGCGAACAGATAGCGGTGTACGCCGTTACAGAAACGCACCTGCGGGACTCGGAAGAGCCACCAGTTATTGCAAATTATGTGTGGGAAGGGTGCAACAGGACAAAATCAGAAAGAAAAGGTGGGGGAATCGGTATGCTAATTCATCGGGAAGCAAATTTATGTAGGGTTACTTCGACATGTGAAGAGCACCTCTGGGTATCTGGAACGGTAAGCGGGAAGAAAACTATGTTGGGTGTAGTTTACATGTGGACTGGAAATAACTGCAAAGAGAAAAATCTGGAGTTAGTGAATTGCATGAGCAAGGATATTCAGAAATTTGGTAACATGGCCGAAATAATCCTCTTGGGAGATATGAATGCTCATGTGCATGACCTCGACGGATATACAGATTATAACGGGAAGTTGATGGTAGAGCTCTGCGAACAACATAGTCTCGATATAGTCAACATGAGTCTTCACGTTCATCGTAGTTTAGCGCAACGGTAACACACACAGTAAAGAAGGACCACAAACAACAAAAGCGCCTTTGTTGTTTGTGGTCCTTCTTTACTGTGTGTGTTACCTTTGCGCTGAACTACGATGAACGTGAGGTCTGAACACCAACTAGCCCAACTTTTAAATATTTCAACATGAGTCCTAAGTGCGATGGGCAGGTAACATGGGAGGTCGGAAGCAGGCAGTCAACAATCGATTACTGCCTCATCACAGAAGGAACTGACGACAAGTTGAGAGAAATGAGCATAGATGAGGAAGGGAGTAGCAGCTTGGGAAGTGACCATAAACGCATAACTTTGCGAATGGGCTATGTAGATGGTAAAGAGAGCATCCAATTAAAGTCGGGCAGCTCTTTTCTAAGTGAAAAACAAATTAGGAACGTCGTCGCAACAATCGAGGACATAGTGACAAGACAAAAGGCAAAGTGTGGGATTATAATGGGCTTCTTAATCTAATAAGGACTGAAATTACGAAAGAGAAACAAACGAGTTGCTGGAATGGAAAGCGAAAGCCAAAACGATGGTGGAACAGGGAAATTCGGGACGCAATTGAGAATCGACGGGAACCATCTCGAATACATAGGCAGGCACAAAAAGGAGCACAGGCCACACGACGAAGTCAGGCAAAAATGGGAAACATATCCGGAGAAAAAAGCCCTGGTAGAGAGTTTAGTTGAAGCCAAGATTAAAGGCCAAGGTGAACGGTGGATATGGGACACCCGCGAAAAGAAGGACGCATCTAGGCTTTTCTGGAACCACCTGAAATCGCTGGGTAAGAAAACTGTAACTATACAACGGCATATTGTGGATGAAGAAGGATACAAATTGGAGGGGCACGACGCAGTGACTTATATTCGAAACGCAACAGCCGATTCCTTTAAGAATGACGAGCCTTCCTTTAGGACATGTAACAGTAGCAAGGAAAACCAAGTTGAAGAACTAGTTCTGGAGAATTTCAATTGGAAGAAGGCGGAGGAAAAGATTCCCAAACGCACAGCCACAGGATTAGATGGGGTTAGCATTACTGTAATAAATCAGCTTGGAAGAAACAGCAAAGAAGCCCTGTTAAAAGCAATTGAAAAAAAGCTTACAAGACAGGCGAATACTGGACAGTTGGCGTCAAAGTAGGATGAACATTATTTATAAGGGCAAGGGAGAGAAAAATAACATTCGCTCATAGACCACTGACGATTACATCAGTGCTCTACAGGTTGGCGATGCTGGCAATCAAATTAAAAATGCAGATATGGACAGAGCGGAATGGCACTTTTGGCGAACTCCAAAATGCATTTCGAGTCCACAGGAGATTAGGTGATAACCTTTTTGCGCTTACGCAGTGCAAAGAAATAGCCGGAAAACAGAACAGACCTTTACACTTGGCATTTTGGGAGGGTGCGTACGACAATGTAAATCAGACTATTTGATGGGACATAATGAAAGAGGCTGTGTAATGGTAGGGGATGACTGTATAGAGCTCTTAAAGGAAATATACAGTGCAAATACGGTATGTGTGGAATGGGAAGATATGGCGAGTAATGGTAGAATGGAGGTAGTCGGTATAGGTAATGGGTTGAGGCAGGGATGCCCGTTGTCCCCACTATTGTTCATGCTTTACATGAGGAGAATGGAGAAAGCATTTGAGATGAGCAATATTGGATTTAAGCTGTCAAACAGACAGGCAGGTATAGTGGTAGAACAAAAGCTCCCCGGGTTGTTTTATGCAGACGATATTGTGCTATTCGCAGACAGTCGAACAGATTTGCAGGGTCTCGTTAATATATGTGGTCGAGGAAGTGAAGATTTAGGACTAAGATTTAGTATGACAAAATGCGGCTGGATGATATTCAATGACAGCAACGATCAGACCATATCAATACAGGGCGAGGAGATACCCAGTGTACGAGAGTACAAATACCTCGGGATATGGATAAATGATGGGAATAGATACATGGAAGTACAAGAAAAAGCTATGATAGTTAAAGGAAAGAGGAACTCCGCAATAATGAAGCACAGAGCGCTGTGGGGTTACAACAGGTACGAGGTAATTTGAGGTTTGTGGAAAGGTGTAATGGTGCCAGCACTTACATTCATAAACTCAGTGGTGTCAGACGTACAATCAGGGCTGGACGTGAATCAGAGGACGGTCGGACGTCTCGCACTGGGCGCCCATGGGAAGACCACAAATGAGGCTGTTAAGGGGGATATGGGATGGTCTGACTTTGAGGGAAGGGAAGCTCAGAGTAAAATTAGGTACGAACAGAGATTAAGTGATATGAAAGAAAGTAGATGGGCAGCGAAAGTATTCAGGTATTTGTATAGGAAGAACGTTGATTTACAATGGAGGAAGAGAACTAGGAGACTTACCAGTAAGTATACATCCAGTAACGAAACGGATGGGACTAAAAAGAGCGTTCAGAGCATGGTCAGAGCGGCGGAGAAGTTGGATTGGATAGCAGGAATGAAGAAGAAGCCGGCATTGAACAACTACAGAAAAGGGAAAGGCGAAATCAAGAGAGAAAAATTTTACGATAATTCAAAGGAAAGCGCTTTACTGTTTGAAGCAAGGTCCGCTTGCCTGAGAACCTGAAGTTACAGAGCGAAATTTAATGAAAAAGGGGATACATGTACGTGTTGTGGAAAGGCTAGGGAAACGACAGATCACATTTTGATTGGATGCACAGATGTCCACCCAGGTGCAGCTGTGGACACTATCCTACAGGAGGCCATGGGTTTCAGGAGTAACAGGGGAAAGCTGAACACGTCGGCGATAGAGATAAGTAAAAAGCGCTTACAGTATTGGTGGCGCAAAGGTATGGAGCAAACAGAAGCGCAAGGTAGTTCGGGTAAGATTGTTACATCACAGCAGAACGATAATAGATGAAATTGGTAGACGAGGAGAAAAATTTGTTGTGAAAGTATGTGTGATTCGGGAAAAGAAATGTTCGTAGAGGAAAAAGAAATAAAGCTAGAGCTTGGTGGCCCGGCTACCGCCCCGTTATAAAGGGGACACTCCTAATATCCATCCATCCATCTTATTACCTTCTTCACCATCATGAAAAAATAGAATAGTTGGTTGTCAGCGCTCTTTCTTTTCATGTGGTGATGGCGTCTGGGGTTTTACGCCCCGAAACCGCTATATGATTATAAGATACGCCATGTTGTAGCGCATGCTTAGCACATATTTGCGGATAATCTATTAATATCTGCATTGCCCCTCGTGGACACACATCGCCACGTTGTGCCGCGCCCATTTGATTTGCGTATCATCCATGAAGCGAGTGTTGCGCCAGAGCGTACCGGTAAAGGGAACTCAAGTCGTTCGGTGGTCGGTCAAAGCTCCTAAGCAGCGGGGTCATGATCCGCGAAATAGTTAAGAGCCACCTCCACTTCTATATACACACTCATCGTATTACGTGAGCCTCCAGAGCCTTATCGCTGTCTTTAAACCTTCCCTCGCTGTCTGGCATGATTAAGTACCGTGACCGGTTTGGAGCAACGAAACAGGATGGCAGTGGTCTCAGCGTCAACGACCCACACTTCGTCTTCGCAGCTGGATACTTGTTCATTCTCTTTTTCTTTTTTTTTTTTCATTTCCTGGCTATACTTGTTTCCATTTGGATGCGCGGCGAGGTTACACTTCTCTTTAACTTCTTTTTATTGTTTGGAAGACACGGAGCCGATGCGAACCAAACAGGGGAACCGCTGCGCCTGTTTAGTTCGCTTTTTGTCGTAATTTCGTGCAGTGCGTACGGGATATTGCTCTTTCTCTCTTTTCTTTTTCGTCATTTGCATTTTGCGCTAGAGCTTTTATTCTAGCATGCCATGCCGGCGTGGTTAGTGTCACTAACCTTCCCACGCCTCTGCATTACACTACACTACGCCCACGCTACCACACGTCGCGGCATTCAGAAGAGATATCAGAACTCAGGCTGAACGTATTATGGCGCACGCACACACACACACACACACACACACACACACACACACACACACACGCACGCACGCACGCACGCACGCACACACACACACACACACACACACACACACACACACACACACACACACACACACACACACACACACACACACACACACACACACACACACACACACACACACACAATCGTCAACTCCTATTGCCGCACGGCTCAAGCGGATTTCCGCGACGGAAATGAGGCGAGTGAGGTTCTGGTGTACCCCGGCACACAGTGCTTTCATGTTAAATATGTCACTGTACAGCGCTCAGCGATTGAAACGCGACACGCAATAGCCAGCGAATTTTCAGCTTCTGGACTGCGCTCCATGCTCACAGAGGGACCTAATAAAATGGCGTCAGAATTTCTATCACTTTCATAAAACACCGCAGCGAATTAGGTGGGCTTTGCCAGCGCGAATCTGCGACGCATCAAGGGTCGGCAGGCCTGACCTTCGAGTATCGCGCTTTAAGCGCTGCAGTACTGCGTACATGTTTCAAGTTGCGGAGCTGTGTGCAGCTGCACCGGGGAAGTACGCAGAAATCGAGCACGCATGATTTCGTATAGGTGGGACGTGGCCATCTGTAAATAACGACAGCTGTCTCCACGGTGCGCGTTGTCGATGGCTTTCGCTGTCCTTTCATGCGGCTGTTCAAGGCGCGTATGCATCGCGGAACGTGCGCGAAATGAATCGCTTGGATCAAGTTTTCAGCACTGTGTTGGAACAGTGGTTTGGGGTGAAGCCAAAAAAATGAATAATAACTCCGAATATTGCTCCGGCCGACTTCCTTCACTTTATAGTGCCAGCTGTCTCTACATTTACGCAAGTTCGGCGATTTATGGCCATGAGGCAACGGTGCCCAGATATCTCAAGCAAAAATGTGAAATTGACTTCGCGGCTGAGCCGCACTGTTCTGTGTAAAGCACGAATTCGCTAAATGCATTTTGGCCCGGTTATACGTACCAGAGTCTTCAGCGCCTGCAGCGGGCAGTGATCTTTGGCGAAGGGCACCGAGTGAGGTGAAACACACGATCGCAATAACGTCTGGCTCCTTCTGTATGTTTGCTGCCAATGTTCGCTCGTCATTTGTTGGGACATCACGGAAACATGGTAACCGGGGGCAGGATCGTGTACGCTTGCTCAAAGTGCGGTTTCGAGAGGGAAAAAAAAAAAAAAAGAGTACGGTCGTACCACGCTATACTCTTCCGCACTGGTCTCACTCATTGGTCATTTCAGCCGGTGAAGACAGCACCAAATAATCAGGCATTTGGGATTCGCCTGGTAAATTGCACCTGGATTATTCAGGGTTTGGTTTCTTTCAAAAACTTTGTACAGGAAAAAGAAAACGGGTGAGTTAGCTATGGTATTTGCGATCGCTTCACAGTTGCGTCAATGAGATCGTATCAATGTTTAGCTTCTGTGTACCCGCAGAACTTGTCGTGCACATCACTGAAGAAATTCGAACGAGTGTGTGTTTACTGCGGAAGAACTGTGGCCGAATTTACAAAGCTTCTTTCGTAAGTGCCTTTTTGCCATTGATCAGTCTCCTTTTTAATGATATGTCCAGCAATAGCATTGGCTCAGACTTTATTGCCCTACAGTTGTTTTTGTGCATACGAGCCCTGTCTATCAGCAGGCCGCACCGATAGCCTTTGTAGCGATTTTCTTCAACGTGATGTGCTTCAGACTATCGATAAACTTGTTGCCCTTTGGAGAGTCGTTATCGTTATCTATC
The DNA here is from genome assembly GCA_013339685.2 of Hyalomma asiaticum. Taxonomy (NCBI): domain Eukaryota; kingdom Metazoa; phylum Arthropoda; class Arachnida; order Ixodida; family Ixodidae; genus Hyalomma; species Hyalomma asiaticum. The sequence continues at coordinate 105,344,312 of CM023484.1, read as the reverse complement.
CGGCTTTATCGGAAGTGCTCTCGTTATGGTTTGGCTTACGTCGTAAGGGGCTTCCTTTCTTACTTTTTTTATGGGCATGTTTTGCGTGCTGAGAGCCATTGCACGAGTAGCGAGGCTCGCAGCTCTGTAAATATGAGATAGTTGAAGTGTCACGAGTACTGCGAGTATGATGTTTACGCAAATTACGTTTGGCGTCCAAGTAAGCCTTCGCTGAATGCTCTAAGGAATAAAAAACGTAACCACGTACAGAAAAGTTCGAATGACGAAATGCCGCATATGTCGAGAATGCGATGGTAACCGTATAAACGCGCTCGTTACTTTCTTGACACCTCCCTCTCCCACCGAGCCCTAGTATACTGCTGAGGTGAAGCGCGCTGCTTTTAGAGAGAGAGAGAGAGAGAGTGTGCGTGTGTGGCGGCACGCAGCAGCTCACATTCAATTTTTGCACCGCGTTATGCAGACACGCAAACAAAGAAATGAGGCACACAGACATCAGCCGGACATATATGTATGTGTGCCTGAATAGCAAGCTGTAAAAATTTAGATATGTGCAACCAGCCAGTCCGCGCTTACCTGTTGCCATTCCGGCGTCTACGGCGATGCAATATTTGTGGCTCAGTGCATTCCTTCAGCAGTGCGAAGAGGAGCAGAACAGCCACGGTAGACACTACAAGCGCAAGGCCCTATATATAAACATTTTGCTTGTTCGGGCTTGGTGAGTGTGGGGAGTTCAGCACTGGAGCCGCACTATCCAGCGCTGTATCGTTGGCGCCGTTGTGACGCATAGGTGGGGTCTTGTAGCCCGTTGTAATGGGATGTTGTTGTTTTCTGGTGTTTTACGTCCCAAACTCACCTGTGATTATGAGAGACGCCGCAGTGGAGGGCTCCGGAAATTTCGACCACCTGGGGTTCGTTAACGTGCACTGACATCGCATAGCACACGGGCCTCAACATTTCGCCTCCATCGAAATGCAGCCGCCGCGGCCGGGATTCGATCCCGTGACCCTCGGATCAGCAGCCGAGTACCATAGCCATTGGACCACCGTGACGGGAATGTAATTGGATGTTGGTGTCTATCAACAACGCAAGCCGAGCAAAATTACAAGGCAGAAGGTACACTGGTTAGTCTGGCCATTTAAGCCGGCAAAGCAGCTTGCCTCCACAGTACACACAAGATAGTTATATTGAAAGAGTATAGGCGGGGGCCATTTGGTTATTCGTGGCGAATAAATACAACTGCAAGAAGAGTGGACGAAGGCCAATAGGAGAAAAAAGAGCACTCTCGTGTTGTTTCCTTATCTTTCTCGTTCAAAGGCAGGTCAATGCGTATCTTATCTGAACATAATACGCAAACGGGGCCGCCAACAAAAGTCTGATATGCTGATTTTTCAAGCTGAACCTTTGGTGCGGAACCACCAGCGGCGAAGCCGCCATATCAAAACGGAAGCGCTGAGTGGTCGAAATCTTTGCACGTTTCAATAGAAACCTTAGTACATTCGCATATGTCAGCCGCCCAGATAATTCGTACCGTGACTAGGAGAACAATGCTAGCTAGTCTGCAATATGCTTATACGGACAACCAAACAACTTCAGCAGATTGACCTATTTTGCGCGAGGGCTTTAAATAGTACATGAAGAGCTTTTACAGCACTGTGTCGCTGATTATTCTGCATTACTATCAAATCGCTCACAATGCATAAATTAAGTGAAGCTCCTCGCACTAAGGTAGCTATAGGCTTCTTTCTGTCGCCTTCCTCCTTGCCACCGCTGGTCCTCAAGTCGCTTCGCTCATCAGTTGCTTCGCTGCGGTGTGCACGCTAGCGACGGCCGCGCCTCCCACGGCAGCCGTTGTGCCCTGGCCTCAGTAGCGACATGGCGCCGCGATGTCCCTACTGAGGTTGGCGTCTGCCCCGCTACGGTGGTCTAGTGGTTATGCCACTCGGCTGCACATCCGAAGGTCGCGGTATCGAATCCCGACCGCGGTGGCTGCATTTCGATGGAGGCGAAATGTTGAGGCCCGTGTGCTGTGCGATGTCAGTGCACGTTAAAGAACCCCGGGTGGTCTAAATTTCCGGAGCCCTCCACTACGGCGCCTCTCATAATCAGAGCTGGTTTTGGGACGTTGAACCCCACATAACGACAACTTTTTCTTTCTTGAGTTGTTAGCGACCTACTTGGCTTCAATTTCAGTCGTTCTTTACGCTAAGTGTTCATAAGTCAGTGCGGTGAGGAAGCCCAGGCTTCGTGTAGGTGTCTGATATTGAGAAAGTTGCGTCCGCTCGGTAAGGGATGGCAAGGTTCCCATTGTTGTGATGAGCTCACCGCCGACATCTTGTAAGAGCTCTCGACATGGTATACGGCACGCCAAGTGCATCGTGTCAAGCGGCCGATTGTCTTGTCGTCTAAGAGAACCACACGTACTCGTGTCTTATATCGAACGCGTATGATATGTCCACCGCCATGAATAATGCGTGCCGAATCTCACTATGCGATGCCACAGACCCAGGGTCTTAAGGGTGTCGATTGCCTTTTCTGTTTCTGACAGGTGTACACAAGAAGTACACGATGTAAGCGCCGGGATAATGGAGGTGTAATGCCGGTTCTACGCCGGTGCGTCGTTGCAGTGGATGATAGCGCTTACTTGTCGTCGCTTATCTTACCGTTGTGAATTGCCTCTTGTCGAGGAGAAAGTGACTTGCGTCTGCTCTGGCGCTGATAAGACAATGTAAAGAGGCCGACAGGTAAGCACGCTCTATCGTGCCGCTATCTATGCAGTACCTTGTCGTTCTTCAGCCCGAAGAGTGTACGCAAACCATAGTGTGCAAGAGAGCAATGACGTAAGTGAGTAGAGTGCTTGCGTATGTATACGTGTGTGTGTGTGTGTTTAGGAGACTAGCCCGCACGGGGACGCTTTTGTTCAGTACAAGCAGAAACATTGCAATCGGTCTGGAACATTTCTTCCACGAATACTTCGAGTGCGCGGTGAGTTTTTTTTTTTTTTTTCTTGGCACCTTAAGACAGGCGCGAAACTGAGCGTATGAAATGCGAAAAGGAGAGCAGCTCTTGAGCACGCGCGAGAATATATAGTGGCGCGGCCTGTCGTGTGAGCAATAGTTTTGGCCGTCTGCGCTATATTCTTCTAGGAATGCCATGGTTCCTTCCAGCTTATTACTTCTCAGCGTTCTGAATGACTGACGTGGGCGACAGCCTGTAGTTGACGGCACGCGACGCACCGCATGCCATGATTACAATCGTGGGTACGAAGTATATAACGTCTCCCCTCAAAGATAGCCTCTGTTTGTCAGCGTTCTCTGTATGCACCTTACCCTCGACCAACACATCTGCCACCTCACGGCGAACACAAAGGACACCGACGGATTAGAGCGTATCTGTAAGTGGCCGTTGAATACGAAGCCGTCGCGTCGCCTCTGGTTCATACGTAGGGTTGTTCGGGCTCGATTCTAGGTTTGTTTTGGGTTAGGGGACTGATTGAATTGTGGGGTTTAACATCCCAAAATCAGCTCTGATTATAAGAGACGCCGTAGTGGAGGTCTCCGGAAATTTCCGCCACCTAAGGTTCTTTAACGTGCACGGACATCACACAGCACACGGGCCTCAACATCTCGCCTCCATCGAAATGCAGCTGCCGCGGCCGCGATTCGATCCAGCAACCTTCGGATCTGCAGCCGAGCGCCACAACCACTAGACCACCGTGGCGGGGGCTTGAGTTAGGGGAGTAAAAAAAAAAGTCGGGTACTATATTTCAATGTGCCAATGAAGGGGAATTTTTTTGTGAAATTATCTCGAAGTACGGGTGTGTTTCTTACAAGTGTAAATTTGTAAATGAGATTCGTGTAGCCACGGCAGTGCTGCACGCGGCTTGTAAGAAATACACGCCATTGGCCTTAACTGCAGCCTCCATGATTTATATTCACTGTCCCGGTGAGAGATAGATGGTGTGTGCACCTCAAGCTCTTTGCAGTGTAGAAAGACAAACAAACAAACAAAAAGACCTCTAAGGTTGGATTGTGGTTCTGAATTTCGACTGCGAAACCGTGTTTAATTTGACTTTACTTATAATTGCTTAAACTGTTTTATCCGAAAACGAGCAACCCTATTGATGCGGTGACCAACCCAGCGACACCGTTCCCCCTCACCCTGATCACCACTTTAATGGCCGCATTCCTAAACCTACCTTATCCTTATCGATCTTGTCTTCCGTCGGTTTTCCCTCTGCCCTGATTCATGAACAAATTAGTCCAGTATCTACAAACACGCCTTATGATAGTCTTTCGCATTAGTTGCCACTTTAGGCCCCTTAACACGCCTTAACTTCATAGGGGCGATAATGAACACAAGCGATAAGGGTAAGGTAGCTCTATCAATGCGCGCTTAAGACACCTCCCCCCATTTCGCAAACCGAACTTCTGGTTAAGCCCCCCGGACGAACCATTCCGGCCCGCCCTTGTGTGCCGGAGCGAGACGCCTTCGGACGTGATCTCCTGCACGGGACGACGTGAGCTGCTACGTTACGGTGTCGCGGAGGCCTGTCGGGCCGCGTGTACGGGTCTGGCCGATCGATATAACGGTCCGCACCGCGTACTGCAGTGAGCTGAAAATGTCGAGGCCAGCCACCTATGTCCTTTCACAGTTGCAGGCGTTATTGCTACCTTCTTTCTTAATTTTTTTTTTCTTTCGCCGTGTTACTCATCCTCAACAAAGGCAGCTGCGTGATTTAGTTTCCCGTATCACTTCATCTGCGCAGACAAAAAGGAGGCCTTTAATCTAGTTGTACTCGACGATCGAAGTTCGCGAGGCTGCAAAAATTTTTGATGCTGAATGAGAACTCGCGCATGTGCGAAGACTGCGTCTCTTTGAGCATTCCCTAAATAAAAAAAACCCGTATTAATTTACATCGAGAGATTATTTTCAGAATTCATTCATTCATTCATTCTCAACAATAAAGAAATGTTGTGGGAGACATGGGGAAAAAGCTGTTTCATCAGCTTTTTCCCCTGGTATGACTCTTCCTTCGCGTGGATCGCGTTAATATGGTGACTAATTTTTTTAAAGCCAACGCTTCACTTTTTCTTTCGAATTTTCGTTTACAGCACACTATGGGCACCTCACTTGTAATGTCATAAATTTAAGATTGCTCCTGCGAAGCCGGCAGAAAATGAAGGCAAGTAACGCAGCAAAAAATTATTTGTCGTTTTATAGAAAGATTTGGAATTATGACGTAAAAAGGATAATAACTGAAGTCGAAAGGACGAGTTGCCGCTGCTGGCGACTGAATCCGCAACCTTCGGATTACGTGTCGGAATCTGTACCCAGTTTGATATTCGACTGTTCCCCATGTGCCCTACATTGGGAAACTGAGCACGTACGCAATCTTGGAAGTGCTATAGGCTGCACCACTATAGTATTCATGGCGGCCGCGCAATGCACGGAGGGGGGGGGGGGGGCTTATCGAATGGACGGTACGACGCTGCTTAATTTACAGGCACATGGTGTAGTTGCTTGGTGCATGCGAATCACAACTAATGGCTTCTATAGGACTTCTTATCTATCGCGTGAGATACGTAAATGCGAAATTCAGTGCCTTTCGTAGACAAATCCGGAAGTTTTGTTGGTCGAATATCACCTGAACGTTATGTGGCGAGGGTGTAGAGGTTGGCATTCAATCACGTGGAGTTGATAACCGCATATTCAATGCGGTTATGAAACGCACGTATATCTTATCATTGCTAATCGCGGCGTAAACGACCAGTATACGTCAAGTTATTGATGGCATGAGCGTTGATTCATGCTAGTCACACATTCGTACCGCACCGTGCAGAATTTGGGATATGGTGTGAACGAGGCGCAAGTTTTGAGGCGCTTTTGCACGATATATTCGTAGGATATTTTTGCGTGACAATTCTCTGCCGCAGTCTCGTTTTTTTTTTCTTTCTTTTCTTAAATTTCACCTTAACGTAAAACACATAAGGCAAACGCCTTAAGGTGGCTGGTGAGAGCTTTCGTGTCTTTCAGTGGACATAAAGTACACTGAGCTGCTACTAAAATGGGAAAGATTATCACAGAAGGGGGTGGAATACTTTGCCAAAAGAAAGAAAAACAAGAAGAAGCGGAAATCCAGCGCACTACCTTTGTCTAACCGCGTGTGAAAATGTTCCCATGCGTGTGTAAGATGACCAGGGACGCGGTGTCTATATTTAGAAAACAGCTGCCAATCTCCTTCTTCGTGCTTCCCGCCACTGATTGTGCTCTCGGGCCACTCGAATTCGCTTCAGCTTGCGATGGCCTCGCCACTAGAGTTCACGGTGGAAGATAAGCGCGCCCCACTCTCGTCCGTCCAAAGCGCACGCATTCCTGGCTGCCTCGCTTGCTTTGGTTTTAACTTTTTCGCGAGTTGCTCGTGTTCTCAGCGCTGGACGGCGCCTTGTTCAGATGCTTAACGTTCTTTTCTCTTCATTGGTGCAACTTTACAGGTCGGTGACTCGGGCGTTCTTTAAACCCGCGGTGTGTCCGGGTGCACCGGCCGAACTCGTGGAGCTTCCGGTCGGCGTGATGGCGGCAAGGGGGTGGCCGGCTTCAAAACGGCGGACCTTTTAAGCGTTACTTCATGCAGCTTGTGCTGTTAAGAGTACCAGCACAAGCTACAGTATTCTAGCACTCTCAGCGCTCTAATACTGTAATACCTTTAGCGTCATTTTGGCCGTGACGCTGCGCTCCTGGGCTACGTTAAGCAAAGAAAAAAAAAACTGCTGCAATTTTCGAAGGTCGTGCGAACCGGGCTCAGCCTAGGTTAACGTCCCTGACTTTCCTTTGTTCTTCTATCGCTCTTTAGCGTCATTACCGGCGGGCGAGAACAAAGTCGCTGATGCTGTATTTCTCGACCTCTTTATGAAATGCATAAAAAAACTACGCGTGCTGTCATTTGCGGCTCCGTTCTCCCAACTCACGTACATTCACGTAAGAATGAAATGACAGCAAGGTGGGGCTTACTAAGAAGCGTTCCTTCGCGCTTTCTTCTGTCTGTATGCTTAACCTCTGCGCCGTTTCGCTTTGTAAGCTTAGTTTAGAGGCCGAAACGGTTTTTGAAGTCAAGGTGTGACGAAATTTCGTCTGGTCGGGAGTACGCATATTAAAAGAGAGAACGCCGACCAAGTGTCAAAAAATAGCAATATTAAAACTAAAAAAGGAAATAGGTGTTTCGCCTCCCTTACGGGAGCCGCAACGTCTTTATTCTTTTCGTTTTGAGGTTGTTAGTTTTTCAAACTGGTCGGCGTTTCCTTTCTTCTAAACTTTTCTTTTTTCTTTTGGCAACCATATAACTACTGACATGAACTACTGCTCTCTAGTCACCATCCCCGAACCCGATTTTACTTTTCTAACTCCCTGTCCGCGTGCAGATTTGTCTGTGAGGTCGCGTACGTTCTCACGTGCACACCTACATATGGAAACGGTGCCTGGCAAGCAGCTTCCTTTGGTCACGCCATCGGGGGGTAAGGTAGCGGTAAGAGAAGCCGTGCGGAATCCTTTTGTCGGACGACTGCGGACCGGAGAGCGTTTCCGGAGAATGGGGTTTCATTCTGGGCAGGAAATGATGACACGGTCTATGTCTCAGCATCTAGCTTCTCTTGCATGTATAGGCTCACTGTGCTTACTCTGTCAGCAAGGGATGACGGTCGCCTGATGTGCATGCCCTATACATACAACGAGGTCATGCATCTAGTTCTTTTTTCGTCTGCTCTACCGTGCTCCGTATTCGCGCAGAAGGCAATTCACAGAGTACGAATGCTTCCGCAAGAAGTGAAGTTTTAAAGAAAAATGAGCACTGAGTGAATTCGCGCTAGATAAGACAAATGGGCAGGCGTGAATGCAACAATGTGGACGTGTGCTCGTGTTCTTGAACACTCGTGAACTGTTATTTTGGCCAACGGTGTTCATCTCTACGCTTTTGCGATGAAAACGGAAAATTCGCATCCTACCTTTTGTTGTGTGAGGATGTTTGAGGATGTGTGAGGATGTTTGTAACGGATCTGTTAAAAAAGGAGAGCCTCTTACTTGACAGTTTGTATAAGTCCGGTATGAAGTAATGCCTTATGGAAATCTTAGTTGGCGAAGACCGGTGGATGCTAATTTACGCATCCGTGATCCTTAGTCCACCGTCGCTGCATTAAGAAAACAATAAGAAGGAAAGTACTGAGTTGATTTTGCGAATACAAGTGCATTCGTGTCTTTATCATGGCAAATCCAGGCCCTGTACTGAAATCGTATGCGTGGGCTATATTTTATTTATTTTTATTTATAAAATACTGCAGGCACATTCAGGGCCCAAGCAGGAGTGGATACATAATAGGTAATAATAATAAGCATTGAAACAACGAGAAAAAATGTACATGCATACATATATACATACTCTTAAACGCCATATACACTTAAAAAATATATAAACATACACTTAAACGCCATATATATACAAAATAGGAGAAAAACAAAAAGTAAAACGACTGATATGTAGAACAACTACAACAGTGTGCTCTGTGCCTATAAGCAATAAGGTTGATCGCCTATGCACAACAAGGTACACCACAGATCATAAAAATAAAAAGGATACTATTATGTCCTATTTTACCATTTGCTCTATGAGCTCAGCGCTATGTAGCCATGACGATGGGAGCGCGTTCCACTCATTTATCGTGCGTGGAAAAAAATGAAAATTTGAAAGCATTAGTGTTGGTGCTGTACGGGGTTAGGCATTCAGCATGACGGTGCCTAGTTTGTCGGGTTGAAAGGGGCGATACGTAATCTTCTGGCTTTAACTCTAGTTTTCTATGCTTCAGCTGAAAAAGAAACTTTAATCTCTGTACCTTCCGCCGAAGCTGCAATGTCTGAATACCGTGTTGACTCATTAAGGTGGTTGGGGAGTCAGTCTGCCGATACTGTGAATAAATAAACCGTATAGCTTTCCGCTGAATCCTTTCGAGTGCATCGATGTGTTTTTTCGTGTGTGGATCCCAAACTATAGCGGCGTATTCAAGCTTCGGTCTAATAAGTGATAAGTATGCTAATTGTTTTGCCTCAGCTGGTGCTTGTTTTAACTTATGTCTGAGAAGACCGAGTTTTCGGAAGGAGGATGCACAAATGTTCGATATGTGCGAATTCCATTTCAGCGTATTTGTTATAGTTATCCCTAGATATTTATCCCTAGATATTTGTATGGAAGCATTCAGATGGGCCAGATCAAGTTCGCCACATCTTGTGGTTATTTAGGGTCCTCTGGGTCAACGCAAGCTGACACGATGGCGAGCTCGACAGTATATCGTGTAATTTGACAGTGTCCAGCACACGACCGCTGAGGACGGCCACGCTTATCTCTATGACATGGAGTATACATTACAGAGGCATTCATTCTGCGAAGTCTCAAGGGAACAAAGGCAGAGAGGGGATGTGGTGTGATGAAAACGCGCATCAGAGATCGTTTATTATCAGTTTGTGTCGCGTTTCACATCACACTCCCGAGTAAATATCCCTTCCTCAAAATGTTCCCCCTTATCTCCTGCGCAGGATCTTCAACGGACCAGGCGGGCCACTTGTAGTCGGGAGCCCCTTGGCTCGCGAATGGACCAGGCCCATCGTAGTCGGTCCTCACCGAAGCTCGAAGCCAAAGCGTCATTGACAACTCCAACGTTCATCGATCTGCTAATACTTTTTGTTTTGTTCTATGGTGTAAATAATTACGCTTCCATGTTAGGAGTGCTTCCAGAAACTCGAGATTTTTTTCGCATTTTTTGGTACATTCTATTTACCTAGGAATAACTGTGATGGTGATAGAATATACTGGGCTCTCGTGGAGCCTCTGCTTATTTATATGGACTCTCTTTTTGTCGCCAATTTAGAAAATACCTACGTACACAACGGTACATTCTGTACTCTCGGGCATTAAAGGATTGTGGAAAATAGCAGAGTACCGGATTTTCTTTCTCGTGCAATCGCCCCCAGTGGACAAAATTACGAATGCGAAGTGCTGGAAATGGGATACGCAAGAACGGCCATCGTGCAGCACAGGTATTGTGTCCATTATACGACTTATTTTAACATAAGAGTAGTTCATGTAGGCTAGCAAAGTCAGGCACGGTCGCGGCATGTCCGTCACGTCCCGTGCGGACCGTTCCCTTTGGCCTGAAATCACGCCCGTGTTAGCCCCACTTTTGCCCTTAACCCGTCGCTACACAGCAGTAATTATGCGGAGACCAAGAAGGAAAGAGACATAAGTGCATGAGTGTGTGTTGAAGCGTTACCTTGCCCTCGAGCCACTGCCGCGTTAGCCCCACTTATGCCCTTAACGCATTGCTATACGAAAGTAATTATGTGAAGACCAAGAGGGAAAGAGAACCAAAGAATTTCACGAAGAGTTGCCCTCGAGCCACTACCAACTGCGCGCTCGACAGCTCTTGCCTTCTGAGCACGGCTACTCGGTGACTAGCGAATGCCAGGAAATAAAGATCTCATGACTGCGTGGTGAACAAAGCTTTAGTTTGAGCTAGTTGGTCACACATACTTGGAAGAAATAGTAGGCGCAAAGAAACGAAGACAAAACAGTAGGCAGGGCGGGGCCTCAACTGCCAATTGATTTTACGTTTGACAAGTGATGTTGCATTTTGGATTAAAAAAAAATCTGTATATATATAGTTAGTGCCAGTCCTGTCTACAGTGTTTTGTCTTCGTTTCTTCGCGCCTTGTCTTTCGTCCAAGTATGCGTGATAGAGCGATGCCTTGCGCTCAGCCCACTACTACGTGTTAACGATTGTGCGAAGGCAACAAAAGAAAGAGAGAAAGTAGCGTGGTCGTGGCGCCGTCATCGCAGAATGGTAGACATCGCAGTAAAATCACAGAAGATAACGAATAAGACGCAGCGAAACCAAAGCTCCACTACTACTTCGGATTACGCTCTGAGCACTGGTACTATTGCCTTGTATGTTTTTCCGACCTACGTACATGTTACGAATTTGTGCCCGGCATTCCAGCAGAATTTACATTTAGGGCTTAACGAGAGCGCAGATAAGCTAATATAAGTACTACACTCTTATACTGGACTCTGTACAACAGCTTATACGGTCCCCACAAACCACCTGGAGCCATCGTTGTGATTATAGTCGCTGGTTGCGTATATTGACGCTTTCACCAATACAGCTACTATGAACGGAAGTGGTTGGTTGATTGATTGATTTCTGGCTTTTACGTCCCGAAACCTCGACGCGATTATGAGAGACGCCGCAGGGGAGGGCTCCGGAAATTTTGACCACCTTGGGTTCTTTAACGTGCCCTGATATCGCACAGTACACGATTTCGCCTCCATCGGATCAGCAGCCGAGTGTCATAGCCACTACACCACAGTGACGGGACACGGAAGTGGTTGGGGCACGCATTGCATGGTTACTGGAGAGGATTGCCAGTTAGTAGTTCGTAATGAAAAAAAAAAAAGCTCTTTATAAACTAGGGCTCAAGAAACAAAACCACTCGTGTTTTCGGATCTTTTTTTTTTTGTCATTGTACACATTATATGGTGGTTTACTTAGAAGTCTCTGAAATCTACGAAATTCTCTAAAAGAAGCAATAGCCTACTTATAAGCTGTGATTAAGGGCGCATTATGTAGGATTGCATCAGTGCGCGGAAAAAAAAATAAGCGAGTAACACGCTTTCTGCGATCTGATGAAGCTTTCGTTTGTCTTTGAAAGGAACGCAGCTCTCCTTTGGCGAATATAAGTGCGAACAAAGTTTATATGCCACGCTTTCAGCGAGACACGGCTCATGAAAAACGAGGTCATGTGCTACGAGGAAGCTTGTTGCACCCGGAGAAGGCGCCCGAGCAGTTATCAGTTTAGAAGATGACAAGACAATCGCAAGCGATTCGGCAGGCGAATTTCGAAGATAATAGGTTTAACTATGAGTGGCGCTGATCAATTTCATTCTCAAGTATGGCGAGGCATATATTACGAAAATGTCGACGAGGGCATGTCCCCATACTAGAAGGCCCACTTTGCCGCCACGACTTTGTTCAGTGCTGCGCGGGCGGTGCAGTAAAATGTACTTACGGACTCTGGTGCTGTGGTAGCAGAGTGTAGCGATTAAAATCGGGGCATGGCGTTAAGACGTTGCATCCCCATTTCGCAAAAACACCACCACTCTCCCCATTGAATTAATATTATCAAATTAGGTGGATCATGTCCTCATCTTTGTGTGCCGACTGCGCCAAGGGCAGAGCCCAGATACCTAGGATAATTGGAGCAAACTTCCGCAATACCATGATGGCTCTCCTATTGAGCTCTTGACTAGTGCTCTCTCGCAAACGCGGTATCTTCCTTACGGCCTTGAGGGTGTGACGAATAACACGTCCGGTACTGTAAAAGTATGACCGCGTAAATGTAAACGCACGAAGACGAAGAAAAGATGGCCTACTCCTAGTCCGTCCAAGCGTTCCAACATATACCATGGATCTGTTATGAGTAGCTCAGTGTAATCTCCTGATTCACTGAGAATTTACCTACTTCTAAATATACTGTGAAGGCATATTTGCTTCGATGTTCGTTATTGCGATGCCTTCTCTTGGAGTCTTTTCCTGGATCCACTGATGAGACGCCATCTACCTCATATCTGTTTTCGTTGGTGTTCTTCGTTATTCCTATCACAAATGAGAGCTCACTCCCCGCCACAGGAAAAGTTCACAGGCACCCGCGCAACCGTGTCCACTACCTGCACCGGCAACGGATGCGTCGTCGACTACGTCGATGAAGACAACTGCGGTTGTCCGTAAGATATGGTGGACGAGTTCCGCAGTGAAAGCCCGTGCGTTGCTGGTGCCGGCAAATTTTGACTTGCCCTCGGACAAGTGGTGGTGGTGGTCCCGGTCAGACCATCCCATTAGCGGTATACAACCGGTGTATTGTGTCTACAACATGGCTCGGACCAGACAACTTCGTTTTCCTACCGCGAGAAATTCCGTTCAACTTGTGTCCTGGCGTCGCCTGTTGGTCGTGCAAATTTCCGGACGGAAAACTCGCGAGCCAGCGCAATCGAATTCGATTAACGGTATGCTCTGGCTGCTTCCAAACTGCCGCCCACTACCAAAGAGCCGTTGTCGACGTCGTCCTCATGCCTGGCGGGTACGCCGAGGACAGTGCCGACATTCACAAGGTTGCCGCTGTCTATTGGCCTCGAGATCTTGGAGTGGCGCCCTCTCGCGTGTGACGTCAGAGCGGGGACTCCGATTTCAACCGCGCTGCAGCAGCCGCTGCTCCTGTACGCGTATCGTCTGCTTCACGTGAGAACTTTGTCGAACGAACAGCCTCGCGACGGTCAACTAACGCCTGCAACGATTGTTTTCGAGTGTAATCTTGAACTTGTTTTAGTTGCGGCCCAATCGACAGGGCCTAGAAATCCCCCGGATGGCCGACGAGTGCGCCGACGCCACCGACCGCATTGCTCGTAAGAAAGTGAAACTATGTGTGACTGTTCGCGCTCGTTATCTTGTTTCCGCCGTACGATACTAATTAGTTTGGGTGTTTCTTTCGATAGTACAGTAAGCGTGCCGTTCTCGAGCATCTACAAGTATGTAGATAAAGCGTGCGAAACGTCGCGGTGTCTCATCGAGGGCGAGGCGGTGTACGTTGTTGAATGCGCGGTCGAGGCCGTCAACGGAGGTCGCATCACCGTCGCCGCTCTCGTCCTCCAAACAAGTGGACTCACCGACCCACCGCACAACGTCTCTGTCGTGATCGACAGCAGTGAAGTGGCCAATGCTCGCTGCTCGTGCAAAGCAGAGTGAGGCAATGTCAACGTGTAACATAACATAGAATTTATGTTCACTGCTGGTCTGCAGTTGGTGTCGAGCTCATATCGCCTTTTGCATTGTGTTAATGTTTCTAAATTAAGAGGCAAGTTCACTATTGAGACTAGTTTGAATGTTTAATGTTGCCACCATGAAATATTTAATTGCGGCACCATTTCTATTATTTCTATAAATGAAAAGAGACTTCGTAGGTGACTTCGTGGCTTCGTAGGTAAAATACGTATGTACACCATCCAGACGCAGCCGTAGTCTCATACATCCTGCGCCGCTCAGCTGAGCTCACGAGGCGCGCTTACCCGCGAGGCGATTCGGAGGCCGCGTCGTCGGCTCCTTGTCTAGGGGCCTTCGCGGCAGGTTGTGGGACGGCACCGCACCTGGTGTAAGTCGCCTATGCTTATAGCCTGCGTGCAATAAACGGCTTAAGTATTGGCGAGGCGCTTAAACACGGTCACAAACTTACCGAAGAGTGGCGCGTACGGTGGGTAGCAGATTAAGTCACTGTCCGCGAAGTGTTTGCTGCACACGGTCGATGAAGGCGTGGGGCGCTTTCCCATTCTGAGCTTGACCATCCACTTCTTCTTCAGCTTTGGGTCCTTAGGATAGTAGTGAAAGCTAACGCCTCTTTCACGAGCGGACGAAGTACACTGAGGCACAGAGCAGTACTTCACCATTGCGCAGCACTCGCCGCGGAGACAAGCGGCCGCAGTTCTAAAAAACAAAGAGCCGTAGTTCTAAATGAACGTTAAAAGCAGACCCACGGTTGTTCGAACAGCGTCAGTAGCCACCATACGCGAGATAACCGACTGAACTGCTTTTTTGTTGAGATTTACCGCAACGGTGGCTTCAACACGCCGCTGGGCCTACGTAGCAGACGAAAGCGCGCGAATCCCCGCTCTGACGTCATACAGGCGCCGTTCGCAGCGCCGCCATCGGTCGCACACCAGGCGAATAGTCTCGGGTTTTTGGTGAAATCTTGACTCGATCAGAAGTCGCACAAAATGCGTTTTCCCGCACCGTAGAGCATTCCTCTACTTATCGCGCGCCTTGCTGAATAAAAATACGGTCTCTCAAAATTTTGCCAGAAATGCCAAAAAAGGTAAGAATATAGTATTGGGTTTTTTGTGAAATTTTGACTCGATCAGAAGTCGCACAAACTGCGTTTTACCGCATCGTAGAGCATTCCTCTACTTATTGCGCGCCTTCCTGAATAAAAATACGGTCTCTCAAAATTTTGCCCAAAATGCCACTAAAAGGTAAGACTATAGTATTGGGTTTTTTGTGAAATTTTGACTCGATCAGAAGTCGCACAAAATGCGTTTTACCGCATCGTAGAGCGTTCCTCTACTTATTGCGCGCCTTCCTGAATAAAAATACGGTCTCTCAAAATCTTGCCAAAAATGCCAAAAAGGTAAGAATATAGTATTGGGTTTTTTGTGAAATTTGACTCGATCAGAAGTCGCTCTAAATACGTTTGGCCGCATCATAGAGCATTCCTCTACTTAATGCGCGCCTTCCTGAATAAAAATACGGTCTCTCAAAATTTTGCCCAAAATGCCATAAAAGGTAAGACTATAGTATTGGGTTTTTTGTGAAATTTTGACTCGATCAGAAGTCGCACAAGACTGCGTTTTACCGCATCGTAGAGCATTCCTCTACTTATTGCGCGCCTTCCTGAATAAAAATACGGTCTCTCAAAATTTTGCACAAAATGCCACGAAAGGTAAGACTATAGTATTGGGTTTTTTGTGAAATTTTGACTCGATCAGAAGTCGCACAAAATGCGTTTTACCGCATCGTAGAGCATTCCTCTACTTATTGCGCGCCTTCCTGAATAAAAATACGGTCTCTCAAAATCTTGCCCAAAATGCCAAAAAAGGTAAGACTATAGTACTTGGGTTTTTTGTGAAATTTTGACTCGATCAGAAGTCGCACAAAATGCGTTTTCCCGCATCGTAGAGCATTCCTCTACTTATTGCGCGCCTTCCTGAATAAAATACGGTCTCTCAAAATTTGCCCAAAATGCCAAAAAAGGTAAGACTATAGTATTGGGTTTTTTGTGAAATTTTGACTCGATCAGAAGTCGCACAAAATGCGTTTTACCGCATCGTAGAGCATTCCTCTACTTATTGCGCGCCTTCCTGAATAAAAATACGGTCTCTCAAATCTTTGCCCAAAATGCCAAAAAGGTAAGACTATAGTATTGGGTTTTTGTGAAATTTTGACTCGATCAGAAGTCGCTCTAAATACGTTTGGCCGCATCGTAGAGCATTCCTCTACTTATTGCGCGCCTTCCTGAATAAAAATACGGTCTCTCAAAATTTTGCCCAAAATGCCAAAAAGGTAAGACTATAGTATTGGGTTTTTTGTGAAATTTTGACTCGATCAGAAGTCGCACAAACTGCGTTTTACCGCATCGTAGAGCATTCCTCTACTTATTGCGCGCCTTCCTGAATAAAAATACGGTCTCTCAAAATTTTGCCCAAATGCCAAAAAGGTAAGACTATAGTATTGGGTTTTTTGTGAAATTTTGACTCGATCAGAAGTCGCTATAATTGCGTTTTACCGCATCGTAGAGCATTCCTCTACTTATTGCGCGCCTTCCTGAATAAAAATACGGTCTCTCAAAATCTTGCCCAAAATGCCAAAAAGGTAAGACTATAGTATTGGGTTTTTTGTGAAATTTTGACTCGATCAGAAGTCGCATCTAAATGCGTTTTCCGCATCGTAGAGCATTCCTCTACTTAATTGCGCGCCTTCCTGAATAAAAATACGGTCTCTCAAAATTTTGCCCAAAATGCCAAAAAGGTAAGACTATAGTATTGGGTTTTTGTGAAATTTTGACTCGATCAGAAGTCGCACAAACTGCGTTTTACCGCATCGTAGAGCGTTCCTCTACTTATTGCGCGCCTTCCTGAATAAAAATACGGTCTCTCAAAATCTTGCCAAAAATGCCAAAAAAGGTAAGAATATAGTATTGGGTTTTTGTGAAATTTTGACTCGATCAGAAGTCGCTCTAAATACGTTTGGCCGCATCATAGAGCATTCCTCTACTTAATGCGCGCCTTCCTGAATAAAAATACGGTCTCTCAAAATTTTGCACAAAATGCCAAGAAAGGTAAGACTATAGTATTGGGTTTTTTGTGAAATTTTGACTCGATCAGAAGTCGCACAAATGCGTTTTACCGCATCGTAGAGCTATTCCTCTACTTATTGCGGCCCTTCCTGAATAAAAATACGGTCTCTCAAAATCTTTCCCAAAATGCCAAAAAAGGTAAGACTATAGTACAGGGTTTTTTGTGAAATTTTGACTCGATCAGAAGTCGCACAAAATGCGTTTTACCGCATCGTAGAGCACAGTGGCGCACCGATGGGGGGCGTTTCGGGTGTTGTAACCCCCCCCCCCCCCCTGAGGCCGACCCAACCCCATCCCACTCCGTAACTGCTCCTATGTCCTAGAAGAATGTGGCGCTAATGTCTCTGCAAAATGCCGAAAAAATAATAAAAATAATCATCATCATTGATGTTACTATTATTTGGCATTTTATTTACTTTTTTTTTACACACCCAACAACTGTGTAATGGCATGCCCGGCCCTTCATGAAATATTGAACGCCCCCCCCCCCCCCCCCCCCCCTGGTAGAGATCCTGGGTGCGCTACTGGTAGACCATTCCTCTACTTATTGCGCGCCTTCCTGAATAAAAATACGGTCTCTCTTGAAATCTTGCCCAAAATGCCAAAGAAGGTAAGACTATAGTATTGGGTTTTTTTTTAAATTTTGACTCGCTCAGAAGTCGCTCTAAATACGTTTGGCCGCATCACAGAGCATTCCTCTACTTATTTGCGCGCCTTCCTGAATAAAAATACGGTCTCTCAAAAATTTGCCCAAAATGCCAAAAAAGGTAGACTATAGTATTGGGTTTTTGTGAATTTTGACTCGATCAGAAGTCGCTCTAAATAGCGTTTGGACCCGCATCGTAGAGCATTCCCTTACTTATATGGCGCGCCTATCCGTGATAAAATACGGTCCTCTCAAACTTTTGCCCAAATGCATAAAAGGTAAGACTATAGTATTGGGTTTTTTGGGAAATTTTTGACTCGATAAGAAGTCGCACAATCGTTTTACCGAATCGTAGAGCGTTCCTCACCTTATTGCGCGCCTTCCTGAATAAAAAAGACGGTCTCTCAAATCTTGCCAAAAATGCCAAAAATTTAAGGCATATAGTATTGGGTTTTTTGAAATTTTGACTCGATCAGTATCGCTCTAAATACTTTGGCCGCATCATAGAGCATTCCTCTACTTAATGCGCGGCCTGTCCTGAAGAAAATAACGGTATTCTTCAAAATTTTGCCCAAATGCCAAAAAAGGTAGACTATAGTATTGGGTTTTTTGTGAAATTTTGACTCGATCAGAAGTCCGCACAGAAATGCGTTTTACCGCATCGTAGAGCGTTCCTCACTTATGCGCGCCTTCCTGAATAAAAATACGTCTCTCAAAATCTTTCCAAAATGCGAAGAAAAGGTAAGAATATAGTATGGGTTTTTGTGTGAAATTTTGACTCGATCAGAAGTCGCTCTAAATACGTTTGGCCGCATCATAGAGCAGTCCTCTACTTAATGCGCGCCGTCCTGAATAAAAATACGGTCTCTGCAAAATTGTGCCCAAAATGCCAAAAAAAGGTAGACTATAGTATTGGGTTTTTGTGAAATTTTGACTCGATCAGAAGTCGCACCAACATGCGTTTTGCCGCATCGTAAGCATTCCTCTACTTAATGCGCGCCTTCCTGAATAAAGTAAATTGAAAAGACGGTCCTTCTCAAAATTTTGCACAAAATAGCCAAAGAAGGTAAGACGAGATAATTGGGTTTTTTGTGAAAATTTGCACTCGATCAGAAGTC